>VCRD01000147.1:318246-437611 GCA_006783055.1 Trinorchestia longiramus
ATGTTTGCAGTGGTAACACTTAACACTCAAGTGTTTGCAGTTGTAACACTTAACACTCAAGTGTTTGCAGTTGTAACACTTAACACTCAAATGTTTGCAGTGGTAACACTTAACACTCAAATGTTTGCAGTGGTAACACTTAACACTCAGATGTTTGCAGTGGTAACACTTAACACTCAAATGTTTGCAGTGGTAACACTTAACACTCAGATGTTTGCAGTGGTAACATTAAACACTTAAATATTTGCAATGATAACACTTTACACTAATTACGGTTCACAGTAGCTATAGTTTACAACAGTTACAGTGTACAGTAGTTACAGTCTACAGTAGTTGTAGTTTAAAGCAGTTACAGTTTAGAGAAGTTACTGTTTACAGTTTACAGAAATTACAGTAATGGTTCAGTTACACTATTTACAGTTTATAGCAACTACAGTGTACAATAGTTACAGTTTACGGCAATAACAGTGTACATACAGTAGTTACAGTTTACAGGACTTTCAGAGTTCTGAGTTTATGGAAGCTACAAGACGCAAACACGTCCAACTCGGTGTAATCAACGGCAGTGACCTTGAAAAAGACGTCATTTGGCTATCTGACGAGGAACTCTCCATAATTCATAGTGCGTTACTGCAACCAATAGAAGTTTTAATAAATTTTGAAAATCTCCTTTCAAAAAGACTGAATCAGCAATTTGTGATTATTTTTGCGCTCATTAGGAAAACTTTGTGATGACTTTGTTTGTGCCTGTTTCTATTTTGAAAGATGTTCGGTGCGATGGTCGATTTGAACTAGGTTGTGCGTGGTCTGCAACATGTCAATGCAGTTGATGTTGTGGTGTATGTATGTTATGAGTTCTTCATCTTCGCCATGTTGTCTGTCTTGTCTAATGACTGAGTAGTTTGGGGTGGTGGGGGTGCGATGTTGATGTTGGAGTTTGGTTTCTTAGATTAGAGCCACGTGTATATAGTGTTTGAGCATGTAATGTTTAAGTTCCATTAATTTGTTTCGAATTCCATCTATTCTGAACTGTAGTATTTTTATTTTGTTCCTCCGTTCAGAGCGTGTGAATTGAGGTGTTTGTGGCTTAAGTGACGGTGAAGAGGGATGTGGCGTTAGAGGGGACTGAGCTATGGGTGGTAAGGAGGATTGTAATGTTGTTGGTTATGATGAGTGTGTGGAATCAGTTTGAATTTGTGTTGAGTGGGGTGGGGGAGTTGTGTTTGGTGTGCAGTATGCACAAGTCCGGGTGGTCGTGAGTTGTTTTTGAGTTTTCAATGTTGTACACTTCTGGTGGAACCACTCTGCAGCAGTTGCAGATGACGGATCCTCCTTTTACACGACTGGACGTGATTGTGTCCCTGCATGTGAAGCACTTGTATGTGGGGTCAGGGTTTGTTTTTATATCGCAAACTAAACAAAGAAAAGACCTTGTGGCCGGCTCACAGAGTCCCTTTTAAGATAAGAAGAAAAATAGGATGGGAGGATCCCGGACGTCGCACTCTGGCGCGTGCCTCCGAAGACACAGCGTCCCTCCCCTCTCGAAGACGAGTAGAGGATGACAGCCACGTCTCGGAGAGGATCGAATTGAAAAGCGATTTGGACCCTCGCCGAGTTACTCCTCGAGAGGGTAGCTCCACCGCGAAGAAACGTTTTCTTTGGAGCCTACAATTTTTCCAAATAGAAACAGGCACACACAAAAATATTATAACCATCAACGCTTACATCCCACCAGATACCTCACCCACCTTACCAGCTGGATACAAACAAAACCTTCAAGACCTAAACACACTCAGAAACATCATTATTTGCGGCTACTTCAATGCGAAACATTCCAGCTGGTTTACACACCAAAACAACACTCGAGGTGAAGCGTTATCAAGTCAACTCAACAGTCTCTTCATTCTCAACAATACAAACAAACCTACACACATCCCACACCAAGCCAATTTTAGACCCACATCACCCGACATCACATTTTGTTCTCCATCCCTTGCAAACCACACTACTTGGAAAGCAGAAACAGATCTGTCTTCAGACTACCTCCCCATCCTCGTCACAACACACACCGGTACATGACACCAAGCACATGTTGCTGTACTTCCGGGATATGGCCGTGCAGAGGTGACAACACAACATACACACTGTAACACAACATACACACCATAACACAACACACCATAACACAACATACCCACCATAACACAACACACCATAACACAACACACCATAACTCAACTCTGGGTGGACCCCGTGACGGTGGTGTGCTTCTTGCGCGATGCTGGCTGCCTGAACTGACGGAGGCTGGGTAACGGCAACAACATTGTGATGACTTTTTTGCTCTTTTACAGTACGTCCAATGACTGTAAAATTTATTTTAAAATTTTACCCACGAGAATAAATTGATTTTTACATTATCAAAAATAAGAATTTCTCCGCTGAAATTGCTTACTGATAAAAGATACATTTATTATTATGTGAACAATTTGAGTAAGAAAAAATTTTCATCGAATTTAATTCACATTTTTTATTATTAAGTATTTGAGAATTTCTTGCAATCATCCCATAATTTTCCTTTATGATCATCAGACAGAAGCAATGAAGCATTCATGAACCTTGAAAAATTCTGTGCCCTTTTATTAAAGATCCTATGGCCAAACAAATTTAAACATGGGTTTCCATTTTTGGGCATTGTTTATGTTACTATTTTTCTTTATCTTGACCTTCCCGCCTTGTGTTTTCGATTATGTTTCTGCAATATTACGAACGAGAAACTCGTCCGCTGGCTGGCCTCCCCTTCAGACTAAATCCTTCGATCGTAAAAATAGCGACCCATTCTAGAACAGCTAATTAATTTGAGTCGTAAAAACCGGCATCGGCAGTTTGTTTTACCGGCGAATTTTTGCTCAGACCAAAGAGTAAATTGAAGTGAAGTCGCAACGCCTGATGCTGAAGCTTATTAATTATTTTCTTCTACTACAACCCTCGCTCCTAAAAAAAGAACACTTCAAACCCGAAATCTGTGAAGGGAAACTGTAAAAATAAAGCCCTGTGATGTCATTGACAGATGCAGAGATATTTGAAAAGTACTGTAAAATAATAGCGACATGGTTCTGGACATTGAAAGCTATTTACCTAATACAGGATGGGTCTAAAGTAACTGACACTACTCGTAATAATAAGGCTAGGGAATTGAAGTAAATTTTAGTGTAAATAAATGACTTTAGAAATTCAATTTATCTTGAAGTACATAACTATGCACTGCGAGGGAGATGAGATCAAGCTGATAATTGAATATTCAAGCCGTCTTCGTAAGGGAGAATGGCCATACTTTTCCCAACGTGTTACAGTACGTCATCGTTATACGGTACATGTGTATTCCAGAAAATCTTCCTGAAAAGTCACCCCTACAGACATGAAAATAGTCACCGTATGTAACTGAGAATTTACTGGATAAAGATTTACCGTATAACAAGGATTTGCCAGTCACGGTACACTACACAGCAACTGTGAGGAGGCACGTTGTATGAGTTTATTCAAAGACACATTCGCCAACAACAGTGCTGGTAGAAATAGTGACATTTAACAGTTGGAGTAACAACAACATATGATTTCAACACGCTGGGGCAACACCCTCCGATACAATGGAAACGATGCTGATGTTATGGGCTGCGTTTCCTAACTAATTGATAAACAGATTTGAGGCCGTTGTGTGGCTGCCTCATTCTAAAGGTTTGTCTCAACTACATTTTTCCTGTGGAGCACACAAAGGAAGTCGATTTTGAGTCTTAGTAGAAGTTTAAGTTTATCTGACGAATACGACCTCATTACAAATTTCAAACATCACATAAGCAATGGAATAATGCAACTGATTTCAAACGTGCTGAGTAGTTCGAGGTGACGAATTGTTAACAATGTGGTTAGCAAATGGAAACCAAATGGCGCCGTCATTCAGGATCATTCAAGGCGCTTCTTAATGACCTGAATGACCCCTGTGTAGATTGTGGAAAGTGATATTTGCTCTCTAATTTCTGGCAACATTGTTACAGTTTTAACGTTCAAATTCAACATATGATTCAGTAAATTAACCGGCCCTGATGGCCTTCTTTCCCGAATACTTAAAGAAACAGCCGAAGTAATCAACGAGCCTTTTATTTGGCTGAGAAGTTCTTTGATATTATCATAATTTTCTTTCTTCAATATGAAGTGTGCAAGACGCAAAGAACGATACTTATTTCCATTTTGGAGCAACACGGTTTTCTTGTTCTAAGAGTCAAGGTAAAAAGTATAAGGATTGTTGGATCTTTTCCAAAAACTTTTCCTACATATTCTGCCGGAACTATTGTATTGAGTAAGAAACCCATGAAAGTTTTCATTTTCGTTTCAATGATATGCTGTTTACAGCCATGAAATCAATCCTCAATCATGAATTCAGATGTGCGCTTTGTGTATCACTGCAGTGAGTGCAACAAAGCGACGAGCGACGCCCGTGGTGTTTGTTGAACTGCTTAGGCGCTATGATCGGATAGGTTCATTTCATCATTCTCTTTCGAATCCAAGTAGTAGATGGCATCAAAAAACCACTTGTAGGGTGCAAATTGCTACTTTCAGCACATTTCATTATTTATGACCATCCTTGAATAATTATAATAGTGTATTAGAATCCGTGTATATGTGATGCTAAAACAATGAAAACGACAGGCAGCTTCCAATCGTTCCCAAAATACTGTTGTATACCGATAAAACATTCATCATTAACAAGGCTATTTGTGAAAAATTATTAGAAAAATGCCTGGGTAAAACTTACATCATAATGATGGTGATGAAAAATATAATTCAAACAAAATTCAATTCGTAAACTTCCATTTGAAATTCAACTCAAGCAAAAAATCTAGATTTTGATTCAACGAAGAATTTTAAAGAGGGAAAGGGAAGAATTACGTGGCACATTTTCAAATCGCTAAAACAACAAGAGTTTAATAAAAAGGAAAAACAGGTCGTTGGAAAACTAGTTTATGACGACATAAATATCAGCTGACTAGTTTGAAAAGTGCACTTCACGTTTCATAAAAAAATTATTTTAGCACGACATAAAAAATTCGAACTTGCAAATCAAAATTGTCCGACTATTAATCTCAAATTTTAAGCTTGAAATGGTAATCATTCTATCGCAGGAATTATTACAGCGATTCTTTTCATCTTTACCAGGCGAAGGAGACAGGAGCAACCACTTCATCCTACGATTGTCGAATTCAGAAACCCTCACGTCAAGTGCTGGGTGGGGGGAGGTGGAATCCACTTCCAGTGATGTGATCCACTTACAGCGATGCGCAATCTGCACTTCTGAGTTGTAGATCAAAGAAGATTGCCTGGCAGTCTTGGGAGCACCATTAGATTATAAAAAGAAACGTGTGGCGAATTCATTTTTTAACACAATGCGCTCAAAATTTGTGGACGAAAACTTGATTCAATTGTCAATAGACCATTTTGTAGCTTCTTTACCAATGTAGGATACGAATGTGTCATATACTCCATAGTTTAGAAAAAATAACCTTAATAACTTACAATAATTGGCACTTAATTTGAAATAACCATTAGTTGCAGAACGAAAACTATGTGTAAGCTTTAGAAGTTGATTAGTTGTTCATGTACGCCAAGTAAATAGTTATATGATGCGTTGTTCTCAAAAACTACAACTACTTTAATGTTTCAGTGCCCTTAGTGTCAAAATATAAAAGGTAGACTCCTGTATAAATAGGGACACGTCGGTAGAGTAGAGATCGAAACAAGTGCGTATTCTGCTTCAGCATGCTGAGAAAAATTCGAGGACTCTTTTTGCAGCTAAAAAAACGTCTTAGAATACAACGCCCTAGCCAGAAACGATTAAACAAATAAGATTCTGTATACTCGTACGGTGCAGCGAACTGGGAAAGCAATCTTATGAAGAAAACTAAAATATGTGTAGACAATTGTGACCGGAAACATTTCATGATCAATCTATTAAATATATGGATATTAACTCTTCATTAGCAGGCAGATGAATCTGTAGTTTGATTAAAAATACACTGGTTTGTTGTGAAGAGAAAAAAATGGCTACAGTCGTAGGTGAGTCATTTAGACTTGAACAGTAAAGATAGAGCACAGAGGATATGAAGGAACTCGGACCCCACAGAAGGAAAGGATGATGAGCTTCAGCATAATTATACGAGCGAGGCAAATAGAACAGCGTCAATTGGGAAACAACGTTTGAAGAAAAAAGAAAGGAATGAAACTTTATTTCATTCATGTATTTGCGAAACACACAATAGTTTTTTCAATTTAATGAGAACATCTCAAGATTAGTGATGACGCTCCCAGCGACTGTTCCCGTCGTCCGTGTTGTAATTTGAAGTAGAAGCTCGTAGGGGTGCTTCGATAAACTTAATGATAGTTTAGTCTTACTCTGAGCGTCCTGTGTCGCAGCAGACAGGACGTGCATCTCGTCAACCGATGGTCAAGCAGGTACAGACGAAGGCAGCTAAGAGATTCGAGATCAGGTGTTCCTGTATTGTAATCTGGGACGCACACCTCTCAACCACTGTAGAAGCTCACATAAATCTCTTGCATCTTGCAAACATCTCATGCTAGCAGGCTATTTTAATAAAAATTTAGGAACTAGTTTAAAATGAGGGCAATTGTCGCAGGGGTCAGCACACGTATGATCATGAAAATCTCGATGAAAAGATGTCATAAACATGGGGATTAGTTTGCATAACAGTAGAAATTTAAAAGAGAAGCATGTGATCAAGAAAGGAGCTCATGTCCTGACTTTAACACCAACCAAACACTTGTAACAGAACATAAAAATATTCTACCGAAGTAGGAAGCTCTTTCAAAAAGTACTTTCAAAGTAGAAAATATAATGGGCAACTCACTGCCATTAGCTATGCTAATGAAACTCCAGCTAATTCCAACGAGACACAGACAAAAGATTCGCATCGCGGAAGCGTCGGCCGAAACAAATACAAATGAGGCCCTAGGTTCAGGGAGGGGCTGGAGGTCCCTGACGTGCTCTCTTATTGAAGAACTTCCCGCGAGTTCCGCTAGTAAAGATTCGGCGATAAATGACACTTGTGGACTACAATAACTAACTTTCTTCTTCAGAATCTAACTTTACCGCTGCTGGGAAGTATATTATTATACCATGTAGACTCGGGCCCTGTAAATTACACTATATACAAACTTTTTTAAAGTTCCCACCCTAAAAAATACAGGACTAACATAGTTAATGACAATCAGTATAGTAGTATAACTTGCTCATCGTATTTTCAATGCACGTTACCATAGTGGTTTTATGTTTTCTCACTCTTATTCGGATTTGAATACTCGTTTTGAATGTAGATATTTTTTGAAGTAAAGGCATGCTTATAACTATTCATTTTTATGCTAAAACTTTTGTATCACTCAGTAGTGTTATTTCATTGCAAATCTAATACACTCATATCTATGTGTATCCTTTCATATGAACATATAGTCAATAGTTCATGAAGGTATAACTCGATTGGTTCATTTAAATATTTATTAAGTTTATCCATACGTAAATACGGCGACAATTTCTCTTTTAGCATATTTCCTTAAGACGACGCTCCTATGGCAAAGTGCGAGCTCATCAATCTGTCATTTCCAGCAAGATCGATCCCAGCACCAAACACGCGATGTCCTACACCAGCTGTACTGAGATGTTCACATGCTGTCCAAGCTTAATGATGCATTAGCACCATCAGCAGCTTTGTCTATTTCTTAGACTAGCTATGATTTTCTGTTTAGTACTCAGCTCACAATAAAAAAGTATTACCAATAATGTTATTATATGAAATATGCAACATTGCATTTTAAAATACCGTATCGTTTGAATCCTTAAATGGTAGAAATGCATTGATTGCTAATGCCACAAACCCTGGTGATGTTCGTACAATGACGAGTGATTCAAGATTTATAGAAGCTAGAATATTGTTATCGTGACAGATCGTATGTCGAATATAAGCATAGGATGAGAATAATACCAAATGAATAAAATGAGCTCATTTACAATGCTTTGAAGTTTTTTAGAATGAAACATTGAGAACACGCAAATTGCAATAAATCGTGTATTTCCGACAGTTTCGGTTTCAACTTTGGGGCTAAAATCTTGAAACTAAATATTGAAATCAGGATGAAGTTTTAATGCTGGCCAATCGCTCAGTGTGGAAAGTGAAAACTAAAAGCTTAAACATTTCATGAATAATAAAGATTGAAATATCTATAGAAACTATTAGAGTTATAGTAAATCAAAAGTATCAAGGCTTCATGCCAGTTTATGTAGAATATTTTGACTGGGAAATGTGTACAGTCCGAGTAGGTTCCACACTTAGCATTTACCCTATGTTAATCGTTTAGAATGTTACTTTTTACTGCACTATGACGACTGTCGAATAGAAACAAAATGTTATCTTCAACACCATGCGCTAGCTCAGAAAGGGAGAGTTATATTAAAAAGCATTAAAAAAATTGAAGTTCTGCTTAATTTGCTCTCATGTGTTCTCTTGGAAGACTCAACTCTATTCTGGACGATGAGACCTTCAAACGTTTTATGAAAACATGCAGTCCCAAAAAAAATAATTTTTTTCGAAATTATAGTTCTAGATTCAAAATGTATTTGGAAATTTCCGTGTTTTTAATTCAACAACGTTGTTTGCATAATTTTTTAAGGTTTCCGAATTTTTTGATGTCAAAGTCTTTCATCAAAGACAATCCTCCGTATAGATTTGAGGGTTCTACAATGCACACGCATAGAGGACTCATTTTGAATAGAAAGTGGCTTGGGCAAGTCGCAGGGTCGTGCTAAATGAGGTGGGAGGACCTAAAGTTTGGTTTGAAACAAAACCAGAACCTTATCGCTTCCGCTGGAAAGGACCCGGATGACTTGACTCTTAGATTTTTTTTACCATCGTCTTCAAAAATGAGCCAACTTTCCTTTCCGTGGCGTCGAGTGAGTGACGCTGGAGAGATCATGCATGAACACGACCAAGAACTGAACTGTGATGGGATTTAAAAGAGTTCAGCTTGCGTTCTGAAAAAAGAATAGATAAGAGATTTATGGTTGTGCGTTCATTAGAAAGAATAATGATGAATTGTAACTAACTGATGCAAAAAATGATTATAAATATTTGAACAGGTTATGGTTGCTAAAACATACCATTTACTTAGACTCCAAATTCGCCTTAATTCACGAAAGGAATGTAACTTTTAATAACTGATCAGTAACAATAGCTTTCCATAGGTTTTTAGAAATTTATAAATGTCTACAAAATGGAGTGTAATTAAGTTGGAATAGATTAAGCACCATGTTATCTTTAATATTTATCTAAATACATTCACGGCAAAAATCATAACCCATGAGAGATTTTCTATTTTTTCAGTAAACAGGTCAGTACAGCGTTTTCTATGGTTATGGGAACCTGCATCTGGCACCTGTGCTTGAGATAGCTGCATGTACTTGGCACAGTAGCCCGGACACATCCAAAAAAGTTCCCATTGCTATCTTGTCCAGTGTTTGCTGAGCCGACGCCTACGCCGAGAAGCCCGTCTTCAGTCCTGCCAGGTGATCTGCATGAGCAGGACATGGACGGCTTTGCTACTCTCGTCCTAAGTTTACACAATTAGCTAAAGTTTGAGACCTTGTTTGACCCGACACGAAACTTGCCCTGCTCTCGACGGCCGCCTGCTAACTCCAAGGAGCCAGCATAGCTGAGTCGAATTTACAATGTTTCCGTACCAACTGAACTGAAGGCATTTGATAAATTTCAATTTAACCAGCAGAAATCTATGGAAGATCTAGGTTCGATGAAGAATTTGTTATTTTCATCAGAATGTGCACAGATCTTGTTTCACAAACTTTCCCTTGCTCGTCGATCTAGAGAATAAGCAGGAACAACTACTTCTATAATCAGAAAGCAGCTCCATTGTTCTCCCTAAACGCTATATAGATTTTTGCCCCTGCTTATTTTTTTACTGTTACTTTTGAATAATTATTCATGGGATTGGACTCTCATAGCTGTGTTCCTATCCAGAGCTTCAATTTTTTTCCTTATTAGTTAAAAATACTCAGCTAAATGTTAGATGTCTTGATGATTGTAAAACAGAAATTTCTTTTCCGACAAAAATTGACTGAGAGACGTGGCAGATTCAATTTTACCAGTTTTTTTACTTAGAATCCATAGTCATATATATCTTCTCTAAAATACATCAAATATGGTTTCTTTTATTGTTTGTACATTTTGGGTGCGTGTTACGTGGACTTGTGATAAGGTCAAAATTGAATGGTCCTGACCAAAGGTTAAGCCCAACAAAGGAGCACTAACCTTCGTGAAGTCTCACAACGACGAAAAATTTCGAACAATATTCTATAATTATAAATAATATGCTAAACAAACCAACCAACCCGTTTACTGAGTCTTGCTGCTACTGTACTGCTAGCTCTCTCGCTAGAAGAAAACTCGTTCTGATGCAGTTAAAGGCATCGACCGGCCTACGGCTGTGTAATGTGGTGCCCAAGCATGGAAATGCCATCTCCTCCTCTCAAATAGCCTGCACTGAACTAGCCAGATCGTCTCCAGGGCAGGCAAAAGAGGCGCCAATGACAACGCGAACAATGAACTAATGGTCACAATAATTACCAACATCCTCTTAAAGCAAACTAATGTATCATGAATAACAGAAATACGAGGAAGAGGTTTAGAGGCGCTTTTTTATAATTTCAACCCTATTTAATATAGTCTGACATAGTTGTTTTTTCTCAACACAATACCACAAGTGAGCAAGTTTATAATGTGCAATTAATTATGAATTAAGATGCAAGTGATGGATTAACTTGTAAGCTATTGTCAATGATAAAATGAGCACTTCGGACACCTTCATTTTTCACTGAAGTATTTCCTGAAATATGTGTTCAAAAAACAATGAATCATGTATATTGATAATTATTAACCAAAATATTAGCTAAACAATACGTTCCCATTGAATCGTGGAATCATGGTTTCTAATAATTTAATATATTATATAATATGATCTAATTAAGACATTCAATAATTTGCTACTAGAACATTTTTTAAATTTCACATTAAAAATGACAATAGATCACGGGCCATGAAACACCAACATTCATTTTGGGGGGTTTTTGGTGTTTTGGGGGGTAACTTCAGGAGTAAACACAGCCTAGACTGAAAATACGTTTCGTTAACTCGCTTTTCTAGAGTTATATCTAAAAATATATTTCTTCTTAAAAATTTCAACGATACGTATGATTTTTACATTCCCTTCCATCTTTGTAGCTATTTTGCCTAAATAATAGGCCGAGGAAAGGGCACTGACTCAAAGCTCTTACTTGGACTGTAGAGCTAAATGAGGGCTTGGCTGGCTAGCTCCCTTAACGACCCTCTTTCAAGCTATGAAGCTCGGCTTGGTGCTTGGGGCTGCTAACACATCACAGGAATAAAGTTGGTAGATGCTTCCCCACTTAAATATCATGATTATTTAACTACAAAATGTTCCCCTTCTTTTGTGGACAATTTTTGCACTTTTACACAATAAAGCGCCAGCCTTCCCAACCAACTGTCTTTGTTCTAAAGTTAGTAACTAGAAACTTCAACTCGATTCGACATTTCTAAACATGCGCCGTAATATGCAAGTCATTTGAACAAGTATATTTTAAGCGTGTCTGAATGTAACAAATTATATTGTGAAATACTTTCCTATTATTAATAGCGGAATGCTTATAATATGTTCAAATTGTCAGGTTTAATATTACTTCCAACAAGTATAATAATCGGGCAATAATTAACTCAATTATCTATTTGTATATTACGATAAACATATTTTTGCTTTCAATTACATAAACATTTATATCAATCACTGCCGGCGAACATGAATTTCTGATTTCCCTCTTCCAACGTCGATTAATATAAATTTTACAACACCAAGTAACATATATTATTATTATATTATATTTTGGCCGAGACTTCCTTACGGTGCAACCTTAAGTGTTGGCGAGAAACGTGCATTAGCAACTCACGAATATATCCTTCCAATACCTTAGAAAACGTAACGTTACACGGCGTCCTAACCCCCAGCTGCAGTGGCGACACAACTGTGGATCCCGTCTACAGCTCGAACAGAACCGAGTTCTCCTTAACAATAGCAGTCATATGATATTGAGAGCTGAACCATCATTAATAAGTCTAGATGTGAGAATACAGACTAATATGTTTGAGATGTACTGAGGCTAATCAAACCCATAACATGGCTGCTGAGTTCCGGCAGCAACGAATTTGAGATGAAATTTGATGTCGTAATTACCAAGCTTTGGAATTTGAAATTAAATTTTACTGTGATGAAGAATCTGAATGAATTTACGGAATAAAGTTATAATGTAGTTAACTCAAGCTGTAAGAAGCAAAAGATGATGAACAAATTGACATCATGAGTCCCATATTCCCACTATGAGCATTCATCTATTTTTCAAATTTAATCTCCACTGTACACATTGACGAAAACCAATTGATGAGTCAAGCAATTAATAAAAGCACATAATGAAGTCTCCATTAAATGCACTGAAAGCAAGGTTTGGATAAATGTGTGTTAGGCTAAAAACTGAAAATGTTTAAATTCAAGCGGAATTATAGCTTATATACATATATGAAATGTAGGACTTCAAAGTAATTACATGACTTCAAAGATAACTGCACATAATTTATTTAAAATATTCAATCGTTGGGAACAAAAAATAGGAAAATACTTTCAATGCATGATCACTCGTTTTGCTTACACGGAACGTGTACCCTCAATATCTAAAACAGGGAACAGGTGCAATGTGAGCGCCTTTTATTTCTATGAATAGTCTTATATGAATATCGAAGAGGTTCGTAAGAGGGATTAGATCTCGATTTCCGAATTGAATTATCAAAGGCAAAGAGAGGAAAGCACGATTTCGATGTAATTCAAAAATATGTAGGGTTGACAGAGTTTTGTGGCGATTCATTCCTCAATAACTTTTAAATTATTTCACGGGGTTACCTAATGATACATATTAAAACCTAAATCAAATAATATTTCCTAAAGATGAGAACATCTCTACCTGCGTTTTCCTTTATTAAAATGAGTGGAAGTGGCAGTTCGCAACATGTAAAGCTTAGGAGAGAATTTCTGAGCAACATCGAAGGGAATTCGTCTTCGGAATGGATTTCAAGTTCCAATGTAAAATCTTTATCAGAGTAAACGAAAATTATGGTTACCGTATCCGTGTGCATGCAGCACTTTAGGGGACAAGGATTAATGTTAAAAGTCTTCTGGTTCAATGCAGGTCGATTGTTTTGTGTGAAGAAATAGAAAGTGTTAAAAACATTTTTTTAACATACGCTGTATAGAATCTGTATCATATAAAAATTTTAAATAGTATTTCAAAAGGATAAATTGGAAAAGAGCAAACTTCTATGGTTTTGTTGTATTAAATGTAAAACTTACATTTGAAACTTCAAAATGAGAACCATTCCTGGAAACAGGCTTAAACCCTTTAGCTGGAGATAGCTACGGCGATTCGAACTTTTTGAATGATCGTTTGTCTCACAGTTTTACTTACAAGTTTTTTCAGCGCTTCAATTGTTGATGGTTTGCGTTGATAGACAATGAATTTTATCTTTCCCTAAAACCAGTAGTTTACGGGGCTGAAGTCGAGGCTATCAGTAGCACTAGGCAGATTCGTTTGGCGTCTGGTCACTTGGTTGGAAACTTTGTCTCATGAGTATAAGACATTCGTTGGCGCTGCGAACAGGAGCACCATCTTATCGGTAACTGCACCTTCGCTCATTAGCGTCTGACCTGACAGCTAGTTCTAGATTCGCTTTTGAAAGATTGAAAAACTTCGCTGTCTGTGATCATTCGTCATCGGTAAACCACAATATTAGCAGCGCTCGACCGTCCACAATTGCTGCCCATGACATTAGGCTCTTCGCTACCTTGTATTAGCGCGTCATGAGATAGAAAGAATTTTTATTGCTCTTATATTTTGAACTTTGAGGATTATGATGAGACTCAGAGAAACTATTCCTTGTCTGTTAATATTTGCAGAATTTTATGGAAGTGATCAAAATAGTTTTTGAATTCGAACAAAAAATATGCTTTAACTTTGAGATTGCTAAATGAATACGAAGTCCAGTATTATAAATACCATTGTCAGCATGTCGATACATATATGATAGTTATCTGCTTTTCTTCTACGTGTTTTGTCCATAGATTGTTAATAAATTTGAAAAGAAAAATTTCTGTCATAACATAGAGTGCAATAGTTTTGAAACTGGGATCAAAGAAAAAACGAAACTCAAAGAAAATAGAATTAAATCAAGACAAAAAGTATGTGAACAGTTTTATGCTACTTCTTGCAAAAATTCAGGTCATGAATATTGACTCAGCTTTTCAAAATGTTATACACAAGAGAAGGAACAAAAATAGCTAAACAGAACACAGTTGACTTTATCAAATGAGTGGATGAAAGCAAAGATTCACTTCTGGCAAACACATAGAACCACAATCCAGTTAAGAGCTCAACTTTCTAGACTACTCTATTTGATCGCATTTGCAAGAAGAGTTTAACAGCAAGAATATCAATCCGTGACGGGGCTATATGAATGACAAAAATCAACTCTGGCGAAACTTGCAAGAAAAAGAACTGGATATCACTGGAAAACTGCAGTAACCTTCAATCCTAAGTAAAACTGTTCTATGGCGATGTTAATTATTGTCGGTGTCATATTATCTAGTGAATTTAAGCAGATGTATAAAAATTACCGTAAACTTGGTCATGCGTTTAGAATGAAAGGTTAGGGAAAACATTTTTTAAACTTCTAAACTTTCCCTTCGGACTGAACAATGTTGAAATGGGTTTGAGGAACATTGAATACCTAATGCACTCAAAAACGCAGATTTGTTTTCCCCAGTGCTTCAGGATATTGTATGAATAATAATATAATAATATTAATAAAATAATACCGGCAGCTGTATCACCGGCAGCTGATACAGTACGTAAAAATATGAAAGCCGGCTACTCTTTGCAGTAGGCACAAAAATATCAGCATCAATGATCATTAAAGCACTGTTGAATTGTTGCTCCTGAACCACCCGCTGTTGCCTTCAAATGTACGGAACATGGCTGCCAAGGTGGTATAAAGTTTGTACAAATGATCTGTAAAATGTCATGAAACCTTCGATTCTGAACTGGTCAGTACGGCCTAAAAATGTAAAGGACGCAATCGTTCTTGGTTTTTGGGAGAGCTCCTCGGACGCTATTAAAGATGCGGCGTAAATTTGCCTCGATGCGGCCACAAGACAGCAATGACAGGTCGAAATTTAGAGTCTGGGCCGATTGGCTGCACTGTAGAGAAGCTGTACTGCAGACACGTTGATTTGAAGATATGCTGCACGACAGAGACAACGCACTACAAGCTGTATGCCGGGCAGAGACGCTCAATGCAGACTATATCATTAAAAGCACTAACTACACCCACACGGTGTCTGGTGAGACGCTGCTTTGCAGAGACGCGTTCGTGTAAGCCGGATGAACTTCTGATACTTCTATCACACTTCTTACACCCTTGTAACACACTCAGAAGTGAAAGTAAGCCGTTCTGCCACGGTGCCCCGCTGTTGCTCGCTGACGTCTGTACATCATATGCCGATGTCAGCAATGCAATCCAGAAGAGCCATTGAATAACGAGTGTTGACACAAAAGTTTGCATTGATTATATTATTTGTAGATTTACTAAATGTTACATAAACGTTATTGCTAAAAATTAGAAAAATACGTGTCGAATTTTAAATAATAATGATCTATTTCTTACGATAAATGTTACTTAGATTACACCCTAGACCAAAATTACATATAAAACTGTCGCCTGACAATAGAACGCTTTATTTTCCTTGCAATTTATTTACTGTTATTTCATTGCGTTGCTTACAACATGGCTTAGCACAGTAGTGCGTCTGACTATCAGCTTTATCATACCAAAACTGCCATGCTCTTGTTTCTTGCATTATATGCAAAGACGTTGCCCTCCTCTGCTATATAACTTCCTCTGTGCTTGAAGTTAAAGCTTAAAATAAAATGTGTTACATTGCTATCTTTAAATTAATGTTATTTTGATTCTAAAGACGACAAATCAGCACACGTACTCCTCGTAATAACATTTAGCTACACAATGTATCTCATTTCATGATTTTCGAAAGTATTTCATTCCACAAAAAATGTTATTGAACACGGACAAGGTGCGGCAGAGTACATCTACTAACTACGACAATGGGCTGAATTAAACTACATTTAGTGCAATTTTTGTCGCTCCAGAACTTGTGGTAGCGTTGTGCTCGAACGAATGAAGAGTAGGTCAAATCGGTAATCTGAATTTCCACTTCAAATTTTATTTTAGAAAATTACATGACGCTCACTAAAAGCAGAATACTGTTCACCCCTCAACATATTAATTTTATATAAATAGTCGACGAAAAACAATGCTAACCTGAAGAAATTCTCACAAAACATTATGGTACTGAAATGAGCTTTCAAATGCGTCGTAAAACAAACATTCGTAAAGTTAGACCAAAACTAATGTAAATGAATTGGTATGTCCTTTGCAGCACACAGCAGCTTCTGAACGTCTTCATGAAAATTCAAAATTATTTTGTCCCACATTTGATAAGATTTTCTCCCATTTTTTAACACAACTTCCTCAAAATCTCAATTATTTGAAACCTAAATTTTGGCAGCATCAATCTCCCATTTGTTTTGTAGATATTCTACATAGTTCAAGTCGAAAAACTGGCTAGGCCACTTAACATTGTTGAAAGGATGAAAAAACGGAAATCATGAAAAAACTCAGTAGCTTTCAATAGGATCCGTTTTGGCTTGCCGTCCAACACACGTCTTCCCGTCCTGAACAAACAAGTGAAGCATCAGGTATTCTTTTTCAAAAATTTCTATGTAGGCTTACGATTTTCTTCTTCGTTTTGTGATGATAAGGCTTCTTATGCTAAATTATGATAAATTACTTTGAATCTCTGTACTGCTTTCTCCCTGTATCGTCATTACAATGCTGTTCTCCTTGTGGTTTGAGTAGAGTTATCGCTAAGCAATATTTTTTCTACTTACGAGTATTACCAAATACATCAACTTTTGTTTCATCTTAGCGCAGAACTTTACCAAAAAATGAATTCGTTTCTGCTTGTTCTTGCCTTTCAGCAGCAAACTTCTTGGAAGTTACGAGGTGCTGTTTCTTCTTTAATGGAGCTTTCCTTGCACTGCCGTCTTGTGAGTATGAGAGCCTTCCAAGTGAGGTCTCCAATTAAAATTTTTTTACCAATTTTCTCGTACTTTACCGGGATTGTTTTCTCATTTCTTGATTTAAACTTCTTCAAAACTGTTTGCATATGATGCATACGCCCTGCTTCTTGATAATACTTTATTTGACTTGAAGAAAGTGATCTTTTACCGTTGGTGGATGGATGGCTTGAACTGATAAAGACGTTGTGGTTGCTTGGAGTAAAATAGTAATTTACAACAATGGTCTTTTAAAACAAGCTCTGAAACATGGGTTTGAATGTTTAAAACTACGTAGAAGCGATAGAAGTCGAGTATTTCCAATTGTCATATAATTAGATTCAAATTATATGTGTTTTATATATATATATATGTATATATATATATATATATATATATATATATATATATATATTGAATCCAAAATTGAGAAATCAATAATAAAACTTCCAATTCTACAAAAATGTGAATAACCTTTTTTAAATTTTCTCTGAATGGCGACACTCAGCACTTGTTGAACTATTTCTCCAATTGTCATATTTTCTAAATAATACTACCATAATAATTTAGCATTTAATTTTTTTGAGCCTTCAAATTAAGAAACAAATAACATTTTACCTAAATACGATTGCAAAACAGATCATAGATCATTTTTTAATATTTAATATTGTGACCTTTGTTTTCAATCACTGCAACGCAACTACAAACGCAGTATGTATGTTAGCAAATCTTAGCTGTGAGCAACACCAATCTTAGTCTATTCTTGTTGTAATTTTAGCCTAGAATTTTCAACTGTTAGACTTCTCGCCATAACATTTTGTCCTAGAGTTTTCAAGTTTTCTATTGGATTCATGTCAGGACTCCGAGGAGGCCAATCCATAACCTCTACTCCTCAATCCTTAAGATAACCCATAACGAGCCTTGCCTTGTGGTAGGGACCATTATCCTGCATAAAAACAGGAGTATCAATTTCAAAGTTCTGCAAAACTGACGCAACATGTTGTTCTAACACATTCTTGCAAACAACAGCCTTACCTCAAGTGTTTAAACGCACAAGAGCTAATGTACCGTACTGATATACTGGAAACCATCACGGTTCATCCACTAAACTTTACAGCTCTTTTTAAACAGCTTGATTTAAAACTTTCACCAATTCTTCTTCTTACAAACTGTTTACCATCGCTACCAAATACATTAAATTTAACTTTATCACTCAAAAATACTTTATTCCAATTGTCTTCTGACCAACTGACATGTTTATTTACAAATGTCAATCACACCGCCTGGTTCCTTTTACGTATCGGCTGCTTTTACCGAAGAGATCTTGCACAAAGGCCTATTTTATGCAATCGCCTGGACACAATTTGTCTCGGAACTTTTGTGGCACCTTTAATTTGACTGTAAATTTTCCCCGCAGTTAGAAAACGGTTTTTTAATGTCAGGCGTTGCATAACTCTGTCCTCTCTTATTGAAGTTTTCCTTGGTCTACCCGGCTTCTTTGTATTAATTAGCCCAACCGGTTTTATTTAAAGTTTCAAAATTTGGCTCACAACATTTTCGGAACAATTTACCTGTTTAGCAATTTTCTCAAATGTAAGATTTTATTTTCGTAATTTCACAATTCCCTTTTACAACAGCTACATTAACTTTGATTCTTTTTTACATGGTTACAAATGTTGCCGTGATGATACGCACACTATATCTTCTTTATCTTTATTTGTTATTATGTAAAAACCGCTTATTTTAGAATTTGCGCACACTTTAAACTTTCTTTCTTTATTTTGAACACTCAAAAAGTAATAAAATGTTAAATAGCAATTGTAGTGTAATTTAGGTAACAAGCAAATGTGAGAAATAGTTAAAGTACTGTGCGTCTATATTTAGTGAAAATTTCAATAACATTTATTCACACTTTTTTGAAGATTTGTAAGATTTTATATATGTTTCTTAATTTTAGAATGCACTGTATGTAGCAATTACATTTTGCTGCTTCCTACCATAATTTAAAAAGACAGCCGTGCCGCAGGAGTGCATTAAAGTTCAGCTTAGGTTTGCCGCTACCCAGTTTTAGTTTAAAGTATGCTGAACTGTTTATCATACAAGAATTGGATCGAAGGTTGAACTTGTGGCACAGGATATTGACGCTGCAGCTTGTGAGGGAACTGGAACCCCCTGCTTTTATGCCACGATCTTACAATCATAACAGAATGCTGTTATACACTACATACGTGGTAGTAAAATATCTAAATCAACATGAATACTGACACTTATTGGTGTATGTTTCCCATGCTTTCTTATATCTTTGAAAATTCTAGCTTGACACACCACTAGGTATTTTTTCTGTAAAAAACTCTTGTTGAACTTCGAACGTGAATTAAGTTGCTAATATATATTCTTTTATTCTATTTTTTAACGTTGTAAGTACCCAGCACACTTAAAATCTTATTTTGAGAATCATTAAATGTTAATTCCCAAAACTTAAGAATGGCATTATGGGAAATATTTTCAGATACAACAATTTGCATTTCTACAAATTCCCATCGATTTCCACTGATATCACAGGCAACAAAAAACTAATATACGAACATGAAGAGCACGATTTCAAACGAAGAGGCTGAGTCCCTGTAAGTGCAGTCACACGCGTGAAGATTTCATCCAAAGCAACGCTGCGACATGTTGTTTGTTTGAACTTCGAGTGCTGGTATCGAATATCGAGGTTAATACAGTGTCAGAGCTTGGTTTCTGAATTAGTACCCTGATCTGCAGACTATATTGTAAGAAAAGGTAAGGACATGCTTCAGGTACGCAGACCACCTGACCCTGTAACAGTATACAGCGATAAGACAGAGCGGCAGTGCCAGTGGCCTGATCTTTAGTCACGTTCAGAAGCTGCTATTCAGAGGCAGACGTCCGCCTCGTGGGAGACAGAAATGGGCAATTTTCAGAACATTGCTGTGATGATCTCATGGCTAAATGAATATTAAAATCGTGATATGGTGATAATATACATCCAATTTTTACTCTGCGTGTGAAAAATATTTGAAAAACATAATCACATTCATTTATGCAAATGATAACATAGCCATCTAGTGGTAATTATGAAGTACCATAATTATGTTATGCTAATTAGAAAACCGGTTCACCAAATATCGTGAAACCTCATAATATGATTGCATGTACTTTCAGAAATAATGTGGACTAGTCACCGTGGTCGAGTGGTCTACGGCCCGTGTTCTGTATCGGGTCTCTGCTTCATGTAGAAAGACCGCGGGTTCGAACCCGGCTATGGACACGAGTTGTTTCTCGTATGCCGCGCCGTGCACTCAACCCGCTCTGCACTGAAGACGCCCATCAACCTCCCGGGATCGTCGCATGGAGCTCACCATCACCCTTACTCTTAAAAAGTTAACCTTAAGAATTTGGAAAACCAATGTACTAATGTCTATGTACTGTGTACTCGATTGGAAATAAAGATTGTTTGTTTGTTTGTTTGTTTGATATAGAACCTCTAATTGCTGCTACTGAGTATTATTTACGAAATCGAAGATCAGTGAAATTTTTTTTCTTGGATTTCATAAATGCCACTCTATAGCAGCAATGAACGGTTCTATATCAACGTCACTCGTCATCATTATTTCTGAATATACCTGCAGTCATATTATGAAATTTCATAATATTTGGTGAACTAATTTTGGAATTAGCATGACTTAATTTTGGTACTTCATAATTGCGACTAAATGGCTATGTTATCATTCGCATAAATAGGAGTGATTATGTTTATCGACTATTTATCGTGCGCAGCTTAAAAGTTGGATTTATGTATTATTATCATGTCACGACTTTAATATTCATTTAGATATGAGATCTTCACAGCGACGTTCCGGCAGTCGCCAATTTCTCCCTCCCCACCAGTCCGAAGTCTGCTCTTTTTTCTAATGCTAAAATTTCGATTTTTTTAGTTCATAAATGGAATCATGGAACCGTATAAGATATGTTATTGCTAAAGCTACCAAATTAATCCTCGGATTTTTACTCATCACTGCCCACTGTTGTATTTCAACTAACAAGTGATATTTAGCAAACAAGGCTGTCACCACGGATGAAACTTGTGTGTGCTTCATACGAGAGGAACTTACAAGTATTGAGGAAATATGTAGTTGTTAATTATTCAACAAGCTTTACTTCGATTTATGATAATTGGTCCAATATGCTGTGGTTTCTCCACTATCTTCAGTGGCTCATGACTGGCTTTTTAGGGCATGCATTTCGGGGTGATCCCTTATATCAATGGTGTTATCCAAGATCCAATACTAAAATCCACTAAAAAGCTTTTGTGTATTCTGTAAACTTCATCTTTATGTTTCGTAAACAGAAATATTTATGTTAGAATTAGATAATTTGCGCGTGTAGGGAGCTGTGCATTTAAAAGGGAAATATTATAGTATGAATTTGTCTCAAACGAAAGTTAGTTTAGTTCAATTTATACCTAAGTAAAGCTATGATCAATGAGTGTGGAAAATTTGTTCTAGACTTACGAACGAATTACATGCAATGATTCGTTTGATAATATATATATATATATATATATATATATATATATATATATATATATAGCAGCAGTTGATTAGTACAATAACACACCCTAGCTAGCTCCTTTCATACCGAAGATGTACAGTCAACGTTTGATCAGATTTATACATATAAGGTTAAATATTAATTTTAAAGTAACACGTGATTGATTCATTTTGCGTATTGAATTCAGTAACTAGACGTTTCATTCGTACTTAACTATATCTCGAGTAATTCTTGATTAGTGCACAGTTTTCTGCAACTTTCATAGTTCCTTTGAACAACGCTCGTACTCTGCAGCTGTGAAGTGTCAAATCAAAAAAGATCTTCTACGGCTGCAAAATATAATTTTCGGCGCTCATCCACTCGCTTACTTTCATTCCGCAATATCTCTAATGGAGGAATTTTCTGGTAGAATACTTCTTCTATTCAGACACTCAAAGAATTCCTCAACTTTGCTTCTGTCACATCTCTTTCCAATGGCATTAAACGACCCATTGCCTCTGCGCCCCTAGAATCGGAAAAAAATTCCCCATGTTCGCTTGGCTGGTGACGGGTCCGTTCCTTGTAAGGACGATCTTTTCGAGTTAAACTTGAGTCTTGATAGCGCAAACTTGCCGTAGATAAGTTGGCAGTCTTTATTAGGCGCTTTTTGCCGAACTTTGCACTGGCCAACAAAAGAACAAGAAGCGTTGGGTTTAGTAGGAGATGTCTGGTTGGGATGGTGAACTGAATCGGGGCGATGAGGGCTCGGAAGTTAAGTTTGGGAACTAAAGGTCTACAGCGCAACGTGGACGGGTGGAAGAAGTAATTGTCTGCCGGAGAACTAATGTAGGCTGCAATTGGTCAAGTTATTTGTGATAATGTTAGAATTGTAAAGTAGAAGTTAATAGAAAATACTCTGGCAAATATGCATGATATATTGTTTAAGGTAGTTAGATCAACGAAAAATTCTGAAAAGAAACTAGGTATTTGACGTTGTGATGACGGATATACTGAATTTAAGCGAATGATAAGGCTGTTTAATTGTGCTACAAAACACATTTAACCTCTTCCTTTCATACTGAAGATAAATATTGTGAATATGATTAAATTGAAGTACAATCCTCTGAATAGTTTAAACGATGAACTCAAACATTCCAAATAAGGCATGCATCAAAATATTTCTACATATGTTGAATAAAAAAGGATTAAGAACACCGAAATAGGATACAATAATAAAATATTATACCAGTACCAATGAAAGTTTATTAATCAGAGTAAGTAGAATCTACGTAAGTTAATAATAAGACAGATCAGGGGTCACAAAAATGAAACATAAATATGAATAAAAAATTAAGTACGAAGTATATTATATAGATTTATAAATGACATATGCGAATGTTAATGGGTGTCTGTTCATCCTTTAACAAGTAATAAAATCATACACTCATATAGATATTTCAGCGTTTCTTCAGTTCAAAATATCCAACCCCAAAGTCCCATATTTTACTCAATATAATACAATTTCTCTTTGAACATGTGTCCTAATTTCGTAGCACGTTAATCTCCCACTTGTACACTGAAAATTAAAAATTTCTTTGCAAAACCATACCGATAATTAAGGCCAATATTAGTGCTCCTGTTATAGTATGTGTCGACCATCGTTAAAGTCGCGTGGATCAGCATCCTGAATCAAGAATTGAAAATTGTCTCCTCGTCATGAAATTATTGTCGACAACTGGCAATGTTCATCTGTAGAGGCTGCTGCACTTTATTTAATCAAGTTTGAAAATATTTGAGACTCAAATATCTCAATTATCATGAGAATAAGAACTGTACAAGCTGAGAACGTGTTCATCAATCAGCCCTCGTAGATAGAGAAATTTACATATAAAATTGACAATGTATCTCCATTTCTCTCTCTCTCTCTCTCTCTGTATCTGTGTGTGTCCATCCCATTACTTCCTATATATTACTGAAAAAAACATTTTGAGTCGAAATCAGAACGGGTATGCATGTATTACAAGCATTGTATTGTGGATATCAAAGGCGCCGGATCACTATAAATTCTCCATTTTTCCCATTATTAGCCTTTTTCTCTTACACGGCCATTTTATCGATAGATAAGATACAAAATACAAGTTCTGGGTATATTTACGAGACGTATTAATTTTGAACACAATAATTCTTCGTAAATTTTTAATACATTCCTTTTTATAATAATTTCAAATTAATCAAATCTAAATCATGGAATTTCCACGGCAACTGTCAAGTATAGTTATATTTTTCTATGGAATGCTAGGATGCAATGCTCTATCATTGTTTAAAACTTATGGATAAGTTCGAGTAATTATATCACAACACTCTTGAAACAACGTATAGCAATGTAAGTATTTTATCTGTTCGCTATAACAGTCCTAACAGTCGTATGCACTTTATGTTTTAACCAAATAAATTGTCATATTCAAATCTTCATTTACTGGTATTCTGCAGCACAAAAATTTAACATTGCCGTTATTTTTCAGCTTAATTGATATCCACGAATATTTTAGATTTATTTTGCAACAGTGCTATGGGAAAAAACAGAAAAGCGGAGGTGCAACAATATAGGAGGCCTGGAGAATTACTGTGCAGTAACAATAAGTTGAAGAAATTTCTTAAAATGAGTAGCACTTTATGTGCAATATTGCAGCTTCTCCTTAACCTATTACAATCCTTGCTACAGTTTTTCCGTCCATTGGCCATAGACCCTAATTTTAACATTAATCTATATAAGAAGTAAATTTCAACTTTATTACAGGGTGGGAGAAATACTGTTACAAAACATAAACAATTTTTTTCTTTAAAAAAGACATTTATTTCAAGGTCTGATTTTAAGAAATAGTTAGCAATTGACGAATCTACGATTGCAAAAAATTACTCAAAATTCTTCCCTTACGCCCCATTACTTTGCAAAGTCTTTTAGGAAAGTCTAATGGCAACACGAACTACTGCTATGGTTAATTTCTCCCAGCATTTATTCAATTATTACTTTAGAACATGGATACTCTGTCAAGAAATTAAGCAAGCTTACACTTGATTAATTAACTTCATAAAATTACGTTGCGTAATATTTACGAAAAAATAATTACAGAACTAAATTTGAAAACATGAAAGAGAAATTATGCCACACTTTAAATTCTTTGTGAACCTATTCTATTGCACATTAATTTTTCGTGCACCCAGAATATAAACGCAAATTTTAAACTCAGATTGTAATTTACCTTATTTTAAGACATAGAGCTTTATGGTAATCAATATACACACTATATATTGCGTCCGTTTACTAACGATGGAATAATTTTGGTAGAATAAATAATCGAATTTTTAGAAACATAACGAGTAAAAACTCTAAATTAATACAGGGTCATAAGAATATATAACGATAACAAATATGTCAGATCATAGCTTGTTTCCAAAATGTTAGTGATGTCCAAGGCCCAAGAAAAAAATAAAAAAGGTCTAGTGTAAAAAACTAACGAGCGCTGGCTTCAGGAAAGAAGCAGCAAAAAATTCCATATCCGGAGAAACATCGTTTTTCTACAAATCCTGTAATGAATACCTTTCGAAAATAGTACGAAAATATCGTTGCAGGGGTAGATGACGGTAATTGCTTCCCGAAAATATTACCGCTAAAAACTAATGGAAAAATATTTGTGGGAAAGAATAGCAGCTTCTAATGCAAGCCTGAACAGGGTCGTCGCTTAAGCGCCTTCATGTTATTAGTGAAGATGTCTACAGCTTTCAGTGAGACACAGGACTACTCCGTGTGGGACAACTGCAGCGTGGGTGCTCGAGTACAGTGCTTCAATAAGAGTTGCATAACTAGGCGATTGGCCACGTTACATTTATTCTGGTAATGGTAGAAGAAAACTAACAATGTCAAATTTTTTGCGCGTATTTTCTAACAAATTCCTGTCTTGTTATTGCTTGTTAATTTCGGCCGTATTTCTGAAAGACTTCCAATCAACTCAAATGAAAGAAAACTCTAATTATATGAATTTCCTGGTCGTCTTTTTACACATACCCCAATTTCATTGTTTTTTATTTAAATCCTGAAAAACAGAACTAGTTTTCTAATCTTTTTTACAAAAGATGGGGTTTTATTTAATTAAAAAATTATTTCAACATAAAATATATTTATTTCACCTATTTAGCTCTAATAATTGTTATAGCCTCTATGTATAAAGAGAGAAAATTGAAGAATTAGTTCTTATAAACTTTTTGCGACTAATATTTTGAACAAATTGCCAGCACCGTTTTTCTTCAAAATTTTATGGCCTAAACTCAAATGAAAACTCTGGTATTTCTCATGATTTTATCCCAACCCTAAGACATGTCAAATGTTTTTGATACACACATAAGACAGAACTCTCAGTTAAAGTTTCCATCATCTGGCTACGAGGTTCGTTAGTTTTTCATTCATGCAGTAGAAAATTTTAGTTTTAAATCATCGTTTCCAGAACTTTTCGTTTTCATTGCGTTCATGATAAATATAAGAATATCGTAGATAGCAATCCATATTAAATCCATTAATTCTTTAGTAACTAGATAGTTTCCATGGAGATTCCACGGTTTAAAAGTGATTAATTAAGCATTTATCGATCCATAATTGCTCTATAAGTTAGCTTAGATTTGACAAACTTCAAACAGTATAAAGCCTAATGTGTTAAAGATTTATGACAAATCATCGTGTTTTAAATTAGTATTTACCGATAACATGGGGTGGATAATACCTGTGGAAATTCCACAGTGTAAAAGTGATCAAATTAAGGATCTTAAATAAAATACGTTTTTCAGTTTTATCCGTGATTCTATCAGGACCTGATTATTTTTCATGAATACATACAAAACTTCCATTCTGCATCTTATCTATCAATAATATGGCCGTCTAGGAGAAGAAGGTTAATGACTGGAAACCCTGTATATTTTATGGTTATCCAGCTTTTTTGGCATCTACAATATAATGCTTAAAATACATGTATACCCATTCTGATTTCAGTACAATAATTTTTCTCCAGTAATAAATATGAAGTAATGGAACGAACACACACAGATAGAGAAAAGCACTGTCAATTAAAAAGTGAATCAGCTAGTCCTGTGGAAATTCCACCGTTTAGATTTGACTTATTTTAAATTATTATGAAGATGAATGTATTAAAAATGTACGACCAGTTATTGTGTTATAAATCAATATTTTTCATGAGAATATACTGAGCTTCTATTTTGTACCTCTTCTACCGATCACCTGGCCTAGATAGTACCTGCAGAAGTTCCACGGTTTAAATAAGATGAAATTAATGGTTTATGGTATAAAAAGTATTTTTCTCTATTACCCGTAGTACTATCAGCACTAATCGCCCAACTGGTGTTATTAAATAGATGGTTAATATTGTATATAATTGAAAGTATTATTGCAGAGACCAATTTATTTTCAATCTATTACGTTCCTTCAATAGTACACACAAAATGGTGGTTATGTAGTAAGTATAGCACTCCTATTTTTCAAGATCAAACAGCAAATATTCATGATTCTTTTAACATATGGTTTTTATATCTGACCATTGTTCATATTAATAGTTCCATTACATCGAAATTTAATTAGCACCTCTATTAAAGACACTTGTACACGTAAAACTATTCCAGCACTCAACAAATCTAGATGAATACTCTACATATTTATAAAAGTTTATAAAAGTCATTAAATCACTATATACTCATCAGATTTTTACGCGTAAAGTAAAATTAAACACTTGATATAAAACCCAATTATCTGTTAAATGTCAAATCAAAGGTAAATCCAAATTGCACCCATAGGTTAGATAGTTAAATATTCGTTGTAAAATCCGTAGAGTGTTGTGTTCTGTCAGCTCGAGATACTGCAATGTTTGATGTAAAGTCTGAAGAATTTTGTGCCTTCTGTTCAGTGAACTAATTAGAAACAGGTAATAATAATGTTAATAATAGCTTGCAATAAATATATACTATTTAGTTGAACACTTTGTGGTTCCCATTTATACGTTTGATTAGATTTGACTAATGTTAATTTATTATAGGTACGAAGATATTTAAGATTCACAATCAATTATTGTTCTTAAATGAATATTTTTCATAAACATATGCAGAAATTTCATTCTGTATCTTATCTACCGATAACATGGCGTGTGTAGTAAAAGGAGGCTAATAACAGGGAAAATTATTTTATTTCAGAACCATCCAGCGGCTTTGGTATCCACAATACAATGCTTGTAATGCATGTACACCCGTTTTGGTTTCAGTTCGGGAATTTTTCTTCAGTAATAGGTAGGAATAAATGAGACGGACACACACTGATAAAGATAAAGAGAAAGACAGAGATAGATATACACTGTTTATTATCTAAGTAGATAGTGCAAGAGAATAATATAATTTTACTCGAAAAAGTGATACGAGCAAGTTTTTACCAAGCTCACTTGGTCGTAACAGAAACAGCAAGGTTCAGCACGCCGCTGTCTGCACTGCCAAGAGTTATGGTCCTTCTTCTGGTTTACCATAAGACGATAGCTGTTTGAGTTATGGTGGGAAGGTGCCTAAGAAGCTTGGAGAGTTTCGTGCAACAGCAAATGGCTGATTGGAAAAACTGCGTGAGACTTTCTTTAATAAAAAAAGACCGTGAGAGTTCAACTTATATTAACGATACGAAAGGTGTTTCTTTCACTGGCCAAGTGGATGACACAGTGTTGCTCATAGCACGTGATTGACACTGAATCATTGTTATAGCACAATAAGATGTCACTGCATTGTTGTTAATAACTCAATTGAGCTGCTAATTTAATAATTCAAATTTAATCATTAGAACCATTAACAACACCATGCAATAAAAAATGTTTCCGGTGATTTATTCAAACTTCCTAAGTGTGCATATCCAGCCCATTGAAGATAATGGTGACAGTGTTTTTCTCCCGCAGCATGAATATTTTGACAATTTTTTCAATCTCATTTTTCACAAAAATTTTAGTTATAAGCCAAAACGACTAGTCGAAAAAAGTACCAAACGCTAGCATCAGGGAAGAAGAAGAAAACAATTCCGTGTCGGCAGAAGCACATCGTTCTCAAAGTACTCTTTATTAGCCAAATAGATCGAATCAGAAAAAACATCCCTTGACGAGCTGAAATAACACAAACAGCATTTTGAAACAAAAGTTTATTTTCTTAACAAGTTCAGTGTAATTTTACTGCTTAAAACACATTTGCTGATACACCTCGCTAAGGACAACGTTCAAGTTATAGCTGTTTTGAGCACTCAAATAACACAGTCACTTTCAATTTGAGCTCTGTAACTCAGAAAACTTAATCGTGATTGAACTTTTTCGGTAACTCAGCCCGCCTTTATTAATTCGTCGAGTGACGGTACAAGGTAAATTGCGCAAGTTGGCAACGAATATCGTCTGATGACTCTTTTCGAGACAGTTTCTTTGCGAGACTCAAGTCGAGAAAAATGAAGTCGGCCAAAGTTCCTCTCGAATGAACGTGTTAGCCACAACTGTTGTAGAGAAAAACTAATTCCGTTGAGGGATTGAGTTTTGTAGGAGCAAAGTCATGTGCACCAACCCTCGTGAGATAAGGTGTATCACACGCTGTTTTCAAAACTGACATGCAGCATCATTTACATTCTAACGATTTTTCGTAACTATGAACTATGATTCTTCGTATTCCTTCAATTTACAGATTAATCTGGAATTATATATAAACTATGCAACATGCGGTGCACTGCTGAAATATTCACTCTTCCAGTTCATTAATTGAACTATAATTATTGCAGCTGAATATAAGTACTCAGTTATCTGTTTTGTAGTGCAATTAATAAGTAACACAGTACCTTCAGTTGCTACTATATATATTTCAAGCCCCTGGAAAAACAGCACACGGAAGCCAAGTTTGCCTGGTTAGGGCTTTCTTTTGATATCACTGAGTGCCAACGTCAATTTACAAAGGCATCAATTGGTGTCCAAAATTAAACATATAAATAAAATGAACATAGGAAAAGCATAATGTGGTATAACTTTTCTCGATGACAACCGATAAATAAATATATTTTACGATGAAACTAAAATGAATTCCTGAAAAGTAGGCTGTCGTATTATATTTTCACTCGTACTTGGTTTTGTAAGTAACTGTCATGTAACATATTCGAATATGTGCATAAATGACACAAGTTTAACCTTTAATTAATTATTCAATCTAAGAGTATGTATGTTCTCTTCTTAACAAAATGAAGAAAAAAATGTACAGTTGAAGAATTTATCGATATGGAGTCATGCTTTGAAATAGGAGTTTTATTTGCAGTCTGCTTCATTTGTAAGCATACGAGTTCAGGTAGATGAATAGTTTTACCATTTAAATGCATCATTTACTTTTAGATTCATTCTCGAGAATGGCCTTCATAAATACTTATTCCTACTAAATCAACTCTCAGTAGAGCACAAATTCATTGTGGCTAAAAAGAAATGATGGTAAAATAATTTTTAAAACGCGCTATGATACAATAGCTGTCGTAAACAGAATACAAATTTCTGTAAACTTCACAGGCATTTCCTTAGTTTGCTCTAACAACAACAAAGAGTGTCAACTGCTGCACACTATGATTAGTATGCAATGGTTACAGTGTGGAACCCTTATAGACTCTGAGGAGAAGTAATGTCCCCTCACTTCATCTAGAAGTTTTTCAAGATGTTGGGAATGGTTTCCTTGAAAACCAAATAGTTATCGAATTCGTTGCTATTGAAAATAAACTTTTGGGAAAGTACCATCGATTAGGCTGTTACTAGCCGTTAAAAAATCATTTCCTACATTCTCCCTTGGACTTCTTCCCTGCTAACTACGGTGCTGAGTGACAAGCATGGAGCACGATTCATCCTGATATATCAAAAATGGACAGGGAAAGTGGATAGCTTTTCTGCTTGTTGACTACTGTACGACAGTGACAAGTGATGCCTTAGAAAAGGACACAAGAGACTAGCAAAGAGAATCAGTTGACGTTCCTAAACCCTTTCATTTGAAGATAATTCATCCATGTAGCCTGAGTGAGACTTAATCAACAAAAAGCAATATTACTTCCATATTTTTCCATCCAAAATTAGGATGGTTTAATTATTTCAACGGAAGATCTGATAATGGTATAAATACTTCAAGCATTTGAAGTTAAACAAATTTTTTGATGGAGTACATGTAGAATTGCCGGCACAATTCGTGAGACGATTCACGCCATTTCAGAAAATGAAAATAGTTTCGGGTGTAAATATCTACCTAAATTTTTATAGGTAGGTATGTTTTCATTTTCTGCAAAAACCATACTTAGTAGACTTCTACTGAAATTACAAAAAAAAGATTGGCTTAGAAGCTTTATAATCTGAACGCCTAGGTTCATAAACAACATGTTTTATAGAAGAATTTTCAGTTTTCATTGGCGTCATATCTTGATTTTTGGTCGGAATAAAAAAAGCTGCAGCTATAACCAGTTTTATTTTTGTTGTTCAGAACAGCATATTAAATAATAACAGCCATTGGCCTCGTCTTTATTCTTGAGCATGTGTTCGAGATGAACATCATTCAGTTCCGTGCATTTCTTGAGGCGCAGCACAAATTTATTAAAGACACCCTTACAAACAGACCAAGGAATGGCTCTTATCTTCTCCCTGATGGCTTCTTTCAGTTCAGTGATGGTGTGGATCTCCTCGCATACACTCAGCTCTTCAAATTGCCCCAAAGAAAGAAGTCTGGGGCTAAGGTCTAGGCTGTGAGATGCCACTCAAAATCAGTCTTGAGACTGATCACACGGCTTCCAAAGTTCTCTTTCAGCCAGTCTCGAGAAAGTTTGGAGATGTGAGAGCTTGCTTCATTTTTATATCGTTTACTAGTGCTCTCCTGCACGTCTGGCACGATATGCCAAGAGACTGACTTCGCTTGTGCACAGAGCGTTTCAGACTCATTGACCTGACTCTCTTATCCTCTGCACTAGCTCGGCTGTAAGCTTCCTTGAACGTCCTGAGTGGCTTGGACAATTTTCACTGGCTGCATTGAGGTTCTTCATGGTCCCATATTTTTCAAAGTGGTCCACCCAATTCTAAATTCTGGTTTTGAAGGGGAATTCTCGCATTTGAACTGATGCACGAAAGTTTCCTGGGTTTTCTTAAACGAGCCCGTCTTGTGGTAATAATTTACACAGTATATTCTTTGCTTGACCTTCCATTGAAGCCTTATTGCGTTTGCAGGCGTTGTTTCTGCTATGTCCTGAAAAATAAAGGTGATCAGTGAATAACTGTAAGAAATACCACAAAAAATACTCGTGTGCCTATTTTTTTGGGTCACCCGTACGAGGTAAAGTTAGATCTAACAGAGCCAAATGATATAAATTATTTGAACTTGTACGAGTGCAAGCAAAATTACAGCCCTAACAGAGCTCAAGAGTTATGCTAAAAGGGATCAAAATTACTCAAAGGCATCATTAATTACTGTTATTCGGTCACTATGTCTGTCACTGAGCCCAGGCTATGTCCCACGGATATGTGCGGGTTGAAAAGTAAGAAAGTTAAAACTTGTGAACTACGGTGGCTATATTTAAGCGTAAAGGACATTTGAGCACAAGACCTGGGTGACAGCTTTGTCATGCAAGCTTCAGAATCTTAACTCGCTGTGATCGATGGTTGAGACTCACGTACTGCAATTCACAGTATGCACAACTACTCTAAAAAGGGAAAACAACACCTTTTCAATAAAATACGCTTACATACAGAAGATGATAGAACCTTGCAATTGATAATTAAAATTAGAGGTAGTGCGAATATCCATATGATTTTTTAGATCAGCATTTGCATTGCACTATTAAATACGGATATCATGCGAATGTGTTAAATAAAGGATTATTATAATAAAAAGGTCATATATCATTTCATCTCGTAGAGAATTGGAAACCAATCGACTAAACTTTATGCTGTGTTTAATAAATATTTCTTTTATTATTTGTATGATGCATAGGATAAAGTTGAAAACTAATATGTGCTTGTAGAAGAGACAGACTGGGTGTAACATGAGTGAACATGTAATGCGATACTGAAAAAGTTTGCCAAATAAATATGTCTAAAGAAACTACTACGATGATTGAAAAATATCAAAGGATGGAACGCATACAGATGTCAGAAGATTCTCTCCTTTGGTAACCCACGAAGGCTCAGTCGAATTCTTCTTTTTCTACACTTGCTAGAACATACCTTGTCTCTCCAGCAGTGAAAACAACGAGCGCCTATTTAGTGGAGCTGGCATCATCTATGATGAGAAGAGATTCAGGTTAGTCCCGGAGCGAGCACAGAAACTTTTGTTTTTGAAGCACAACTTGCCAATAATTATCTACAACTATTAAATGCAAGTTAATAGCAGCTTTTTCTGAATGGGTGGTGGCTGAAGAAAAAGGTTGATGGGGTGCATTTGAGTTGGGTCCTCGTCCTGCATCCTGGTAACACAGATGAAATCCCTCAATACTAGTCCTTTTAAATTTAAGCGATTTTTGTAATAATTTTTTTGTATAACTTCATTTATGAACTCACTAAACTACTTCATTCATTAGTAACATCCATTGAAAAAATTATCCCTTTTGACATTATAACTATTATCTGTGGCTGAAACTCATTTTTCACATCTCAATATAAAAAAGGCAGGACACCTCATGCGCATCTGCATTCTCGGTTGTTGAAATTCAAAATACGAATCCAAGGAATTTAAAAAATTCACATCTGATATATCTCTAATTAAAATAAGAAGAAAGTCAGTTTGAAAGTAAATGTGCTCATAGGGTTAACAAAACAGAGTCTGATTTTTTCCATCGGATAGTCAGTGCAAGGAAAATTACGAAAATACTTTGCTCTTTTGATTTTAATCAGCGTGTTTTTTAAATACTGTATTTCTGCCATTAACGTGGCCACTCAACGACCTTCAGGGTGCATACCTGTTAAAATTATACATCAAAGATTTCTGGTAGCCCTACTTTATTTTATCTTACTATTTTGCCACGTTTTCTTTTTAGCGCATAAGTTTTCAATGGTCGAACTTTCTGTGACTCTGCTAACTATATGGTAATTTTGCACCGCCCCACACAGCATTTTCTTTTTAACTTTCCGTGCCTTCTTCAATGTTAAATTGCAGTAGGTGTAAATTTAAAAAATTCTTTCACAAACGCGTTTCAGTCTGATCTCGTATTTGACCAAACGCAAATACAAACGTCTACTGTTTTTCAGTTCGTGTCTGCTCTCTAAGAGAAAAAATCGTAAATAACTGTATAGAACGCTGCTATGTTGTACGCATGCTGCTTTAATATAAGACCATTATAGGGAAAGATGCCCAAATTATTAAAAAAATTAATTTCCTTACCTCCTCTGAAAGTTTTCGTTATTTTGAAATTGGTTCTATGTGATATCCGTTTGATTCTGCACACGATTATCAACGGTCTGTGTTGTTTTTAGTGTCTAACCTTTAATTTCATAACTATGATAAACCAGGTTTTTGTTCTGTATTTGAAAACTGTGCTTATTTACTACATCATTTAAAAATTTCCGAGATGTAATCACATGCTAAAATTTTTCTGCTTCATTCTATTTATAAGGGAATAAAAAACTCAGTGACAAAAGTCCGGTGAAATTATTCACAGAGGGTTCACAGCATGTTGTGATGTAAACAAAAGAGCACAACACACAAGAGAAGGTTTTTGAGGGAAGAATATTTGGTCAATGATTTATTATTGAGCTCAACAGACCCACGTCTCTTTTCAGGCACCAGCAATAGCCATGCAAATGCCATTCATAGTAATACAAATTTAAATCTGAAAAATTGGATTCATTAAGCTCACTCAATGATGAACTTTTGTGCGAAAAAATACTCTGATAAAAGTCAGCTTGGCTTACAAATCTAACCACAGATAATGAGCAATATTTTTGAACTAAGTAGGCTAAGCAATAATTGATGCTTGATCATTCGGAAAGAAAATCTCTGACTATTGGAAATGTTTTCAAATCAAGAACTGTGCAATTGATTTCTACGAAGATACCACTTTTAAAAGACAACTGTCATCGATCTCTGTTCAACTTTTTCTGGTTATATATTGTACAGGTAAAACCAACATTGCTAAATACACTCGCATGATTCATTTTCTTTTTGCTCCCGGTGCTTTGTTTTTCGAGCACTCCGAACTTTATAAAAGCCCAGCTACTCTGGCTTCATAAGGCCTGAGTAATTGCAAAAACGTACTTAGCCTACACACTACTTAACTTACGTACGAAGTACTTAGCCTTCTTATGAGCTATCTAGTTCAGAACTGTTTTAAAAACAAAGTTATTTAATAACGGTGACACCTAGAAAGAAACTAATCCATCATTTCCAAAACGCTCGTCTGTTGTAACTCAATATTTAGAAACGTCTGTTCCGAAATGTCTTGGTAACTTTGAGCTTGGGAGTCCAACGAGTTAGTTAGAAATGAAATGGGATCCTTGCCTTAGTGTCATATGACCCAACGACTGCTTCAAGTTAAGCCCCTCGGTGTTTGAAATAAAATGGGGAGTTGTCAATTCGAGAGAATTTTAGTAAGAAATTAAGAAGGGGAGCTCAAAAACGCTGGAACATTCAGGTGCCATCTCTTCAATGTATTGGTTTTGAGAATTGCACGCACACGTGTACTCTAGAGAAGAATTTTTTGCTCAACTCAAGTTTCATTTGGAGAGTAACTTCACACTCTTTACGTCACATGGAGCCACACATAACGCTACTCTCGAGTGAAGCATTATTCAGCCGTTTTGAGCGTTTTGAAAGACTTCAAGGGACCTCCCATGGTATTGCATATAAGGATCAGCTTTAGTGTAGGCACAAAATGTAAATTCCAAGTTTGGATCATACAACTGATTGGTACAAATATCACAGCTGCTACAATTCATCGTAAAAATAATTTTCCATCAATTTTTTCTGAATGCTCCATCCATGTTGTTAAGTTCAGGGTATTCATTTATCCCACGAATGTGATGAAAAAGCCCAAAAAGGTACGCTACTCATTTCCATCGCCAACGATGCCAAGCGATTATTGAATGATGGCTAAACTCTTAGGGCAAAATTTCCCAAGGGTTTCATTTAGTACGCAGCCGGGAGTCTATTTATGTCGAACATCAAAAATTATCCCAGTATTCGTAATATTAGATTGTTACAAAAATAATAGTCGCTCGAAGGCCAACGCATGCTTCTGAAATCGGCCATTATTTTTCTAACAACCTAATATAATCAGGCATTTTCCTCAAAAACTGGAAGCGTAGCTGATTACCGAGAAATCCTTTCCAAACTCACTTTTTTCACTATCATGGGGCAGCTAATTATTACGCAACATCAAGCATCACTTTATGTAGGCGCATATTTAGCCAATCGGAATGAGAAAATGGTATTTATGAAGCAGCTTTCATGTGAGTAATCTGCTGGCTATTCCTCTTCAGTCTACCATATAATGCGAATTCATGCTTTTTGAATAAGTAAATGGCGTATTATTATTGTTCACATAGACCTCAAAGTTTTTGGTGGTTTGCATGCATAGAGAATATGATTCTCGATTTTTAACATCACGGTTTTTTCTTGAAAATAACTATGAACTTGGCTCCCTAATTTGTTCAGTTTAATATCAAGAAATAATTAGATAATCCACTTATATTTTCCCCCCATGCTATAGAATGGAATTAATTTTCTTCCCGCCATTCCTTTTATTATATTTTTGTTCTTTTAGATTTTTTCAGAGTTGAAGCTGCCTATCGAAACGTTTCTGAGTGAACACAGTTTGTGTTTGCATATTATAAATCGATACATTCTTACTATTTGCAACAAAATTTATATATAACCGATGTGAAATAAGTTCAAATACAGTATTTTAGAGTAAAATTGCACAGGATCGACGCACTTCTATGACCCTCTTGTAGTTTTATTTTGATGATCCGATCAGAAAAAAGAACAACAGTCGACATTATACGTTGTTAAACCCCGTTGTTTCCTACAGACGCGAGAACAAGGCATCGGCAATTGACGAAATGAGGGTCATTCACATAAGAAAGATGCTAGTTATAATGATTAATTTGATGACAATGATGATGGTGAGAATGATTTGTACGATAACAAGATATGATAAATATGATGACGGCATGCGGCCTAGAGCATGATTATGAAGTTAACAATGATGAAGGCAATCATGATGGCTCCAATGACAAAAGGATGGCTGGAGATGGTGCAGATGACCGTGAACATAAATTGGTAGATCTCATAGTAAGTATGTGTAGTGTGGGATGAACTAATCCTAGTTATTCTACTGCATTTGTAAAAGGAAGCATTTTAGTGTTAACAACGATAGTCATAAGCTGATGGTAATTATTAAACTCCTTTTATAGATGTAAGTATTTTAGTTTGAACGACGACAGTAAATGAAACTTGTATATTAATCAGCTGATCGCACCCAAAATTGGCCACGCTACGTGACTTCGAGGCTTAAATACAGAAAGCAAAAAAGAGGCTAGCAAATTTTATGGTTTTATTCAGCCAATAATGAAGAGACTTATGGGTGGAAGTCGTGAAAGGAGAAGTCTGCAATAAGCACTTTATAGTGAAGGTTCTTTAAACTTTAGGATCATTTTATAGCCCAAACATTAAGGACTTCTGGGCTATAAAATCATTTTTTCTCTCCCTGTTTCAGAAGGAAGAGACGCAGCTATGTGATGGGATCTTTAGAATCATTTTTTTCTACTTTGCAATGAAATTGGTTCTTAAAAAGATTATTTATCTTTTAAGAGTTTCTAATTTTTTTCATGGCATGATCACGAAGTGCATTCAAGTTATAAAGCCTCCGATGTTTCTCATCAGGACTGAAAACAGATAGAAACATACAGTTAATTTTGAAATACGTGTGCTCTCGTTGCAAATAATTGGCGACACAGAATTCTAACGGCAAAACTGTACGGCATACAAAATTCTAACGGCAGCAGCAAGAGTGAGAACTGTTTTGAAACTTAAAATGGCGGATAACGTTTGTGTCTGTGCTTCCATTGAGCTGACGGGCACTTCATTTCAGGATTGAAAACTGGCATCCATGTCTCATCCATTGTCACAATGGATGAAAAGAAAGTCCCATTCATGACGTCATCACGCGCCAACATTGCCTGGCAACATGCCACACGCGTAGCCTTGTGGTCGTCCACCAGCATTCGTGGCACCCACCTGGAGGACACTTTTCGCATTTTCTGGTCTTCATGGAGGATATTGTGCACAAGTTCCGCGGAAATGCCAACTTTGGAGGTGATGGGTTCCACATTCATTTGACCATCTTCTAAAAGACTTTTCTACACTCGCTTGTGCATGCGTCAGACTGGCTGATGCAAGGTCGACGTTTTGCCTTCTTTGAACTGTTGCACCCACGAACGCACATTAAACACTCTTACAACACCATTATCACACGTCTCATTCAACCAGCAAGAAATTTCAATCGCTGTCACACTCCGCAAATAAACTACGCTGTCAATAATTCTGTTCTAAATTGATTTCCTGGTTTTTTATTCCTTCAGAATGCGTTTACTCATATAAAAACTTGTGCAAACTACTTTTAGTTATATTTTCATCAACGATACTATATTGATACTTAGATTCGAAACGAGTGATTCACTCTATCATTTCTGAATTCATACTCTAATAAAGAGTTCAAGCAGCTCGTGTATGTAGCAAATGAAAGTAAGTAGTGTCGTTTATTTTATTTTGACTATTCGTATGTACAGATGTACGTGCAACAACTTCATCAGAATTTGTGCATTTTTATGTTTCAAATGTGTTCATCTTATTTTAGTAATGTTTCATAACAGTTTACAAAAGAATGTTTGCATATTAAATCATAATTGAAAAATGGAAAAGGAAGAAGGCAAAACTAGGGCATTTTCAGAACATTTACTAGAAAATTATTTTTTACCTTAAATTAAAGAGTGAGGCCCGTATTCAGATGTTAAGCATTTAATACCGGATCAGATGGCTTCATTTTCATTTTTTACTGGACTCGGACAAAAATTTTCTTCTATTTCTGAACACAGCGAGGCTGTGAAACTCACGTCACGCGATGTTTTGAGTGTTGTGGTGGACAACTGCAATGCTTATCGCTAACATAATTCTTTTTCGTAAGAAATTAACAGGCCGTTTTGTTCTGAACTCAAAAGGCAGCCAAGTTTGTCTTCCAGACATTTTTCCCCACTTTTCTCTATATCATTGAAGCAGATGCACCTAAAGGCACTAACTCGACTACGTTTTTTTTTGTTTTCGGTCCTCAATGATTAAATAATGCGAATCCCAGCACTTCATTTGCTTATTCCCAAGCTCCCGAGTAATTTCGGGAGCAAATAAATACGACCTAAAGCCCGTCATTAAAAATCCGTTGTGGAACAATTTACATATTTATTAAACAGATGAACGATCCACTCCCGGTAACATGTTGAATTAGAGAGGACTCGCCACATCAAATTCAGATGATGATACTAAACATTGCATGAACCAAATAACTCAGGTAACTCACATCGCGTTTGCTGCATAATTAATTTAGGCATTATCGGGCTTAAGACAATATTTAAAAAGAAAAAAATATTTATTAGAGCCAAACTTTAGAGAATCAGAAACATTTTTTTGGTTAACATGAAAATTATGAATTATAGAAAACGTTTCAGCAAACTTTATACTTTATTCTGTAATGATGAAATATGAAGCAAAAAGCAAACAGTCACTTTAAAGTGATTGACAAACGTCTCATCTTAAATTTACTGAGGAATATTACCATAATATTGCACAACCTCTTTTTGCTTTCGTAAAACGATCACGTTGCTCTATAAGTATTTTTCCTTACCCTCTCATTTGTAATTAAAATTTAAAAGAGGTAAAATAACCATTGTGTGGAACGTATACGAACGGAATGAAGCAGAATAAGTAATATTTCGTATCACTAACTTGAAATTGAGGCTACGAACTCAGTCATGTTCTGCACGTAAATACTTCCGAAAAAGAAAGAAGAACACCGGCGGCCTTGCTTAAAATTACCTTGAAGAAATATGTAGCAAAGACTGGAGTGAAATTTTCATGAAACTCCGAACCAGAATACGTACCAGTGGTAGTCCGAATTTTGATTGAACATTTTTAGGCAGTTGCATACGTTGGAATGAAATACAAATTGAAAGTTAGCGAACTGTACGTACTGCATAATATTTGTTTGTCTGAGAGATAAAATAGTCTCAGAGAATTGTGTGTGAAGATTATTTAGAAGCTGTGCTCAGAAAGAAAACAACTACGAACACAGTAACTAACACAGCAACTATGTTAAGCCAAACTTGTTGTGCGTGATGATTTCGTTGTGTTATAGTGATCTAGAGTCTGGTTCAGTGCCGGCTTGGGAGAAATGAGGTCCAGTGCTAGTTGAATTGTGAATACGATTTTTAAAAACTAAAGATAATTGATGAAAATCTTCATTGTTTACACGAAACAGTAATGAATTCAGATCACCATGTCACGGCTGTTCACATATTTACGGTTGGTAATTTAATGTGAAGACATCTTCACATGAGCTTTCTTAACTGCAGACTCATCAATGGTTTCATCAAAATCGATAAAACGCAACTCATCCTTTTTATTAGAGAGAATAAGTAAATGAATTACAGTATCATTTAAGCCACATCTACTAATCTATATGGTGACCTAGCATGTGCAGGCCATAAGTATGGTACCTCTGCAGATTGTCGGTGGCACTGCTACGCTAGGCCTCACTGTGTGCTGAATGGTCCCACAGTCTTGCAGTTCCTCACTGAAGGCTCACCCTGCATGTGTGGGGGCAGTATACGGACTAAATCACTAGAGCAAACGATTCCGAGTCATTCAGTCTAAATGATTCCCACTCAACGCTGTTAAATTATTTATAAAAGGTTGATATTTTTGGGATACGAGTAGATTTTGCGCAAATTCGCTGCGACAAGACCACAGGAGTGTGGACACTGACGTGTTTTTTCTGCAAGTAGCGTACTGATCAAATTATCATACCCCTGGTCTAACCAGCGACAATGCAGGAGTTTATTACTAATAGTATCAAAAGGTAAAAACAAGTTTAGGCTTGATTTCACTAGATAAATTTTCTTAAGAGCAGATCATTTCATCTCGACAGTCCACAGTTTACTTTGATGACTAGTCTCTAGCGTAGCTGCAGCAGGAGATTCTATTCCACACTGCTTTACGCTTTCAAATTGAGGCCTCACTGAGCTCTCTGCCATGGGCAGCCAGTAGCAAATATGTCGATGCTTGAGTAACTCTCAAATTCTTTTCCTCGAAAAATCAGCTTTTAATTTAAACATACTCCCTATGCTTAACATTATTTTACCTAAAACAGCATTTTTTTAGCCGTTTATTGCTCTTAAACTTGAAGAGTTTTATACATTGAGTACTTGAGTACGTATGCTTTATTTATGCCCCTCTATGTTTTAAACATAACAGGTAATTTCTTCCACAATTTGAAATGCTGCACATGTAAGTATACAGATATTAGGATTACCAGTAAACGTTACAAATTCTGTGTTGATGTACAAATAGCATGTCTTCCTAAGTCAACGTCCTCTTACAGATAACAAATTTGCATAGTAATTATACGTCAATACTTTCACGATAGATATTTCAAATTCAAAACAACATTCGTAAAAATCCACACACTAATATTTTGCAATGCACACTGTCATGCGCGCGTCCACTTTGGTTCAGTTTTACAAGCCTGTCACTAATTACAAGCACTCCCTAATAGAGTGGCTCTTAGTAGGCGGTGCGTGTTATAAAATGCGCCCCTAATTAGAGAGAGGAGCGCTATACGCCGTGGCTTACCTTTGCTCCCGTTAATTGTTTATCGCCGTAATTAAAAGTCGAAGCCGCTATCCTTCAGGATGACGGTCAAATTGGATTCCCTGGAGGAAGGACAAAGGGACTAAGATTAGAGTGCTGGTAGACACGAACTTTGACCTAACACGCTATACTTGCTCTTTTGTGTCCAATTTTGACCATTGCGGCAATGGTTACCTAAATCTTTTATGGAACATCAACAGGAAATGCGTGTTAATTGTTTTTAAGTTTTCCTAAGCATATGGGGAAAATTTTTGAAAGATAATTATTATTTCAATAAAGGTCTCCATCAACATGGAAACGACGTTTTTTAGGTTTCTGGAGCACCTTTATCTTCGTATACATACACGTGTACCTTTTCGTACACAAGCGTATTTCAGTGAAAAGTTGTATTATAGACTACTTTAGAATTTCCTCGTAACTTTCCGTAGAATTCGATTAAAACTTTGGTTTCTCCTGTTCAAATATATGATAAAATTATTTAAACTTGTGAAATATGGATGGACTTGTTGACTGTGTTACAGTAATTTTAGACATATCATCGAGTGATAAATCCAATCAGCCGACTTCTCGGAAAAATTATTTCGGTTCTCGCTCAGTCACTTTACAGAAGAACAGGAACTGAGAAAGATCGATTAATTAATGAGTCCCTTTTTGAACAAAAGAATATTGATCCATTCTTTTTCTGTCATCACAAAAAAAATTAAATGAAGTTAATTTGTTTTTTCCTTTACTTTTTATATCTTAGTGAACAGCATTTACTAACACTCCCTATTTTGAACATCACTGACAGAAGAAGGTTTTTTGACTGTTCAGACAGCTTGTACTCAGAGCAGAGTGTGTCAAATCTTTCTTTCGAGCACAGTGCAGCGATTTAGCCCAGAGTCTCTTGTCCATTATACACAAAACATGTACTACCTCGGACACCTGTTCTTGAGATTTACGCCTAACCTCTGAAATCCATTTACTAATAAATTAAAACCTTTTCTCCTATGTAGTACGACATTTTTGACAATTTTTCGGTGGCGTTTGAAAAGGTTTAGATTCTCATCCCAGAGGAAAGACTTTTGTTTGATCCTGTTTTGGAAGGAAATAGTGGGAGGAAATTTGCTACTCCATTTGTTGTCACAGCCGTTAAAATTTGTTGACATTCCACATCTTTACTGTTCTTGCTTCTGGGCCTTCACTTGTGCTGTTGGGCTTATTGGCAAGAGTCTTCTTCTTATGCCTCCACAGACGGGCTGAGCAGTGAAGCACTACAGAGCGTCCCCAAAAAAGGTATAAACTTTTAAAAGCCTGTAGTTTGAATACTACTGGTACTAGGAAGCTCGGACCTTGAGACTGTGTGATCAAGGATAAGTTCTAACTTTTTATTTTGTATCCAGAATACGTTGTTACCCACCTTATGAATATCAGTACTATTCAAACTACAGTCTTTTAAAAATGTATACACTTTTTGGGCGGACCCCTTGTTTCTAAAAGAGCGGCAACACATGACTTGATCTTTCGTACACTTTTCTCTCCTGGTTTTAGTTTTTATGAAAATACATTTAAAATTGATTAAAACGTTTGGTAAGCAGTGAGAATGCAGTCAAGTGTACAATAACTGCAGCTTTAAAAAAGTTATGCATGTGATAGTTTGAAATCTTATACATTTTAGACTTAAATACTGCCACTATTGCTGAGACGCCATGACGCATGGCTCGTTCGCGTGGCTAGCGCTCAAGCCTTCTCTTGGAAACACTAAATCAAAGGGGAAGACCGGAAAAATTGAGCTTATACATAATTAGTCAAGAATTACAGGGCTTTACGCAGTCTGCTGGCACACGCACTTCCGAGTTTGTGCCTGTAATCTGTTCACATTTGAAGGATATCTACATAGCACTTTAAAGGTCGTGCAATGCTAACAACAATTGAACTTTGAACTAAGTTTGCATACACGCAAACTGAACCTTTTCGATGAATTTTATTGAATCTTGTTTCATGATCAATTAGATTCTGTCCACATGCTATTCATGACTGACACGCAAGTTGAAATACAGTGAACTTTCGATTAACGAGTTGCTCGGTAGATGAGTATTTCTGTGTACATGCGGATTTGCAAACCGATTTTTTGCTCTACTAAAGAGTAAAATCTCAGTTAACGAGTGCAATGGACAGCATCTCTCACCGACAACCCTTGGATCTCTGATTGAACTTCTGGGACTGGAAACAATTAGTAAGAAGTTAAATAAAGTGTATTGTAAAGAGATAAAATGCTAAATAAATTCAGGTCAATACATATTTCTCAATAAAATAATACTTAACGCAAATAAAAGAACAATATTGTCTCTTTCGAATTTCCCAGTAAATCGATAACAACTTCAGTAACGATAGTGTAAGGCGCGTTACAGGGTCTGTTATCATGCTTTCCAACTTTAATTGTCTTATTTTGTACGTCCATCATCATATACACGTGGTTCTTCACATAAAATTATTAAAAAATTAAGTGAATTTCCAGAATTATTATGTTTTTGGCAAATATTTTTTTGGGTTTGGGAACAAATTTGAAGGTTTTATATTATGTACTGATATACGATTCATGCATATTAAGTGATCAAGTATGAACGTATATGTGATCAAGAATTCACGAACCTCACAAACACTAGATAAATTTTAAAGAAGTGTTTTTCAATTTTCATTTCTGTTTTCTTATTTTAGTACAGACTGTAGCTCACAACCTAAACTTTTGTCAGTAAATATTTCTTCAATTTTTCAAGCGAAAATAAAGGCAAAGAAGAACCACGCCTTCTCTTTCTATGAAAATGAGCGGGAAGAAAAGTCTCTCAAATCAGGCGATTGTTTGGGGGAGTTCTTTTATAGCTCCTGCGTCGCCAAGATTCAAACTTTACCTCTAAGAAAGTCTAGGTGTCGATTGTCTGCCGGCCTCATCATCAGACGCACGACCTGAACAAAAAAGTACAGTCGTTCTCGAAGAAAAACTCGAATATGAATGGAAGATTGACAGCCCGGACTTAGGCAGTAAGGATTCTCTTCCAGTGTTCTCCGAGTTTTGGACGATCATAATACCGGATAAAATTCATCGGAAATTGTCTACGCGAGATTTGAACCAGACGCTGAAATGAAGCTAATTAACTGAAACAGGAAATGAAATTCAGCACTTCAAGGGTACTACTGAATTGTTGACTGAAAGTCGTCGGAGAATTCAATTGTTCATTCTTGATTTTGAGAATATTTCATTGGTTATGTGTGATAAAACGACCAATCTTTCAAGCATCTCAAAAAACATTACGATAAGTAAGCACTTAAGCGATATCATAAGTGTTCGTAGTAAAAAGTTTAAGTTCAGGTATAACACTCGTTCTTCAGTAACTCACCAGCACCATATCGTTCGCAGGCAAGCACAGTTGACTCGACATATTTCCTGTAAAAGAATTTACAGTTTTCGAAAATTTTCATGAGAATATCAATGACCTTCAACCGTAGCCAAAAAGAGGCCTGTGCTTTTTTTCCTGTGAGTTAGAGTAATGTCATAAAATTGCCTTTATGCTTTTGGGAGTACCCACTTCACAGCCTATTCGGTTTTTATGTTGATCGCAAACGAAAATGAACTTGCTGCCTTCTTTAATTTTTTACGCAGGTAATTGAAAAGCAGGTAAGCTACTAACTGCTAATAAATTTCTCTCAGATGTGGAGGCTAAAAAAGACACACGACTAAGGAAGATCAACAAGCTTTGTTTTGATAAACTGACACCTTCAAATTTATGTGCTAATATTACCTCTTCAGTTAATAGCATTTGATGTTTTGTACATGAAGTTGGTAACTTCTATTAGACATACATAAAGTTTTTAACTTAATCGTTAGTCCATCTCTCAGTTCAGTGGAAGTGCAACTTAACAGGATCCTGCTTGCTGAGTCTGGTCTTGTAGTAGACGTTATGGGTAGATGGCTTGGTGTAGACGTTAATGGCTTGGTGTAGACGTTATGGGTAGATGGCTTGGTGTAGACGTTAATGGCTTGGTGTAGACTTTATGGGTAGATGGCTTGGTGTAGACGTTAATGGCTTGGTGTAGCCGTTATGGGTAGATGGCTTGGTGTAGACTTTATGGGTAGATGGCTTGGTACTACCTTCCCCGCATGTAAAATTGCATGAGATCCTAAGTATAACGCTTGGTTAACGTTTTTATTGCGCATTCACCATTAATTTAGATTTTTTAAGCATTCTTTCATGATAATGTACAATTGTTGTGCATTATTCATATCTCTAATACATCATAAAAAGTGACATTTCATTTTTGAATGACAACTTATTATTACCTATGCTCATAATATTATTATCTCCCTAATTATTTATCTCCTTAATGCAGATTTGTTCGTCTGTGCTACTCGCTCAGAGAAAGAATTAACAAGAAGAAAAATTAAGAGCCTTGGGCTTGTAAAATACAGTAAACGCACTGCTGCATTTTGCTGTGAATTCAAATGCACAAAATACACGAGCACTGCTGTGTCAACCCTAGTGTTACGGAACATGTGGGACCTCAATTTTCTAAACCACCTTAACTTAACTAAATCAGTCATCCTCAACTTTACGGTGCACGTCAGAGCTGCCAGCTGTGTAAATCATTAGACTGCAACATTACGCTGCTTGCTGGGTGTCAGCAGTGTAAATCAGTCATAATAATTGTTGAAGGCCAGCAAAAACTAGAGCGAGAGCATAATACCAATTAGAGAATTTTTATGTCATGAAGCGCGTTAGCACAGTAGGTCAACTTTAGTGAAACGTTTGTGTGCATTCAAATATTGCTTCGAGATCATAAGCCCTTCATTTTTTTTAAGGAATGAATCAAAACCGGCATTCATTTACTTGTAATTGATATTGATGAAAGTCGAAATTACTAATTCCTTTTATCGCTAAGAAATTGAATTTAATATAAAGAAACTGGTATGACACCGGATGCCCATCTGACTACTTCTCATTGGTATGTATTTAAAAAAAATAAATGTATGTACAATATGTCAGCATAATTTTGAAAAATTTTTATTTTAACATTTCAAACTTCCATAAATTTTTTAACCAGGATGTTGGAGGCACTACGGAGGCACTTTCCTCTTCTGATATTTCAGTCCTTATTCGTATTTTGCATTGTCCTCGTACGCTAATTGTCATGTCCTTGCTTCATGATTGGTAGTCTTTTTCCCTTTTTTCTATTTCTTCCTTGTGCTGGACACCAGCGTTCCATGCAAGCGATACTCTTTCATCTTCATTGTTCATGTTTTCGTCTTGTTGAAATACTCGGCCAGTGTAAGCCACTTCGAGCGGATGCAGTTGTTAGGCCACAATATCCAGTCAACTCTGTCAAATATGACCACGTTTGGATAACTTAATTTGGTCATAGCTAACGGTTGGTCATATATAACAAATGTTTAAGCAGAGATATTTTTTTATAATTTGATATAGAAAAAAATATTTAAGGGTAATTCAACTTCGGAAATTAAATATCATTTATATTAATTTCAATTTATGCAACTGAATGAGCAAAGTAATGTTAAATATTATGTGATAAATTATTGTATAATTTAGAATTGAAACAATAAGCAAAAATGAATCATCTACAATTAATTACCTGACTTCAATTACACAATAATTATATGACTCTTGTACACAATAGTCATATGACTCGAGGTACCCAATAGTTATTTGACTCAAGATGCACAATGGTTCCATGACTAACGGGACACATAAATACGCTAGTGACAATGAGTAGAAAGTGTAAATTTTCTGTAAAACTTTGAAAGATGTTCTCTAAGCATCCTGATAGAATGGAGAGTTAATTTTTGCTCACTATTTCTTTAGAATTACAGAGCATCATTTTGATCTTTCCTTGAAAATTAAATACCTGACACTTTCAGAAAAACAAAGGATGTAGCCAATGATATCCTTTAGAAAATACCACTTTGAAGAGACACAAATTTTTCGAACGATGATTATTAAAAACGACAAATTCTGCAGAAAGCGATCATATTTTTAGAACTGCATTATTTCAGTGTATGTACAAAAACACTCGCACAGAAACAAAGTATCAACGCTTTGATATCAAGAATATCATTTCGAAAGGGAATTATTCTCTCAAGTGCAAGTGGCGTCGTAGGTATGCAATTCACTTTACCAATGTAAATAAGTATAATGATGTTGAATTACGGTATATATTATTCCCAGGAATTAGGCAAATTTTCCGAAGCATCGTGTGCACCACACCATACATGACCTCGTCTAGACCAACTGAGCGAAGCATCGTGTACACCACACCATACATGACCTCGTCTAGTCCAACTGAGCGAAGCATCGTGTACACCACACCATACATGACCTCGTCTAGTCCAACTGAGCGAAGCATCGTGTGCACCACACCATACATGACCTCGTCTAGTCCAACTGAGCGCGTCTGATGAACGACGCGAACTGCCATGCCTCAAATCCTGTACTTGTTGTCTGACAACAAAAATGAATTGCAGTTGTCATTGTTTCCCAAATCCTACGTGTTGATTAAAAAATACAATTTTAAAATCTCATAGGGTGGCAGATTTTTCGAGCAAGAAATATGGAAAACATCAATACTACATAAAAATAAAGAAATATTATTCCCAATAAAAAATGCACTTGGCATTGTTACTTCTCGTATTTCTAAAGCATACTATTATAGTTTTAATATCGTAATATTTTATACCTTGTGTGTTATTTACGTAAAGATTGTGGTAGATGCAATTATATTTGAGTTGCAATGCATCTCAAAATAGTTTTACAGAGGACTAAATATCAAATGCGTCATGTTATGTTTAGTTACAGCTCAAAAAGAGAAATGTCAAGAACAACTGGTGCGAATTGCGAATGTAATTGAAATATGATATACTAAGAAAAGCGTCGTCGAGCAAGCACTGAGAACAACTTACTACTGCCTTTGAAGCATTGTTTGATGCGAAAAAAGATTTGTGCATCTTGTGTATTGTAACAGGAAACTTATATTTAGTTCTGCCTGAAAATCTTGCAATAAATTTCGAAACAATGTTCACAATTAGACATGCTAGACTCACTTCACTATTCATCATTGGCATACAGGAAATTGAACATAAAATAAATCATTTTCCACCTAGACGATGTCACAGCCGGTCGTAAGTTTGTTCGTCAACTTTCCTAAAAATATCACAGTTCGGGTGGGCATAAAACAAAGTTTTGCATCTGAATTGTCTCTTGAGATTTCTATGTTTTTCGTTCTCGTTAGATGCGTCTCCATTATTTGACATTAAACGTGATAAATGAAAAATGAACTTGGTAACTAATACAGCTGAACAAAATCTACAAAATTTTGTAGAAAATGCAAACTATCGTTTTACAATGTTAGAGTGTTACAGAATAGTGTGAGTCATTTACTACAGAAATAAGAGTACTTCAAGATTATGCAGTAATTGTTCATATTTTAGTTTTGATGAAAGTCGCTTCTCATTACTGACAACGTAATAACAAAACAAATGAAAAGTATCCCATAGTCGCCTACTGCATCGCTAATGCTTTAATATATATTTTTGTATATGAACGGACAATAATAGAGCTTGCTTTCTGGTAGTGTGAATTGTTGTGTCGATGTGATAGGATTATATTGTTGCATGAATAACAAACAAATAAAAATGCTTTCTCTTATTTTGCAATTAAATGTGCAACACAATATTTATTCGACCAATTTAATATCAAAACGTACGGAGAGATTTATGGAAAATCACGCAAACTTTGAGGCAGTGTTTTGGAATAACGTTTATTCGTTCCACACTGCGGTTTTACGTTTCCATATTTGTTAAACTTTTTTGACAGCGCTAGTCACATTTACCTGCACGAAAACACCGAGCTACAGTACATATAAACTAACTTATTGGAAAAAAAATTAAATTATTACTCTAATTTTTGTGTATTTGCTGATGATATCTATAACAAAAATGATGCAATATTCTAGTAGGACTATGTTTACATACAACACACGCAAAACAACTGTCATGGTGCCAAGTAACATAGTACGCAGACTATTTACTTGCAGCGTCTGCAGCAGCTGCAGCTCACCACTGCTGATTGCCAGGTTCGTGCTGAGCGATACACTGGAAGGAGTACAGGGGGCATCTAATAGCATTTAGCTATAGCTCACTAAAGCTATTTGAAGTAAGACCGTCAGCTTGCTGTAGTTGAGTGTAACTGCAGGCAATTTGCAACTGAGGCTCTCTAACTGTATCACGACCTGAGTGCAATTGATTTCAACTGGCTACCAATAATCGCACACGGCTGTGACTAATAGAAGTAATAACAGCTGAGCCAGTAATCCCACAAACGTCTCTCGATTGATAGCAGTGGATTATAACCACCTACTGCTGTCAACTGAAGTCAACTGTTGTGGCATGGAACAAAAGTTAACTATAGATGTTTTTAAGTAGTATTGGTTGGCTATATCTGCCTTCAACTCGAGACACTGCTGCTGTAGTCATATAGCATTAGCTGATGCAGCTGTCTTAAATTAGCTGTAGCTAACTACAGCTGTCTTCAACTATCAGAGGTTACCTGCAGTCACCTGCAGCTGACTTCAGCTGTATGCTGCCTTTTAAACCAACCAGTCGATGTCGGAACAGACGGATCTTTTTCATTACTACACCACAGCGCTTTGTACTCTGGGTGAGGCAGGTGTTCTACTGCAGCATTCGACGGTTGACCCCTTCAGTCTTTGATCGGAATACTAACTTTGGAATCGTAATTAGAATTTGGTTTCACAACAAGAGAACGCCTTTGACCTTGTCGCTCGCTCTCAGACTCTGTCTCAGGTTTAACCTCCTATCACTTTATCTGGGATCTGTACTCTTGCATTACATACTTACTCTCGTCTGTGCATTGTACACACCTTTAAGCAAGCAGTTAACAACTTTAATTAAGTTGCCAGAAATTTATTTTCATATAAAACTGCATTTCAAAGACTTCATTGTCTCATTTAGTGAACATCAGAAACTGCATACCTACAATAGTCACATTTCGTTAGTATTAGGTAATACTAATGAAAAATCTATGGAAATTAAGTACATAGGCTGGGTAAGAATGAGCGTCGGAACAGATTGTTACCCCGTTTACACGGAAGTTAGAGCATTTTCTGAGCAAGATACAGATTATCCTGCACATTAAATTATAAGTTGGTACTATGAAAATTATGCATGGCAGACTAACACCTGGCACCTCAAATGCGGCCTGCAGACCCTCTAAGTAATGTCGGAGTGTCGTGCTGCCACCCTTCAACATCTGTCCAATGTCTTGCTAAAGGAACAGTGCCTGAAAATTACAGGGTAGAGTACGTGATTTCCGAACCAGTCGGACTACGTACGTTTAAGGACTGATTATCAATTTAGAGACCGAGACGGTTTACTACATTTATCAATTTAGAACTGAACTGTTTAAACTAAACATTTTTAGCTCGTTGGGTTCTAGCTGTTTTTTACCAATAAGAGCTACATCGTCACTTGAATTCAATGCACTATAATTATTGAATTACTTATCTCTATCAACGTTTCGAGGCAGCTCATGACTGTCATTGAACTTATAAGGCAGCCCTTTACTAGTACTCTCAAATAATCTTTTATGAATCAGTTCAACTTGTAGGCGTGGTTCGTCTTAACTGAAGTGTCGAGGGATAAAACTGACTTCTTGCTATTTTCCTTAATCCTACTTACAGTTGTTTACGTGTTCATTCTTAGTAGAACTGTGGTCCCAGTGACGTCTACGTTGTCTTAATGCAAGCAACACGCTAATTTTATGTCAAGCTAAAAGTAGGAACGAAATCAGATAATATATATATATATATATATATATATATATATATATATATATATATATATATATATATATATATATACGTTAGCGATTGAAATGACTATAAGTGTTACTTAAAAAACTTGTAACCCTGCCATTGACGTCCGTTTTTGACATGCGCTGTGAGAAGATGACCGTGTTTTTCAACACAGCACGAGAGTTCTGTACGTCTCACTTGTAATCATTTAAGTGAAATTATTGTGCGTCTTGTCCATCTATTACAATTCAATTTCCTCTCAAACAGCCTCTTTATGGCCTCCTAAAAATTATCGGGGGGCAAATAAATGTAAAGGCTAAAAGCCACCAATCTGAAATAAAAAATAAATGAAGTATTTCTGAAAAAAATATTAGCGGGTTCGATTTTTTATTTCCAATTTCAGAAATTTTATTCTCTCCAAATTGCGCTGATAGAACATTAATAGTTTGGGTTTGATTTCCAATGAAACCACGTCTTGGTTTTACTACAGCTGGTAAAATTATTTTGCAAATATGTATCATATGTAGTTGGAAAGATCCTTGTCCATTATTAGTGAAATTTATCTTTCGTTCTATTTTGTGTCAATGAATTTATTACATTAGCGTCATTTTTTATGCAATCTTGTCGAGTGAATCAAGTTTAAAAATAAATAAAGTTGTGTTCTCGTGTGGTTATTATATAGAGTGTGGTTGAGAATATAAATTATTTGTTAAATATGTCGTTGAAAAATTTAACCACATATTTACCACGTTTGGCGTTTTACTTAACGGTTCATGAAATATTTTTCAAATATTTATTTATTGATGCAAAGGATATTTACCATAACACAAAATATTTTCAGGTTCAACTTTTGCTCCACGTAATAGAAGTAACGAGCGCTGCACGACGACCTTGTCTCTATGACTCTGGGGCTCAAAGTTCTCGACTGTGTGCGTAATTTACAAGATTGCCAGGAAAGTCACGTGACACTGTAGTGATGGATGACCATCCAACTCCTCTGCACTAGTCTGTCATATCAGTGAATGACCACGCCTGTCAATTTAATGTTATATATTCGCACTATCCCTCCATAAGGAATAAAATTCGAATATTTATTCATGCGGTATAAATATTGTGAATAATCTTACAACAAAAACCTGTAAATCAATTAGAAAAAGCATTCAAACTGAATCGCCAATATTAAGTTTATCTTGATAGCAGCCGAGTTTGTCATCATTAGAAGTTCTCGTTACTGTTTGCAACACTCGAGAGTTCACTGGTAGTATGAGCGTCATAGTTTCGTGCCAGGGAAGAGATATCGAATAACTTCAGGAGTTCATTTTCATTCGCGCATGCTTTCTGTTCGTGAGTCGTGATGTAGGAGGCAGCAGTTGAGCTCGCTTATGAGGATTGCCACCAGTCTCTTGCAGTATTTATGACATGCAGGAGCAGCGTTGCATCTTAAAGCACTCACTAGGTTTATGCAGACAGTTTGAAATTCGGAGAGTTTTTGAATTATGAAAAAGTAGAATCGATTTTCACAACAGAAGTAATAACTTTTACTAACTGAAGAAATGTGCAATTTTGCATATGACCGAAGCCAATCCGATAGGTAGCTTCAAAATCGTCTGTGAAGAACTGCTAACGTGGATAAAAATATCTCGTCCAGGGCATATTTCACTTATGAATCGAAAAATTTATTCAATTTAATTTAGAAACATTATATTGAGTGGATGCAAATACGTCGTATACATTTTAAATGGAACAATAGTTGAGTATTCCTAAAAGTTGATCAAAGTGAGAGACATGAAATACTGGATACTTGAGCAAAATCTACTTGTATAATAGACAGAAAATCTCCATCTCTTTCTCTCTCTCTTCCTCTCTATCTATATCTTTCTCTGTGTGTGTATGTGTGTTTGTTCTATTAGTTACTATCTCTTACTGAAGAAAAATTATTGAACAGAAATCAGAATGGATGTACATGTATTTTAGGCATAGTATTGTGTTATCAAAGACGCCGGATTAGTATAAAATATGCCATTTTTCCGTTATTAGCCCTCTTCACCTACACAACCATGTTATCGGTAGACAAGATACAGAATGGAAGTTTTGTATAGATTCATGAAAAATATTCAGGTCCTGATAATACTACGGATAAAACTGAAAAATCTATTTTATTTCATAGCTTCTTAACTTTATCCCTTTTAAACAGTGGAATTTCCACGGGTAGTATCTACGTCATGTTATCGGTAGATAGGATACAGAATGAAAGGTCTATATATATTCGTGCAAAATATTCATTTGAGACACAATCATTCGTCGTAAATCGTCAATACATTCGTCTCTATAATAATTTCAAATTAGTCTGATCTAATCGAACTTACAACGCAATTATGGATTGTAAAATCCTTAATTTGATCACTTTTAAACAGTGGAATTTCGTCTGGAACTTGCTAGTTACATAATGTTATTGACAGTATCAACTTTTCTTCTGTTTCCAGGACTGCACTTACCAGCTGCTAAAATCTTTGAAGATGGAAAATGTAACGACTCAATTATAATGAAATAATTTCCAGCGACTAAATTTTCCGATCAATGAATTATTGAATAAATATTGAACCTGCATGTACAAATGAATAAATTTTAGTGGGCTCTTGCCCCGTTAAGCTAAAGCCAACAAATAGCTTGAAACTGACGATTGTACTTTGCCTGAGAGTGTACAAGTACAGTATACCCCACCTACTTGGCCGTGAGTATGATGCTCGATTACAATCTCCTCAAGTTGTCCTCTCGGCAGTCGATGCCTTTATTCCGTGGTAATTGGAGTAGGTACGGGATGCACCCCGACAAAAGTAGATCTCGAAGGACGCTGGGTGGCTGCGTCATAGTGGGACGAAACTTGGGTGGAATATTGCCATTCAATTACCTCTGTTGACAGCGAAATTCACACGGCAGGTGAAATATCTACCACCACTTGTGAACATCCGAGATTAAGCAGACAAACAACGCAACTCGTCTCCACCATATCAACACGTAAGCGTCTGCTGAAAATATCTACCGTGCAAAATTTTAAGGGTGTATCATCAATACTAATAATTAAGCAATCTGATTTTTGCATTGAGCACACTGTATACCTCTGTTTGAATACTCTCACTATTTCTCAATTGTCAGCGCTTGCGTGATGGGCCGAGGTTAATGATTGGAGAACTATTCAACTTTCACTAACTGGGAAAATGTAGTTTCATGAATCATTTCATTTTAGAAAAAAATAGGACAGAGAAACATTTGACCATGTTGCAGCCTCATTTTTACTTTAGGTTTTCAGTTCAAGTGAAATTGCAACTGACTCGTTGAATGTCCCCAAAGTTGTTACTATGTACAGATTTGAGTACAGGTATAGTCCTTACAGGAAGGAGTGAGACATTTATTTAAATATCCCTAGGTGCATCAACAAGAACTGCGTATTTGTTGACAATAATACAGTATTACCAAAGACTCAATCAAATTATCAGTTACCATGAATAAGAATTAAATGACGAAGTGTTCAACAAATGAAAGTACTGAAGGAATGAAAGAAATATCAAACAAATTAATAATTGAAGAAGCGAGTATCTTAAATATAATCAATTGGCTGATGTACAATGTCCTTATTCAACAACTTTCAAATCATTTCTCTATATGACTTGTCTGCGGCTTTGGTTTTTCCGTAATAATTTTCTGCATAGTTTCAGCAACTAGGCTATAAGTAACTTATGTATCCTCTTACCAAGAGTCTGTTGAAAGACTCTCTTTCCTTTGATAGTTTAGAAGACCGTCGAATGCGGAGCTATTCAACGATTCCATTGTACCTTTAGAGCAATGCGACTCAGCCTTTCACGGGCAAAAGACGAAAACGGTTCCTGCGCAGCCCAAAGCCTCAGCAGGAATATAGAAAATCGTCTCCTGACAGAGCTCTTTTCCCCTAAGAGGATTTTTACGGCTCACTAAATGGTGCTCCCTTTCTCTTTCTTGCTGGATTTCTTATTCGTTTTTCTATTTGAATGTATTGGTGTCTGTGCTATATCATGTTTTGAACATATTTCAAAGACTTTCGAATAAGAGTCACAGCTCACGTACCACCAAACTTTGAAAGCTGGATGATGCCCTGATAATTACTGGATGGTGGCTTGCTGCTCACTATGATGTCTATGTACAGGGCTTAGTTCCGTCACTTTTTTTAATATATGTGTTTATCATCATATATATGATGATATTCCTATAAATCATATAAAAGAACCATTTTTCTTCTTTCAGATATTTTTCCATACATAAAATAGGTCATGTAGTTGATACTAAAGTTAACATGAAACGGGAAAGTTTTAAAGTGATTGAACTACACGAAGGTGGAAAATTTGTATAAGGAATTTTGAATATTCTGAACTAGCTGCAAAATGAGCAAAAGTTCTTTTTATCAAACAATCAACTAGTTTAAAGATACTGAAAGAATTCAACATCACTGGTCAGTCAGGACATTCAGACAAGAAAGTGATCCGTTCCGGAATTTCAAGAACTTCAAAAGACAGCTGTAGAGTTGAATGTAGCAAGAGCCTACAGTTAGTCGTGAAAAGTAAGTTTAGACATGCGTTTTTGAAACGAAAAGAAATTCAGAACCTAGTCATTTTTTCAATATAGAAAGGACGCCAAAAACCGTGCACCATTTGAGCGATTCGAAACTCATAGCTTATAAAATGTTCTCTTCACAAACGAGATGCTTTTCACTGGGAAAGAAGCTCATAACAGTCAAAATGTCAGGGTTCTTAGAGAAAACCTTTAGTCATGCTCAGAGGCTTCCAGATATGTCTACTGCGCATAAAAACCTTCATCGGTGATGGTCTGAGGTGGGCTGTCTAAAAGGGCAAAACTCCTCTAGTATTTGTTCTTGAAGGAGTGAAGATCAAGGCTGTGCACTTTTTAAGCCTGTGTTGAAGCACTGAAAGCCATGACTGACCCATTTCTCTTCCAGCAAGATGGAGAGCCTGTCCACATTGTCATCAGAATTCAGAGGTGGTTTCGTGATAATGTTTCAGATTTCTTGTTGAAGAAAGAATGGCCTTCCTCAACCCATGACCTTAACCCGATTTACTTAAGCATCTGGGCATCATCTTTCTCCATCTTCAGCAAAATCTATAAGTAACAATAGGTATATACAATTCCAAGTAAATGACAGGAGATTTGTCAGAAATATTTGATTGTAACTTTTTAACAGAATTTATGGATCACCTTGCTAGCCAATGACAGGTGAACTATGGCTGAATTATGGCTAGGTACTGGCTGAATTATAGCTGGATTATAAACCTCTAAGTGATGGCCAGGTTACAGTTATTTGAGATCAAAATAAAAGTTTGTAAATGACTGAATGACTAAATAATGACTAGATGGTCAGCTGGTGACTGACTGCAGGCTGAAAGATTTTTTCTCACCTGTGACAATATTTTCTTTGCATTACCAATGGTGGTAAATCCATTGCTGCATCACACTTCATACAGCATTGACCACCGCTCTACCGCACTCGATGCTGTAATGATCAACACTGTGTCACTTGATACAGCATTGACCACCGCTCTACCGCACTCGATGCTGTAATGATCAACACTGTGTCACTTGATAGAGCATTGACCACCGCTGTGCCGCACTCAATGCTGTAATGATCAACACTGTGTCACTTGATAGAGCATTGACCACCGCTGTGCCGCACTCAATGCTGTAATGATCAACACTGTGTCACTTGATACAGCATTGACCACCGCTGTGCCGCACTCGATGCTGTAATGATCAACACTGTGTCACTTGATACAGCATTGACCACCGCTGTGCCGCACTCAATGCTGTAATGACCTCCGCTGTGCCCCACTTGATGCAGTAATGAGCACCGCTGTGCCATACTCATGACAAAAATGACCGTCGATTCGTCGCACTCCATACAATAATGACTATCATTCAGGCAGTGAAGAAAGGAGCACGATAGTAACGATGGTCTACAGACAAGCAACATGACCGACCTGACTTTTAGTTTGCGGTCCAGCGAGCACGTTAATCTTCCAATCACAGAATAGGACATTGGACGAAAAATATTTCTGGAGTGGCCAATATGTATTGTAATTGCTACAAAATACTAGCAAAAAAAAACTTGGGTGTTCAGTAGTGTCCTAAACAATGAGATTCCACAAGCAAACGTTTGTGGCAAAATACACGTCAGTAGTCGAGCTTCCAATATTTATATTCCGAATTGATTCCTCTCTGAGTAACATTAAAGATTTATGCTAGAAAGATCCATTTGATGTCTTAGATTAGTTGAAAACTGTTAACAGTAAAAGATATTGATAAACATTCCTCCATAACGCTCCAACATATGAACATGGCTGCGTATCTGGTATCATTTTCGCTTTGTTTAGCTTATTTTTAATGGAAATCGCCGCTCGAGCTCTTATTTTGCTGAATGAGTAAAAAACTGATGAACGTTTTGACATTTCGCTTTAATAAATAATACATCTGTTTCTTTACTCGGGCTCACCTTTAGTTTTGCATAAAATATTTTGACTTTAATATTGACGATGCACCATGCTAAAAATCATGCTAATGCGTCATGCAAAATCGTCAAGCCATCGCTTGAGAAGAAAATTATAAAATATTAAATGTGTTTTTGTCTTTATTCGATCCAATCAATCGAGAATGATTGTAATCCTTGGGGCATTGAAATATTCTGGAAAATTCAATAGCCCTTTTAATTCAGATATTCAATGGTATTTCAACTTTTTATATTACTTCTAAATATCATACAAAAATCCACGTTAGTCAGAAAAGGTGTAAAATAATTTTAGGGATCGCTTTGAGATTTGCAAAAAAATTGTGTGAAAGTTTGACGGACTCATTGAAATTGAGCTGAACAAGTTGAAGGTGTTGAAGTCTCTACGTTTCCTTCCCTCTACGTCTCCAGGTCTTCACCTCAAAACAAGGGCGCTGTCAAAAGTTCGGCATGTGGACGGCGGTCACACAATTGTTCAACTTAGTAGTGCTTAAGGCGTCGGAAGTGGCAAAGTTGTGTGCAGTTTCTAGAGTTGGTGAACTTCTGTACAGTCCGTCGTGAGTTTTAAGTGAGACTCACACCTGGTTTTCAGGCGACTCTTTTGTATGCCAGGCAAGGCAAGCTGTAAAAATGAAACTTGTTGCTGCTGTTGTGTAAAGCACTCTCTTCTCTTCTTATAACTCAGGTTCAAGTTTGTGCTTATAGCTATTTATATCATTATTAGGTGCCGTTTTGAAATTCTTATTCAAGCTCAAGGTCATCAGTGAGCGTTATAATCAAGAACTATCACAATAATTTATCGCAATAAAGATATCGGGTTATCGATTATCCGATACTTTTCCCCGTGTAATCGATTCATCACTATTGCCGATACTTTTGGTTCCAAACAAACGATAATCGATAATTTCACTTTTTGGTTCCAGTATAGCCAGGAACCAAAACGTCAGCATATTTGATGAGGAGCATGACACTAGCTAGATGTCATCACAGGTCAAGTCTAAGGCTGCTCAAATTATGAATGTGTGGTTGCAAGTCATGGGGACAGAGAGTCTGGCAGACCCGTTCTCCAACAGGTCCTCAGGTGAGAAAATCCTTATTGACCTTTTCTTGAGGTACAACACAGCGATGCAAGGACGGCTAGTTGAAGTTTTTTGAAATTTTCTTGAAGTTGTTAAAAGATTTTCCTAGGATTTTTCTAAGACCCTTCTAATTTTTTCTAAGATTTTTCTAATTGTTAAGGTAAATATATGAATAGAGGAGTGGATTTGTTGATGGTTTTATTTACGATATCAATATTGTTATCGCTAGAATCAGAATTTTGGATTACAGGTTATTACCTTATCGGGCGATGAATTTATCGTCAGTTTCCGATTTATCAGTTATCATGAGATATTTTTTGGTTATCGTGCTCATCACTGCTCCAAGTAATAATTTCTCCCGCTAAATAATTATTTACCACCCCTGTATTCTCATAGCATAGTATAACTGAATTCTAATTATGTATGCTCCCGTGTTCCCGAATTATTACTATGTGCTAATATCTAATAATAACTATTACATGTTCAAATTAAATTAACTGCTGATTTGTATATTCATTTATACTTAGGACATTGCTACACAAGTAAATAAATTTCATTCAGTATATTCAATTTAGTAAATAACTTCTGCCACAATTACATTACTTTGCAATATATTAACTTTCGCAGTAGCGTTATAGCTTCAAAAGCATCTTTCAGTTATTACTGGGATTCCGCTTCATTTAACGACTATAAGCCAAAAATATTAGCAATTGCTTATAAAATCTCAAACTTCGGAACTCTAATTCTTTTACCGGACCATGAACTTCTGAACGATTTTAGTTGACCGTTTATCATTTCTTTTTTCAAGAATTCGAGATTTCTCCCGACTCCAGTTAACAATTTGTGATTTTGAGGTTCCATTTATTGTAGCGTGAGCTGAGCTTCATTATGATGGAAGCCTTCGATGTGTCAACACTCATGCTGCTCACACTAACACACGTGTCATGTTGCGCTTCAGGATCAAGCTGGGCATCTCTAAGGTGTATGAAATGAGTACATAAAAATAAGTGTAAAAAGAGCTAAAAGCAATAAACATTAAGGTATTACGTTTATTTTTCATAGTTGTTGTGAAGTTTCAGCAGTTGGCCGTTTTGAGCTCATTTTTATTTCAATATTGCAAACTTGAATGTATCTTTTTAAAATGATCTACCGTTCCAAAACATGACGTCACTTCAATCAGTCATTCATAAATGATGTGTCACCTGGAACAATACAACAGTCTAACTTTTCTCGTACGCAATGAATCTAAAAAAATGTAGCAGCATTATTAAGAACAAAAGAAACTCTGTCTTCCTCCAATTGGAGTAAGTAAAATTGCACTGTCGGATTTTCTCTTGTGCATTAGTGTGCTTCAATAGAAGGCTCAGTTGGTCAGAGAGACTAAACTTCACTTTAGAAATTTGTGAAAGTTGTGTTGAAATTCATTAAAATATGTTTTTAGATTCAGTATAAGGCTTTGTTAGTATTAGTTACCTAAAAACAGGGTGGTCTTCCTAAACTTTTCTGATCAAACGAGTTTAAAAACTGTTCCAAGTATGAAACTTTTCATGAACTTTTGCCTTGCCCAATGTAGTAAAAATGTTGTTGTTCAAGGTAAAAATTATATATTTTGAAACGAGCAGCATACAATTCATAAAATGGTTTACTGTTGCCTACTGGAACACATGTGATGGTTTGCTGTTGCCTAGCAATATCATATGGTTGTGGGGCTAAAGGAATGGAGTATTTAGGCCTGGAAGTTTGTTTCAGTCAGCCCGATCCAAAAGCGTACTGTGAGTTATTTCTACGTGTGTTGGGAAGCTGTTCTTTCTAATATGCTTCGAAAACACGCTGTTTACAAGACGTAAATCAAAACTGACCTCCGCTCAAGTGAGCCGGGAAGTTTAACAATACCAGAAATAAAGAACCAATTAGGAAATAAGCAAATGAAAAAGCAAACGATACTTACATTGGGTATGTACGTATCTATTGGAGGCAGCCATCCTTTTGAACACATGTTCCTATAGAATAGAATAGAATAGAATAAGGCAATAGGAACGAGCCGTTTGGCCCATTCTTGGTTCAATACCAAAGTCCCATATGTTCAATACCGAAGTCCCATATGGCTGTAAATTGTATTGATCAACGTTTTTTATAATTTCCCTAAAAACTGTGTATGTGAAATGTACCACTAATAATCATCAAATTAATTAGAAAACATGTAACAAGAATTATGCCCAACCCTGTATTACGCACTGCTTCATTCTTACAAGAAAAACATGTCAAGCTTCAAGTGGGTTTTCCTAGGCCTTAGTGCTCACGTCATTTGCTTCATGCAACTCAAGTAAAAAATGAGTGCCGACTTCACTTCCTGAAGAAATTCTTTAAATAAAATTCAATGCTCGAAAATCAGGAATGATTTGAATTCCTAAGCATCCTTGACAGCGATATGCAAAAGAAATTTGCATCTCAAAAATTCACTCACTCAGAAATAAAATAAAATAATTTTATTCGACAACTATCCAAAAGTTTTCTCTATTATTCATTTTTATTAAGCTTTCTTTTCACTTAAACAAAATGAGTTTTCAAAAGATTTTAAAACTGCATAATTTTGGCGTATACTGCGTATAGAAACTATCGTAACATTTTTAAAAGCTTAAATTATTCCGTCAGCATAGTAGGCTTCATCGTAAAGAAATAAAAGAGGACTCCAAAAAAATTTCCAAGATCTGGAGCGTCCAAAAAGGATAGCTTCTTCTGTCACAGAAAATAAAAATTATGCTATGCTTCGTAAAATCTGTCTTTTATCGAGCTAAAACCATGGCAAAAAAATCTTGGTCGCAATGAACGAAGGATTCCCTAAAAGCCTTCAGTTTAGAACAGCATGGATAACGTTTTAGATTAAGCATCCGCATATTGTATGTACATGTATTTATGCGTGATGGACATGATGAATAGAAAGTCTTTTCTTTGAGTTCCCTTAAGAAAATCTGACAACGTCGATGTATCAATTCATGTTGCCCATTCTAATCATTCAGTTTGAAAATTGTTCCTTCGCTGACTCCTGACACTCAATCTTTTGGCATCCATCCAATTTAGATTGTATATAACTGCCTGCTTTGAATAATATTTCTCAGTTCCAAAAGAAAAAAAGAGGTTTGCAGCAACAATTAAGGGTCCGTAGGAGTACCTTAAAAAAAGAATAATGAAGGTATCATGCAGCTTCAGAGTAAACAATAGAAAAAACTGTCTGCAAAGTTTCTGGTTTGCAACGATGGTGAACTTGAAGCTAAGGTTAGCATATTTAATACGAGGGGAAATTGGAGTTCTTATTTTTTAATAATACACACGGTTCTACAGTTGCTAAGCAATGCCTGTAGTAATATTACTTTTAAGAGTGCATTATATTAATCCAAAGCACACAAAATTCAATTTTTACTCCACGCTCTATGGCTTAGCAATGTACAATAATAGTATCTAGTAATTTATGAATTCCAAGCATTTGGAGCATTATTATTTGCACATGTGTTTTTCGTAATTTCAAATGCATTTAAACTTAGCCCTGAACATTTATTGCGCAACTCTAACATGTGTGTTGTATGATTCCTCGGTGTAGATGAGTTTATCTTGCTAAACTACGTTTTGTTAATCATATGAGAACCTTGCATGGGTAAAAGCCCATTTAATGGTGATTTGTCATTTAGCGTTTCATTTAAAATGCGTCGGTCATTAGAATTTACTTCTTTGATATTTAACCCTTTATCTGGCACAATTAAAACACACCACCAGGGTTGACGCCATCAAATTTGATGTTTTTTGAACACCATGAGTCATTAAGGAGCAATGAACATTGTAATAAATTCTTTCACCCTCAAGTACTTGAATTCATCATTCATTGATGCCTCTGATAATCTCAGATATCCTTTAAAGGCGGCGTGTGATTGGCCGTGTTTTATCAGCTCATGTTTTATGCAATTAGAGCATCAGTGAGTCGCCATCAGGCATCCCTGTCAGCAGTAAGAAATTAGCGAGAATTGAAGCAAGAAATTCCGTCCGGTACTCTGGACGTGCGCGCCGTCTGCCGTCGACAGCGTCCTTCCTAAAGAATATTTTTGCATATCAAAATCCGGGATTTGGTCCCGGCGTCAGCGCCTTTGAATTATGTATGAATGATTACACGGAGGAGCTGACTTTGTTCCTGTTTTTGGTTGGCTTGAGAGAGAAGAGCTGTCTCGAGTGCTGGACTTTGTTTAGGAAACAACGCTATGTCCATGTTGAGGCTGTCCTCATGTTTGAAAACAGTGCAATGTCCACACTGAATCTTTCACGTTGGAAAACTGATTTATGTCCATATCACAGATGCCTGACATTTAAAAAGAGAGACATACACGCACTGAAGCTGCCCTGGAGTTTGTTGCTCTTCTTATCAACAGCTAGGGGTTTTTCAAAAATATTTTCGTTGTTAATGTTTTTGTACTATGCTGCTTCTTTCATGATTCCCCAGGTTCACTTTGAATTTCTTTCTGATCTTAATTGTTACCATCATAAATGCTCTCACTTTGTTTCGATAACTTTTTCTAGAGGGTTATTTCATGATGTTTATAACGGTCTCGTAGTAAAGTATTCGATTTATTCCGTTTATACTTTGCTCAGCGCCTTTGTCATTTCATGTCCAGTCAGTGAGCTTCTGCTTAGTTTTCCTGTGATTTGGGGTGCGCATTCGTTCAAGATTACTATGAAATTATAGCTGGAAATTGGAATTTGTAGAAATAGTTCACTTCAGACCTCAGAGTGGCTCCACAAATAGAATGCATCATGCCCAGCACTCGCTACTGGATTATGAGATGTAAATGATACGATAATTCATGTCAGCCACTAGCTATATATGCTCTAATATTCGTAAAGTGATTCTCCTCGTGTCAGCACGACTTCAAATATGATCTTGAAATTAAATTTTCAGCAGCAAAAGGGGATCTGAGACCCTAAAAAGACACGGGACCTCTGATGAAATCTATGAAGTTTTGCAAAGGAAGAACAAGAACATCTCAGATGGGAACACTAGATGGTATAACAACTCTGAAAGTGGAAACTGAACAAAAAGGTAAAAGGAACAGTGATGGTAAGCGTAAATATTGAATAATTTTTTTTAATGTTCCAAAAGGCTAGTACACACTAAAATTTTCTTCATTTTTCTCTCGTCCTCTCCTTGCCAAAGGTTATATTAAAGGCACAAATTTCCAGTTAAATTTCGCCGACACTTTGCTTCAAATCCTTGATACTCAACGGAATAGCATTTAGATGGCACGCATGTACAAGCCATAAATACGTCAAAACATAAAATTACAGAAAAATCTCGACTGCGCATGTTATCTGTATGTTAAATTTTAAATAATACAGTATTAAACTCTGGTTATTTCACGCAGTAAATCATCGTTGTTCGAAAAATATGAAAATATTTATCTCTGTTTGTGCGTTGAATCTTCAGCAATGTTGAGCAAATACAGTTGAACCTCTAAACACCGAACCCAAAAGCATTTCCTATTTGGCAGTGTTCCAGTTTTAAAATACCGTTGTGTGCCCTTCTTTCTTTTAGAACAGTGTTTTGAAGTTTCCTACTAACACTGACAATTTTTAATGGCTCTAATTCTAATCAAATGAAATTCTTTGTTGAGTATAATGTAGATTTGCGGTGAAAAGAGAACAAGACTACCATCTTGTTTTATCGTATGAATTAAGTATACACACATATATATAATTAAATGATTGTAATGCGATAGTATGTAAAAGAAACAAAAAAAAACAGAATAAAAAACATCATCTTAGTCTATGAAATCAAAACACTCTCTGCTTTGAGGGCCTCGATTCTTCTACATTTCAGAACACTCCAGCACAGATCAACTGCACGAAAATAAACTTCCACTTCTGTACCAGCGGAGCACTTGTAACGTATTCCAAGATACATAAAGTCTCCACGCGTGTCATATGTTCACAACCACTCACCGTGTAAACTTGAGACTTATCCAGCCTTCAGAGACGCAAGTCTCATTGTTCTCACGTCCAGTAATCAGTCCAGCATCTTTATTTGGTCCACGGGGGGCGACTAAAGAAAGCGCCGCCTCGTCTCGCAACCACGCCTGGGAAGCGGTGCTGGAATTGAGCAGCCTGCTTCGCTGGAGCTCTTTGCACACTTTACTTCCTAAATGTTTTTCGTGTTGATCCTGAGTATTTCAGTTGCTCGAGCTCAATTACTTCATGACTCTCTTGTCGCTCACTGCTCATTCTTGGAAGCCGTGTCTGTCACTTGCATGCTCGCTTTTCATCTGTACCGCAAATCTAGCCATTTCCAAACGACAAGACAATAGTCACAAATAATCAATTGTTTTCTTGCACGTGAGTACGAAACGTAGTAATAATTCATTCGGATACTGATATAATAGCATAATTTTCAACTGTTGCTTGTCCAGAGTTTGGCGCTGAGTGAACATTAGCATCGGAATATGATTCTGGATTTTCTCATTTAAATGTTGAAACACACGCACATAGAGTACTTGAGTTTGCCAAATAGTTAAAATAATAACGAAAACTTTTCAATTTGTCCGGCTTTAGAAATTTTGTCCGATTTAGAGATTTAACTGTAGAAATTCCGGAGTTCTTTAAAGACTTAGATGTGCTGTGAAATAATGAATTCAAGTAACTGTAAACTTGTGAAAAAAATAAAAATAAAACCATGTGCATGATAAAAGTAATGTTAGCAACTGGTTAATAATGTATCTTACAAAACATTTGTTAGTTTAGCAAATAGATACCCTCTGTATTCTACTTTAACTATTTGTATGATTGTTTTTGTAATTGTTCAGTATAAAAATTTACAATTATTTGATAAACAGTGGAAAATTACTTCTTCAAAAAAAATTACTGAATTCTCCAAAAAAAAAACAGTGCAGATGTGGCCAAAAATCTCAAACATTTTTAAAAATCAGAAATACTCATTTCTCGTTTCTTCTTCTTGTATTAATATCATCGGAAGAATTCCTTTTTGGGCCCTAAAACTTGATGATGATCTCATTAACATGAAGTAACGTTTACAATAAACAAAACCGGTCCTAGAATCAGTGTCCAGTATTTTTAGACTATTTTGCAAAGCTTTTCTGTTCACCAAAATTGTCCATTAAATGCTATAGAAATATGCGGCATTCATAGCCGAAAACATATAGTAAGTTCAAAACATATACATACTGTAAGTTCAGAACACATACTGTAAGTTCTAAACACATACCGTGGCTCGCTCCTGTGCTAAATTCGAACAAAACATGAAATTATCGGTTATTACTAGTTTGAAACCGAAATCATCGGCACTGCTGCTAGATCGATAAGACAGAAAACATGAATATCTTGTTAACAATAATTTACCGTGATTTATGCTCATCACCACCACTTTTCGTGATGTACTTGTATTATTTGCCTACGTATTTCTGCTTCGATTCGTTTGACCGCAATCTCTTTGTGTGCATTCTATTCCTCTCATCCGCATAATTGATATCTTATCTTTTCTCATTTATTTTATTCACATATCCGGTCACCAACTTAAAGCTCCTCTAAAAGACGTTGTCGTCCTGACAGACTCAAGCCTGTCTTGTTTGGAATACTCGTTTTACTCCTCGCAGCCTAATTATAAATTTTATTTTGGCATCCCTACACAGCACTCCTGCTCATTGCTTCATGCAAATGTTATACTAAAAGAGCAGTTGTTCTCTCAGAAAATTTTCCTCCAGTGCTCATGACCAGGGCACAATACAACCGTGCACTCTTCACTGCATACATTCCTTTGAAATAAGTCAAGCCAAATCATAATATTTAACTTACCACGAACAAGTGTCTACCGCGATGATAGTCATACCATATTTTCCTTATCCAAGGTTCTCTTTTATCTGATTATCCTATATGAAATAGCTGTAAATGAATCAGGAAAAACTTTTTTTCAAAATTTAACGTTCTTTGGCTTCTGATCATATACATTTGTTTTGACTTCAGTTGTTCGAAAATTTCAAATGGATCCTTAGTCATTATCGCAATTAAATTAAAGACTAACAGGAATCCCTTTACCGAATACTGCGTTCCCATCAGTAGTACGTACTTCACTTTTTAAAAAGAACTTTTCCTTTACTCTATGAAGTTAAAAAATAACAATTTCGCACATTCAATAGACATCTTTCGGCCAGTTTCGAGTAGTAAATATTGCACTGGGTAAAAAATTATGAGTTTTCAGCGTTTATGACTGATCTCGCCCACACACGTCCACTCTTCAAAATTCGGCTCACATTTTTGCGAGGTATTCTGACGTTCTATCGGTCATAAACGAGTCCTTCCGTATCACAACGTTCTGTTTGCAAAGAACATTCCCCATTTTTGCTGAGAAATAAAAATAGGTCGATCGAGCAAACCGAGCTGCCGCTCTCAACTGGAATTATTGCCTGCAGAAAAGTGAGCGAAACTCGTGAACACATGGAGCGTATGGAAAGTTATCTCACAGTTTCATTTTAGGGAGAAAAGAATTGATTTGCAGTTGAAGTTATTCAATCCCAAGAGAGTACAAAATGTACGAATATATTGATTCTACAAGTATCGATAGCAGAAAGGAAACATTTTGGAAAATTCTAATACATTTCTAAATGATGTTCCTGAAAACGCTTGTCATGCATACAGTAGCTCAATCAATAGGTTCAGAATTGGACTAGGAAAGTATTTAAGAATTGTTTGACAGAGTAATAAATCCTTGGCTTCAAAAAAACAATTAAAGAACATAGGAAGACACGATTACAATTATCGGCCAGTAACTTTCAATTATCGATTCAACAATTTTAACCATGAACATAACCAAGATCCACCCATTACTCATTGTCCACTACATGTTTTAACCTCATCACTCTATAATTCATAAGATGAATATTTTTTAGTACGTCTAGAAATGAAATTGCAGAAATAACCTATCAGAATGGTAGGAAGTATAATGCATTGAAAGTACACAGAAGCAGCCCAATTTTGAAACATTGTTGGCAAAGTCGTGAAACAACTGCAATAAAGAGAACAGCAGACCTCAGAGCTCATCCACAAATAATATAAGTCTAATAATAGAGGTAATATTTAAGAAAAAGCTTCAATTTAGAAAGCGCTCTCAGTAAAATCCAACGATACGCTGCAAAAGATGTGTGATAGGCAATAAATTTGCACAGTTGAAGAGCTCCTCGTCTAATAGACGGTCATCCTCCAACAATTTATTGACAATTTAGTAATATGGAAAATTCTCATGGAAAAAATACGAAATGAATATACGTAAATACGTGCAAATCCATATATAATATAATTTTTGTACTGAAGTAGAAGAACTGTTTCTGTTACACCAAATTGGAGTACCAGCGATTCAAATAATTGAAAACTCACTGTAGGAAACCAGCAAAAGTGTGTTTTACATTATGGAAAAGCTCTTTATTTCATCAGGCATATCTCATCACATGAGCATGAAGAGGAAGACGGAATGCAGCCCTCGCTTGCGTGATAGTTTAGGTGGTCAGATTTCTCCCAGCCTCTTGTGCAGCAGACAAATCCTAATTAACTATTATATTAAAAAATGTTCCAATTACGCAGTTTTACTAAAGTGAGTTTGTTGTTTGCAGCTACTTCAGGTGCTGTGGCTTGCATCGCTCTAGGCGTTACATGCCGTGTTGGGTCACATTGTTCTTTCAGGCAAAAGTATCATAGAAAACGATTAATAATTTTATAAGCGAATGCAAGCAGCATTTACAGTAGGATTCAGTAGATAAATACTTACAATATGTGCTTAAACTTGTTACATAATTAAAGGCTGCGATAGGTTTAGCTAAAGAGAATTAGACTGAGTCATAAGGTTTAGCTAGCTGTAAACAATACAAATTTAGGAACATGAGTCAAAATCTGAGAGTAAAATGAATATTATTATTCCTCTTATATCATTGTTGCTGTCATTAATATTATTTTAAATGATTATATTCAGTATTTAACGACTGTTTTTGCTCAGCTAAAAGCCATCATCACTGAGAAAATCAATGAAAGTTCAAATGAACCTTCGCTGATTTGATTTTCATTGAAGTGACACTAGAAGGGATGAAAATTTTACTGACAAGGCTTAGACACATCATCACATCCTTAATAAAAAAAGTAAGAAAATTTATTAGACAAAAAAGCGAAGTGAGAAGAAGAAAGAAACAGAACCAAAGCAACTGCAGCAAGTCGGTGGCTCAGTGTGACCTCTTCCTTTAAAATTTAAGTAAAAAAGGCAGGTCAAGAGGACAAATGAAGCTTTCACCACTACAAGATAAGTCCATTACATTTTCTTACAGAAAATGATGATAATTTTGCTGTGAGTAGCTAAAGTTAACACTAAAAAGCCCTAATTCCTCTGCATACTGGCCAGCACAGAGACTACCAGCATACTCTTCCAAATGAAGCTCCGAAATTGTAAGTATCCTCCTTAAAGAGCCAAATCCTCAGGATACTTTATAGAGGCCAGTCTCCTTTGGCACCACCCAGATGGAGCACGAGGTATAAAAAATCTCATTTTGTGGATGGCATCTATTTTCAACGCAAGGCGTACTGTACGTGACCGGCCTCATAAGGCGTTAAGAAGCGCCTCAAGCTGCACGCCTCTCTTGAAGCTAGAGTACTGTTGCGCCTCTTAATGCCAGAGTTCCTCAATGTAGTATCTCTTGAAAAAAAGTAAACGATTATCTTTGTGTAACTGTGACAAGCATCTCGTAGTGAGTGGAGTGAGCACCTCGTAAGCATGGACGTTTCTGCATGTCCGGAATATTTGTCAACGGCTTCGATTTTGATATTTCGTAAATCACTCCTAGTTCGCATGGGAACATCTCAGAGTCAGATTTTCTGGTCAAATCGAAAAATTAGATACAAGAGTGTCTTAGAATAATTTATTCGAACGCCAATGCTGTGACCATTTTTGGTTGGCCTATAATTTAAAACTATGAGTGAAAAAATATGTTCGGGATCTCGTTGGTGTACGCTATAAATGAGGTAAAAAATCTAAAATTGAAATAAAACTGAATTGAAGTAGAATCTATCATTTAATTAATTTTAGGAATTATGTACACGAATGTTGCCATGCAAAAGTCTCGAGCTTTCTAGCGCAGTTTTACCCTACATACAAAACCTGTTCAACCTTACAGTCTATGTTCAGATATACAATCGAACCTTGCTGTAAGCATTTCGACTGAACTCAATTGAAGAGCATCTAAAGCTAAATGCATCAACAGGAGTGTGTATTTTTTTTAATCAAGTTGCAAGAAAATACATAGACATCGTGAAATATGGACCTATAGGTTGATGAACCCGGGTATTTTGAATATCACCGTCCAAAACCCTTTAACCCTTTCGGTACTGACGGCATCTCTGGTAGCCGCAGTCATTTTTCGCCTATTAAGATGCAGAGCAACACGTGTGTCTGTGCAAACGCTGGTAGGGCAGTGCAAGCTACAGTTTGATCAGGACAATGCAGTGACCGTAAAACATCACAAAGCATCTTTTTTTAAATTTGATGTTAAATATGTTGAAAAAGGTTCTGATATTTGCATCATGGTACCGAAAGGGTTAAATAAAACAGTTTACACAAATCAGGATGCTAACATTCTCTCAAGTCTTTAAAGACTATTCTCTGAATCAAAATAGAATTTTTAAACATTATCTCCCACTCCAAGTAGGTCTGGAAACGGTCAACAAAGAGAAATCCCATTCATAATAGATCAATTCAAAAAAGCTCAATATAAATTTGACAGAAAGTAAAAATTAATGAGCGATTTAACTATCGTAATTATTTTGGAACAACTCAGTGTAGGAGAAGTGAGTGTGGGTACAGCATGGTCAAGCCTAACCCCCACAGCATGTAGCGTAATGGGGTTCCAGCATTGAAAAAGAAGAACTATTTCATCAAATTAAAATTTAGATAAGAAAAAAAGCAAGTCTTCCTCTGAAATGCGAACCCAATTTCTAAGTCCATCTAATTGATATTGGAGAAACATGATGCGATTATTTCTTCAATCCCAAAAAAATATGATAAAAAATGTTATTTAGACCATTCAACAAGTCGGGCAGTATGAAACGGAGTTCCATTTTGTTAAAATGGGGCGCGGGAACATTGAAACTCAAATATACCAAAAAAAAAATTGTGTCACCCAGAACGAAGTGGCAAACTTCGTGGGCCATTTTGACTCTTTCTATGAATATCAAAGGAGTTTTTCGACTACACGACATCAAAACAGTCCAAACAATAGCAATGTTATTTTTTGTTGTTTATGGGCTGAGCGACATTTTAGTGTTACTCTGCCTTCCTCTTGTATTACTGCAGAGCATTGTGGAGCGCTCCAGTGGAGCACAAATCCAACACACGAGAGGCTGCGTGCCTCTAAACAGAATATTTTGAATTGTATGTATTTTTAATGCCATGCTAATTATTTTTGTGAGTTTATGAAAAAGTTGTGTTTTGAACTTCATTATTGCTAATTTTTCAAGTCTTTTTCTCGCATTTTTTCGTCGCTCAGCAGCATACATTGGATTCAATCATTAGTTTTCTTATATTTTAAGAGTTTTATCTCAGGTTTCCTGAGACTTAGTTATACCTTACAGGTGTAACTAAGTCTTTCTCATCATGAAAAAGCTACCTCCAGTCTCTCAATCGTCTTCTGGTCTCAAATCGCTGCCTGGTTTACACTTAGCTTCAAGATTTTAACAAATTAAACGCCATATTTCACCACTGATGCTCATCAATTTCACAACTGTACGACATTTTGGCATAATTGATCTTCATTCAAAAGCTACTCGAAAATAATATTTGATAACAAACACTAAAAACAATGAAAAATTTGGTCGACATAAAGTGGATTAGTAGATATGCATTTTGAAACCTCATCCTGCATAATCGTTAGCAGAATCATGAAGACTCCGTCATTTTGTATGAGTATTTTTTCTTACATTAAATCGGTAATGCCTTCAAATTAGGCTTCAGGAAGATACAGTTATAACACTGAAATACCCTGGCAGTACATTTAAAAATCCACTGACATTTTTGATTAATCTGGGCCTCATAATCTGCATTTTCTATTTGAATTGGTGGTTTGTTAATAAAGTGTCTTCTTGCAAGGGCTCAGACTCACAGACTCCCAAAAATTTGTTCCTACAAGGAAGAAAATAAAAGTTTTAATTAAAATTATACCTTGATAAAACATCAACTGTTCTGGAACTGCCGGCAGCAGGTCGTTTATATTCAGGCGCTGAAGTGAACTCCACGACCGCTGGCTTCTTTGTGTTTCTTCATCAAACTTCCGCAACATAAATTGATTCACCTTATAAATTTGTGAATAAATCAGTTAAGATATAAAATTTTTACTGTTTGGTTTGGGACGTTGATAGCTTAGAAGCAAGGAATGTACTTATACAAAGATTATTGAAAGAGTATTTTGAATAATGAAACACGAAGTTGATTGATGCCTGCACAGTAGATGGCATTGAAATAGGAATTGACAACTGGGTGTTGATTGCCTCACATGTAGTTAAGGATATTTGAAACTTCATTGTTGAAAAAAGTCCAATTGCTCTGTCAGGAACACGCTCAGGGAACTAATTAGGACATCTAAAATGTTACACCAGTCATCGAAGGCTCCTGCAGAGTTCCTTCACTATCATGTCTCAAGACTCCTAAATCCGATGCCTAGTTCTCCAAGCTTGTCACTATTCCCTCGAACTGCTTAAAATACCCAAAACACAAGTGCACAATCGCTACTTCGTTCGTCAAGTCAACACAGCTGGCGACCATAGATATTGTAAGATAATTTGAGGCTTCAAACACGACCGAGTTAAACCGCAGCTGTATGTAGAAGGGCTCTAAAACCTGTCAGCATGTGAAAATTGTTCCAACGTAATTAATTTCGAGAATCAGTTTAAGTGAAGCGAGTAACCTTCATGAGCTGTTCCAAATTCTGTGTAATTATGAAATAAAAGGTCTGATAGATACTCTAAGTTACAGTAAGTGACTGAGATTCAGTGTGGGTAGCGGGGATGTCGTAGAAATGAAATAGAGGAAGAAATTTCGAGGAAGAGAGCTTCGCTCGTCTAATAGGAATTTGAGAGAAAACAACACCGTGTTTCTGATGGGAATTAGCAAGAGGGCATCACCGTGTCTGTGATGGGAATTATCATGAAGGCAACACCGTGGGTCTAATGGGGATTAGCAAGAGAGAAGTACTGCGTGTCAGAGAGGATCAGGGCCGAGTATATGATTGGAATCTGGAGGATAGGGAATGTCTGGTCTCTGATGAGAAATGAAAGGAAAGAGCACTGCATCTCTGATGAGAAATGAAAGGAAAGAGCACTGCATCTCTGATGGGAAATGGAGGGAAAGAGTACCGCATCTCTGATGAGAAATGAAAGGAAAGAGCACCGCATCTCTGATGAGAAATGAAGGGAAAGAGCACCGCATTTCTGATGGGAAATGAAGGGAAAGAGCACTGCATCTCTGAAGGGAAATGGAGGGAAAGAGCACCGCATCTCTAATGAGAAATGAAGGGAAAGAGCACCGCATTTCTGATGGGAAATGAAGGGAAAGAGCACTGCATCTCTGAAGGGAAATGGAGGGAAAGAGCACCGCATCTCAGATAGAAAATGGAGGGGGAAGGGAGCACTTCGTCTCAGATAGGAATGTACGAAAAAACAATGCTGCGTCCGACGGGATCTGCGTAATTGGTGCGCTAATCCCGCGCACTGAGAGGCGGCCCGTCGCTTCCTACACCGCTGATCTCAAATACCTTTTTGGTGAAACGAATTTTCGAATAGGAATACACGGTTATGTGATGAGTATTTACCGAAAGTTAGGATATACGTTTTCGTAGATAACATTTGTCTCCATTTCTTTATCCATTTAGAGTACTTATCACATTGTAGTGAATGAGACTGAGAAATCCGAGATGACGTTGAAAAAAAAAGAACGGCCTTTTGCATAGATTTATTTTGAAGAAGGGAAAACTTCTATACATTGGACCATATGGCACTCTTCCAATCAATAATATTACAGTTTCAATGTTATTTGGCAAACTGAAGCCGTTTTTTTATTTGATGCTGATATAAAAGGCTTTCTGGTTGAGGTGATACTGCATCATGCAATTTATTCTTCGCACAACGCATAGTCCTCAGAGAGACAGTTTGAAACATTCACAGAACTTACTGATTAGTTACTGCGTTAGGGCAGATATCTCTTAACCAAACATCTCAAAAAGCGTCTAAATCTCCTAAAGAATTTGACGCCTACTGCATTTCATACGAGATTAACTGGCTTTGCCCTCATGTTTAGAATGTGTAATCGTTCTCTGTATATTTCTCATAACCTATACCTGTTGATGTTAAGATGCTACAATTTGATTTACGATATTTACACGGGCCAATATGTGTTTTATTATTCATCGTTATATCTTTTTCAACGCTCTTTCATTCATGCATACTGCATAAATATCAGAACAGCTATAACAATTTGACCAAGGGGTTATTTCGATAGACATTAAATAATGTTACCATAAATGTCTCTCTTCAACTAAATGTGCCTAAAACAAAAAATAACAATGTTTTGAAAATCATCGCTCAATTTGTGCGTGCAATTCATTATTGCATAATACCGATATTGACGTATGAGAATATCTAATTTTTCCCACCTACCTAACAACAGTAGCACATAAACCACCGGCTTGAGAAAGCAATGCAACAAATGATGTCCTCTTCATTGGTTTCAGATAGCGTTTGAAGCCAAAGTTTCGTGCAAGAGCACTCCTTACATGGCGAAAAATAACCAAAGGCAAGAATTAAGCTTGCTTTGTTCTACTTCTCTGTAATCTGATGGTCAACCAATGTGTGAAACCAATATTCAACGTGAGATTTTTTCTGAGACCCTGACATGAAATAATGCAATTAGGATTTTGTAATCATCGTCGAGATGTGTTGTAGTGTATCTGATACGAGATTCATTTATTTTTATGAATTATACGATTTTGATTTCAAGTTTTAAGAATCATTATTTGGGAGAGTTTCAGCGTGTTAAATTACCATAAAAATTTTATGGCATGGTGCTATCTCGACTTCAAGAACTTTAGATCAATGCACGATTAAAATCAACAAAAAGAGTCTAACATGCATAGTGTAAATTTCATTTTTCGCTGTTGAAAAATATTAGCCATGCTTGAGCAGGAAAATTTCTCAATAAATCCTCTGTAATTAAGTGATCCATTATATACTAACAAAATCTGGAATAACATTGTTAGCAATTTTTCTTTACTGCATGCAAGGAGACATGCTCACTCAAACCACTCAACTACACTGGAGCCACATCGCTACGAGAGAAGTCTTCCATACACACGAAACACAGAAAAAAGCCAAAAACTAAATCTATAACGTACTTCCAGCAGGCGTTGACTATTGCGTTGCAAAGAGACAGTTCCTAAAGACACCTTGTCTTGGACAAATTATCAGTATATCTCGTAGAGTGAAACTCACAAATACTCGTACAACGCATTTCTCGAGAAGAGTTCAGTCTCATGGAGCACAGAGGATAATTCAATTTTTCGTAGCCCTCTTTCTTGAGTTGTGATTGGAGTACTATGATTGGACAGTGTTTCAATAATCCTGTACAACAACAACACAAGATGCTTCCTATAAGAAATCATCTGCTGGCAAACATCGCTTTTTTCAGTCAACAAGTTCCGTCGACGGGTAGAAATTTCGCTTCTCATATCCTGTTAATTTAGTTTCGCAACTTATGGAGCAGGCGGTATCGATAGCCAGCAGCTTAGCCGACACAATAAATATCCAGCACAAGGTCGAACGCTGTATTTACGGCCATACAACATCGACAAAATATATTTAAATTAAAATTTAGTCTTCAATTTCCACATCTGGATTACATGTAGCATTTCATAATAATTTTACTATAACAATATAGTGAGAGTCATTGAGAAAATGAGTGACACTCGTATTGTATAATCATGTCACTGCAACAACTGTTTGTAAGAGTCATTTAAGAGCTCACATTCCCATATTAGAAAGCTAAGAACAATAATAGTTCATACTTATCTTCAGTATAATTCTAAAAAAATTGAACTTATAAAGTTTGGCTTACTGGCCATAATGTGTGCTGAAAAGGACACAATAATGTGCACATTTCATATCGAAATGCTTAATGCATGATAGCAAACATTGATAAAATGTTGGCAGACTAAAAAGAGTATATTGGACGAAAACACATTCACGCGTTCACAGTTGCCCAGTTTAATGAACCGAGACACGTTCACATAACGCGTAAATACAAGTGTTCTATGACATACGTCAACATTGTGCAATCTAGAAATATTCCCGCTTAAGAATCAGTTGATGAATATTATGTGTTTTTACAATGTCACTGAAATTACTTCGAAATATGTTTCACTTGAAATGAAAGATCCTCAAAAAGAAATGTTAATGGAGGTAAAAAAAGTAATAACCTTTCCAAAATTGAAATCGTGATACCAACAAGTTTTAATTGCTAAGAACAAAATGATTAAATTCAGAGCTTTTGAATTAAAGTTTACTTTTGAAACAGAGTTTCGCATTTCATTACAGATGCCAAAAATAGAAACCGAATTTTGCAGTTATTTTTAATGCCCATATTTAATTCTACACCATTAGTGGATTTATTCAAATAATGGAGAAAAAATTGATCTTGAGATGAATTTCAAAAAGTAGATAGGTAAGAATATGACCTTTTGAGCTACGAGGCATTGATTTTACTTCATTTCAAGACATGAAGTTAACAACGTGCGTTCCAAGAGTAGGGGCAGATTCTATACTCTCTGTTCATTAACTTATTTTCAATTTGCTCTGTATGAAATTATTCACCCAATTAAATATTTCTATTCCCTTTATTACTTTCGTAGTTCAACAAAGATACCGTGATAATTTTAGAAGTTTACAGCTAAACACTGTTGTTAAGTCTAAGCATATTGTGAATAACAGGCCAGTAAGTTCTTCGTCATGTCGGTAATCGCTCACAGCAAATAGAACCTTAGTTCATTGGAAGTTTTTTATTTATTCTTGAAGCGCATTTGAAAATCAGTAAAATTTAATTTTGATTTGAGGTTTGGAAGAAATAACTCGCATTTAATTTTTTGTTTTATTGCATTCATAACTTCTTAACATTACTGATAATGAGCAGCTCATGAAAACTAATTTAAGTATAAAAAGTAAAACAGCTTTTTTAGTCCACGTTATTTCATTAAGAAAAAACAATTTATTAACATAATGTTACCAGAGTATCACATTATTTTCAAGAAGTATACTATATGACAACGAAAATCTGGTGTAACGTTTGAAATGACCCTCGTTTACTGTGACTTAATCAACGTTTTGGATATTGTATTCATTTTTTATCTTCATACCTGCTTGGCCTATTTCTTAATACCAGCTTGATTTTTACCGTATCTGAATTCTTAATCTCTACGATCGTCCTAGATTTCACGTAGAATGTGTCTTACAGAACACTTGACCACTCTGCACTCTACCAATACAATCTACGAGAATGGGAAAATATTTATGATTAACTTGAAGTTGGCGAACGATTATATAGTGATCTCACTCCAATCCCAACCCTCAGACTTCTCTTAGCTTCGATCCGACAGTGAATATCTTTCTTACGGACTGGGAACGTAATATCTTTATGTCTCGTCTTAATCCAAGTGAGCATCTGAGGGTGTGAGGAACGGTCAAGGAACCCAACAGGATAAATGACACTGGGAGAAGTTCTGACACATATATTAAGAAGCACCCAAGTAAAGAAAATTGATCTCACGACCGTGTGGTACACTTGTTATATTTTTGTCGCTTGTGTGTGAGCACGGAAGCAAAAATAGACTTCGTAGATGCTGCGTCTGTACCCTGCTTCTTAATAGTCTCAAACAACTGTGTCTCGGGAATTAGTGTCGTGGGGCACCTTGAGTCAAGAAGAACTTGGAGTGGCGGGTGAGAGACCTAGGTAGAGATGTTGACGTATGAGAGTTCAGGAGAGTTAACTTGGTTGGGCAGAGTACAGCACAATGCAGACAAGGAGTTTCAAATAAGAAGGTTGGCATGACCCACCATTTTCAGGCGGTGACGTCATTATTAATTTGAAAATATGTAACAGGAATTATGTCCCACCATGTCTCGTGATTCCCTAGAAGATTTATTTTATTCATAAAGTGAACTATATGAACGTATGTATTTCTGATCATATAATTCTCTATTTCCAAAAACTAATATTATTTGCGGTGATCTGGGCGTTTCAATGTTCAAAAACCACACCGGTGTCACAGTTGCGTCGCCTAGAAGGGTAGAAAAAGAAAGAATACAGTTCTAGCTCACTTCCAGCAGGTCTTTGAAGTGCTGCCTTCAAAGAACCGCATTCTCAGTGACGTTGGCTTTCTCCAGCAGCAAATCGACATGGATTCTCCATGAACATTGAAGTTGAAATCGAAATTATTTTTCCTAGCAGGTGAATAACAAGTGTCAAGTTATACTGCAAGAGCAGACAAATGCAATAAAATGGCACAGCTTGGAGATGTTGACGTGAGACACGCAAATTATCGTAGAAACGAATTTGTTTATAACAATTATTTAAGTGCTCTCAAAAAGTGGCAACGATCGAACATATTCATGTTTCAAAATTGTTGTAAAACTCATCATTTATAAAAAATTAAATTCCAAATATTTATTCGTGGAAACTTTACCTTCTTTCCTTTCTTCTTCTTTCTGCCTACCAATTGTGATTTAAGATGATCCGTATGAGTCTTTGCCGAGAACTGAAATTATTAATAGGGAAAATATTACTTAAATGGTATAATCAATGATAAATCATATGTTACAGGAATTTGAAGTCTACTTAATGACTGAGAACAAATATCATCGTTCATATGAAAATTGGAATCTGTTTTTCAAATGCATGTACGTGATGTGGTTTTGATGTTTACTCTCAGACTAAAATAATTTGTTGAATAACATTAATTTCCTTACTATCATATAAATCGATTTGGGCACACGACAAAAGAGTCTTCAACGAGTCAAGCAACATTCGCATGAAAAATAACAGCACAAACTTGGTTCCACATTTCCAAGCTACTGCCCGTGCTGTTTATCTTTTGTGTTCTTTACTTTAGAATTTAATTCAAACCAGCTTCAATGACACATGGAAGTATTTTTTTTATCACAAACCACAAAATAATTAAACTGAAATTCAAACAATCCGTAGCAAATATCCCATTGAAACTTTTATTGGATTACTTTACACGCACATAAAAAGAGAAAAATTTTGATGTCCTACTTCGGTTCGGATTCAAAGAGGGCCGTAAAATTTATTACTTAGACTTCCCTTCCGTAACCAACTTATTGAAAATTTTACTGTTTTTATATTGATAGTAAGCCGACCGATGCTCTGCCAGGCTCTGACACTCATTTAGAATAAAAACACATCCTTCAGGGAGAGTAGCTAACATTGTAAAACCATAGAATTGAAAAATGATGAGAAATCAAGCCAATATATTCCAACAAAATGTCTCAAAAAGTAGGAAAAAGACAACGAGTTCATTAATCTCGAATCATGACAGAATATTTTCATTTCTGCCCCTTTCAGATTTCACTAACTCTCATCACAAGTTATGGCTACATTCATTAAACAATATCTTCTTAGCAGACGTTCATGCAAGACCGACTATACATCAATATTAAATAACTGAACAAATGAATGTACAAATATTATTAAAGACAAAGGTATTACAGATGCGATGGCTGAATGTAACATACGAGATCATTTCTCGCACAAGGCCAGTTTGCCGCAGCTAAACTCGGCTTGTGTTGCTTTACTTCGTCGGCTGATGATTTCAAAGTCGTCCCGACCTTCCAGCTACTGAACTCCTTCAACAAAACTGTCAGAGGATTTTTCTTTCTTGTACATTACATTGTTTAATTTGTATATTTTTCAACACTATTAATGAAATTATTCATGAGTTTGAATGTTTTTAGTGCACATGGAAAATATTTGTACACAACGTAATGCAGAATGTGTAGCTTTCCAGTAGCATGAAACATTCCAAGTTTTCGTCGAGTCAAGAGGTAAAATGTAAGAGTCGAATCCACGAGTAAAATAAAACTAATAAATTATCTTTTTTCTTCCCATTGTAGCATGTTTTTCTCTATAGACTTGAAAGTAATAATATGAATAGTTGTACAGTAATATTAATATTATGGTATGATAAAATTGTCAACGGTTCTTCACTTATAAATCTATTAGGCAAACTGCTTTTTTAGCGTTTACCATACTTCTTCGCTTTAAATTTTTCTCATTAAATCAGTTAACCTTTACTGATCTCAAATAAACTACAGAAAAAACCGACTTTCATCTTTTCAGTGTGAGCAAGTACAATAAAAGTTAAAATCTATGACAGGAACCACTTTTTAACGAACGAAATTACTGCTGCAGAGATCTTTTCTTTTTATTAATCCTGCTATGAAATGTCTTGGAAATTTAGACAAACACACCGAAAACACACCGAAAATTTTATTTACCAACAAAAATTTATAGTTGTAAAACGTCGATATTTTTCCAGCTACTACTTCGTTTTAGCTCCTATTTTTACCTCTGTTGCAATAATTATTAGAACGTTAAGAATTTTTTTAAGGTCACTGATCTAGTTTACTTTATTTCTTAACACTAATAAACATTGTAAAATATTGATGAGGGAAATTTTTCTGTAAGTATTCATATGCACAAACTGTCCAAATTTATATGAATAATTTATGAACTTGTACTTTATAATTAGTCATCCAAGCGAGTAGTAATTTTTTTTCCTAGAAGTTCTTGTTTTTCATTTCTTTTGTTATTCATGACTGGAAATTATGTGAACAAATTGGTAGAATTTATTCAGAACTTCCTTTAGAAATTCATTTGTAAAGATTTTTTCTTGTTTCATGATTCTTATTGACTATATGAATGCAGTCATGAGTTTCACAAAGTTGTATAACTAGAAAGAATTACGAACTACATATCAACATTCATGAACATCGAAGAAATTTCTTCGATTAGAACCTCTTCTCGTTGCTGTGCGACTCTAAATAAGATCACAAATAAAAATATGAGAGGTAGTCTACACTCATCTCCATGCTGCCTCACGACAATCAGACCGGAAAATATGACCCATGGAGACAGTGACACAGCCATTCCACACCAATCAATCCATACTCTCCTACATACCACATTACTCCGCGAAGTCGAGTCTAAAGTCTTTTTTTTCAGCAGGCTACCATTTTATCCAGCTATTCTATAATTTCGCTTAACGTCGTCATATTAAACTTAATTAAAGTTTGACTCAGTATTTTTGAAGCTATATATACAGTATATATATATATATATATGTGTGTTATTTTACATTTCCATATTTATTGTTCTACATGAATATTTTATCGATATTAAACTCGAGTTTTATTTTCCATAACTATGGAATTGCCTCTCGAATGCTAGTTTCTGCAGAAAAGATGATTATGATTCAGCATTCCAACGTTGTACCCTCGGCCGCTAAAAATTACCAGGACTGTAAAAAATTTTAATTGAGGTATATCTTATTCCTATAAAACCACCGTTTAGTGCACAAAAAAGGCTATTCTCTGTTATTTGCACCTGAGAGTTTATTCAACAGATAAAATCGACAAATTGTGAAACTGCGACAGAATTCTGACCAAGTTGAAACAGTAGACGAGCGTGGAAGAATAAGTCAACCATGATTAAACTCAATCCAAAATTTTCAGTAGTATTGCTGCTCATGGTACAGATAAAGACCAAACGAACCACTAATTATAGTTTTGCTGACATCATTTGAAAAGTACAAATGAATGATTCCCCTTCACATAAATGTCAATAAAATCATTCGTTTATTGGCAATATGGTCGTACATGATCATCAACTGTTTAAATGCAATTAGTAACAATTATCAATCATCGTTAATCCATATTCATAATTTGGCATTCCCTCCGTAGCGTCTAAATATGAGAGATCGGAAACCATCGCAGTTTTGTGACAACTGACTTGTATATTAGCCACTCATTCGGCGTCAGTTTTAACAAAAATTTCCAGAAAACTTTGCCACTCGCTGCTAATTCACGACAAGTTTCGTGCTTACTCAGAGAGAAAATGGATCCAGTAAGAGCAATGGCGACGGATGGAAGCGGTCCAGGTGAAACAGGTGACGGATGGAAGCGGTCCAGGTGAAACAGGTGACGGATGGAAGCGGTCCAGGTGAAAATTAAACAGATTATTTCAAGTGTCCAAATACGATAATATTTTCACTCTTTATTTTTCTTATATGTTTATGGTTTGAATAAATTTAAGAAAGCCATTCACATATAAACAAATTAATAATTCTGCTGCTGATTAAAAATTATTATTTCAAATTATGTAATCTCATGAGTTTTGCATTCGCATTATGTCTGCAAATACATTAAAATAGAACAAAATTCATAAACTGTCTAAATACTTGTTTTACTTCACTCTATACATGTGCCTATATGCCTATTTATATACATATATAAATATATATGCACATATATATGTAGATATATCCGTAGCACAATATTAATTCAATAGAAATCAATATAATACCACTTTAAACGAAATTTAACTCTATGTAGTGAAGATGTCAGCAGTGTCCTGAGAGCAGCAGAACTCGCAGTGCAAAAATGAAAAGAAACAAAAGAGCTTTCATGAGAATACTGAAGCCTCAAAATATTTTTATGAAATATTGATATTTTTCGTTTGCCTGTATTTTAAGACACAGTTATTTCAGGTTATTAATTATTATTCAAACTCTTTATGGTTCTGTTCTATGTTCGTCCACCATGAAGATCAGATTAGACATATTTCACTCTACGAAGTTCATGTGCTAGCAGAGTAGAAATTGTTGTCAGAATGCTTCTGTAGCTGATAGAGAAGATAAAAATATCTCGGAGTGGCTCCCCCGTTTTCGAAGAGGTGATTCAATTTAAAAGACGAGCCACAAGAAAGTCGTTCAAAACTTTGACACCGAAGATTTCAAATCTCTAGTCTCAGCAAATCTCACCATTAATTCTAAGGAAGTTTCAAAACAATTTAACGTACCTCATACCCCAATCCTCCTACAACTGAAAAAAATTAAAATAACGGATCCCATTTTTGAAAGTAGGTGCCTCCCGAAACGTACCCGGAATTTCGGCGAGAGCCTGTTACCTGTAGTGAGACACTGCTCTCACGACACCTCCAGGCATCGTTTTTAGGTAAGCTTGTTACCGGTGATGAGAAGTGGCTCCTATATCATAACATTAAACGCTAAAGTTCGTGGATCAGTTGAGAGGGCAGACCGACTCAACAACCGAGAGGACTTCTTCCATTGAAGATCCGGTTGAGTATACGGCGAGGCATTAAAAGAATCGTCGAATACATATTGTTAGACAATAATCAAACGATGGCTCCTGAATTCTATTATATTGCAATCGCTTTTGAAAGCGATCCTCCATAGTTCATAAAAAGGTTACCCCTTTCGTCGCAGGTAATACCCATCTCCACACAATTCGATTAACAATGGTTTTGCGATAACCTAAAGTTTTACTGATAAATTTTAAACGAAAGGCTGGTGAATGAACGATTGTAAAAAGTATTAAAAATGACCTTCATTTTATGCAATAGTATTTGAAGTACCACATTATAACATACATTTTTAATCTCTGTGAGAAAATATAATTCATTTTAATTTCAGTAATCTCGAATAGAAATAGAAATCGATAGTTTCATAATATCTGCCACTAATCCCAGACCAGAAATTGCTTCACTTAAAACATTGTTGATTACATATGTAGATAGTTGCACTCTTTTGCGATCTGAAATGAACAAACTGTCAGACAAATTTGCTTACTTAACATCAGTTAAATTAAATATTCGTCATTTTTAATATCTTTCTCTATGCCGAAGCATATCTTTCACTTCCTTCAGCTTTAGATTTGACTCTTTCACCAAAATTTCATCATACCTTCAAATTGGTAGTGAAACTTGAATTTAATTAACGTCACCTAGTCATTGTACGCACAGCAATTATAAATTGTTATATATTGTTCACACCCGTTCGGAAGAACTTTTTTGACTGTATGTGTTTTTTATTGAAAAATTCATGGAATAATTTCAAATTGATAGTCTAATTTTTCTCTCCATAATAATGCATCGATTTAAAGTTAGCTTTTTTTACTTTTCGTACGAAAAGCTTCTTAGGTGTAATTTTACTTGAGATAACCTCGTACTTTTCTTCTGCTGCTCTTGCATTTCTCCTGCGTTGTCTAAATGGAAAATAAAACTGTCGTAGCGTTTCAACATTACCCTTTCATTTAAAATTCTTGTCTCTCTATTCTCTCAGTTGCAATGTTCTTTCATTACTAACCCTCGAGAAATTCAAAATCCTCAACGTGAGTTTCATATTCGTGAAATTTTAATTGCGCTGTGAACTTGAAGCGCAGCACCAATTTCCCAGTTTAAACGAGATTTTCGAGGCAAGTTGCATCCGAAGCAATGGCGTGCGGATTACTTTAATGACCCATGCAAGAATTTGGAACTTGGTTACCTAAGCCATTGTGAAGAGAGAGTTTACAAACAATAGATACTAAGACAAAATAATTATAGGGAGAAAATATGTTTCTTTTCCGGTGAAAGCTCTAAAACGATATTCGAATATCAGGCTCGTGAGAATTAAGATGCGCTCAGTTCTAACCAGTAACGAAAATCTCCTAAAGCTACGTCGTTACAACTTTCATCAATTTTCTCTACGATCGCTACTTACCTACATGCATCTTAGCCAAAAGTTCACTCCTTTCTCCATTAAGAAGATTACATATTATGCAAAGTATATTTAAAACTTATAAGCCCGAAAAGTTTTGTTTTATTTTGAAATGTCTGTAAGTTTCCTTTAAGATAAATTTATTTAATTCATCGAGCTTCGAAAGCAGCGCTGACGATGGCTCATAAAAGGTATTTATTTTAGTCACTAAAATACTACGATTAAATCATAGATAAAACTCGAATTCATTAGTGATAAATTCTTTATTGTAAGTTACATCATCATAACTTTTGTCTTGAGTGTTTTCTGTACTTTGGTAAAGAATTTATCCAAATAATTTAATATCCACTTTCTGATAGTTTTCATTTGCATATGTTGTGGTATATCTTGAGTTTGGATTCAAAATAGTTGGCCAGTTTTCAGAACTTAATCCTCTCTGAAGGAATGAGCTACAAAACTGATGAACCAAGTCGACCACGTAGTAGCCTTTGAGCTGTGAAAAGCATTTCCAAAAATGAAGTGGGTGTCGATGCACAAAATACACATTCAACATTTTCGCTTATCTCATGAATTTTCGCATTGCAAGTAATTTTCATGTCATCTAATACCTTATTTTCTTCTAGAAACATTATTATATTACAATAAACATGACAAAAACTGCCAAATTAATTAGAGCGTCTGAGAGAATTGTATGCCTAACAGAGAAACAATCCGAAACAATGTGATTTACTATTTCATTCATTCGCTATTAAATCAAATTTCATTTCAAAAATAGATGCTTCAGAAAAGAATATCTTAAAATTTAATTTTCAAGTGTTGAACCTTATGTCTGTTGCTAAAATGGAAGATTCAAGAAGTGAAATTTTTGCTTCATAACATTTTAGACTTCACATTCGTTTGTAAAAATTCTACATTATTCGTGTATTATCTGACATTATAAAATCATGATGTGTGAATAAAACTATGGCTAGAAACTATACATACAATCTTTATCATTGTTAGACCATCAATCGTTTACTCTTAACTATCGTTAACGAACTTGCATAAGATTTCAAATAAACTTCGCTGTTACATTCCTAATTATGTAATTTTTTATTGTTTTCGTTCAAACATTCTTCAACTTTACCCAAATCATGGTTAAACCCAGGCACTTGAATTCTAAAAACTACGACATCGAAAAGTAATAACCTGCATGGTGATGATTATATAATTATCTATATATTAAGTGTAATCCTATTTGTAGAAATCTCAGTCTTATTATTTTCTCTACGTCAAGAACCTGTTTAAAATGAAAAGAATCTGTTTGCTACTACTTTACTGAAACGAGTTAAACATTCAGTTCACCCCAAATACACATCTGTCTTCCAAATTTCTTGCGTTCAACATACATGACTTATTTATGAAAGTCGCATCAAAATCGAAGTTCTTGCTCTCGGTGTGTTTCTAAAAAATCCATGTCAAAATGAAATTCGGTTTATTTTAGCTCATAACGCCTGGAAGCGTCTGTATAATGAATTTTAAAACTTTTCTCTCGGCCTCTCTGTGGATCCGAGCTTTAAGTTATTCGATATCTAACAATCTATATAGGTCAGTTGTAAAATTTATATCTCAAATAAAAGTTACTCTAAGAACTATATCAATCAAAGTGTCGTGGCTTCTGAAAACTATTTCTGCCATAAAAAAAAACTAATGAAGTTACAATGCAGAACATTGGCCAGAAATGAAGAAAAGGATTTTACATTGAGTTCAGTAGAATAAAACGTTCAAACATAGATCGGTGATGCCTACAAAATTGCCTCCAGGACTGTGGAAAACTTTCAGGACTATGGATACAGAGAGCGTGATTGTCGTTGTCACTTGTGGAAGTCACTGAAAGAACGCTCCACTTTAACGGATTTTCCGAGGATAATTCACCGTGGTCGATTTGCATAGCACTACTTTCATATGAAAAATTGTATCATACCATATACAGACAAAACAAACATTCTAGTTAAGTTTTTCAAACCGTCACTGTTCAAGTGCTCTGCACCATGTGCAAACAACGATGGAAAAATCTATTGAAATTATGAAGAAAAAATGAATTTCAGGACCAAAATATTTGCGACCTTAATACAGTTCAAATCACAACGTCTGGATTCAAATATTTGGTCGAATGGATGAAGTAAGAACAACGCTTACAGTTTCATGAAGAGGTGATAAAAATGCAAAAATTATTAGCTACAATTTTTGTAGAAATTTCCAATCTATTTTTCCAACTGACGAGTCGTAAGCTTCAAATATCCTTTGGTGACATCCAAGAACTAAAGCGCTAACCTTATCGTGCTCCGCTGCATTTACAATTTAATTGTCTTTTCATAGATGATTCATGTAAAATATGATACTTGTGATATCATACAAGTGCATGAAAGCATGAACTGCATGAACAAAAACACTATAGATAACAAGTTGATCCTCATTACAGACAGTAAATTATCATAATCACGCGTGCAAGCTGCTCGGTCATGCTACTTGAGTGCATTTCCAGGCAAATTATTTCAAGCCACAAAACTTGGCTCAGCCAAGTCCCTCCTCCTCATTGTGTCCCTCGGAGCAGTGACAGTCGCAATGAATGGCCACATTCGAATAACTCCTCCGAATTTCGCACTCTTTTAAACAACGCTACAATAACTCTAGTTGGTCGTATTCAAAAATGCATCCTGAAGCCAGCAGGCTCTTTAAAACAGCAGAACCATCACTCGTGCTCAAATGATTATGTCTGAGCGTGTCACGGCCTGGAGAGCACAGCTCTCAAATCAGGTTATCGAGGATGATTTGTAGGATTGGCCACTCTTAATATCGTTGCAATTTATACCTCTGAATGGCAATGAAGAAGCGTACAGGGAGCATGCCATTAATCTCTTACCATGCGAGGCGCTCACAAAATTTAGTATCCTAATATGGTAAAGGCATTCGACAGACCCAGCGAAACGCTGGCTCCTAGAGAACAGTCTTCAGATGTTTGTGATTATTGATGAGGTCCTAATTTGATAGACTGTCCGACATACCCTTGATAGTGGTAGAAAGCCATACTAAAGTTAAATTAATAGATCCTTGACAGGGTAAGTTCATACTATTGTAAAATCACGTATACATCTGTCCGAGCAAAAATGATTAGAGGGACCTAAAATCCTCGCACGAATGACTGACGGACGCAAATAATTTGATGGTGCTCTCGTTAAGTAGTTCCATGTGGGTAAAAGCAGCTAGACATGGTTCATACATCTCCTGCAATAATATAAGAATAATAGGCCAAATGCGAGGTTATACCTTAGATAATTTGCTGGCTTCTGCATATAGTTGCACACAACTTAAGGTCCAATTCTATACATACAGAGACTCGATATCATATTTTTCGTGCTACAAAATTTACTATTTGATCATGTTATGAAAACGGTACAAAGATTTGCACAGCATTTCTAACACGCAAAATCAAATCATTTATCACTATCAATAAATATAAGAAGGGATTGTGAATACCCTTTAGAACTTGGAACAATCGTCTAAATTCAAAAATTAAAAACATTATTTGTTAAAAACGCTGTAAAATGTAATCAAAGGCTTGAAAAGTACGAATCCACAAACAAAAAAACCACAGCCGTCTTGTAAGCCATATTAGAAAAGTCAAAAGACCGTCTTCAATGATCGAGTGAATTTCCATAATTTTTTATCTTTATTATTTTTTTTACGTTTTAGAGTATAATTTATATTTTTTAAAGTATAATGTGATAATTAGATTATCTCAATTATTCCTCAGCACCAAAGGTTTCTAACCAACGTCAAAAGTTCTATGCACCATCTGTTCCCGACCAGATATTTCGATTTCACGTTGAACTTTGGAGAGGAGAGCTTGGTATGGAGAGCTTGTCTAGGTTGTGAAATAACTGACGTCATAAGTAAGCTTATTCCACGAGTCTTTGTGAGTCACAACTCATATATCCATTCATTTTCCAAATTTCTTTATCAAAAGTTTACTCCCGTCTATACAACTGATGTACAAAATTAAATTACTTCTACCAAGATGCTCAAGGGTAAAAAAATCTTGGCAACTGTGCGTATAGCATGAGTAGGGCAAAAACCTCAACTTGATCACAGGCACACTTAACACCATAATAGTGTGTATAACAGCATGTATAATAGCATGCATAATAACGTGCATAATAACGTAGCAGCTCCTGTGTATACCAAGTGATTAAGAATTCGAAATAAGCAAGCATGAAGGTATTGGGTTAAAAACGATACGAGGTGTATTCAAGTCATAACATCTCTAATATTTTTTCGGAGAACTAGAGACAGATAAAAGCATTTTGTTCGTTTTAAAATACCTGTGCACTAGTTGTGAATGCGTGAAAAATATGGCAGCACTGTACAGCACACAGAACTCAGAAAAGAACTAAAGTATCCTATTCATACCATCATCACATGCCAACATTTCCTTGGTAACATACCACGCGAGCAGCCTTGACGTGTCCGTCAACATTAGTGGCACCCACCTGGAGAAAACTTCTCGCATTTTCAGGTGTTCATACAGAATTGTGAGCACATATCCCTCCGAAATGCCAACTTTGGAGGCAGTGTGTTCCACACACATTTGGCGATCCTCCAATGGAACTCTCTCCACTCGCTCAATCATATCGTCAGACCAACATGTGCGAGTCTGAGTTACGGTTTGTTGCCACACGCCGTTCTGTCTTCTTTGAACTGTCGAGCTCACAAACGCACATTAGACACATTTATGATACCATCACCACATGTGTGACTCAACTGACAATGAATTTAAATTGGGGTCGTGCCACTCAAATGGAGAAACCGAAAACAAACACTCTGTTCTTGTAATGAAAACGCTGCCATTTTAAGTTTCAAAAACAGTCCGCACTCTCGCCGGTGTCGTTAGAGTTCTGTGGGCGTACAGTACTGGCATCCCTGTTACGCATTTAAAACAAATACACGCGTATTTTTAGCCAAACAGCATGTTTTATGTGTTTCCAATCTGACAAAAAATTCGAATATTTTGTCTCTCAATGTTATTGTATTTTTGGTATAATTATAATGTTCCGCTACTAAATGTATGTCTTATTTACTCTTTCTGATCAATTACCAAGTTCTGCTCCCTTCACGATAGCTACTAGAGGATATAAAACTCTTCAGATTTATTTACTATGTATGGGGTTATTCTATTGGAAAAAAATGATAGCAGAGGTTGTCCTACAATGAAAATGAATATCTTTCTTTACCTCCAACGCCCTCCATCCCCCAAAAAAGAAAATTACGAAAATATTGAAGAACTTCTTAACAAAATAAATTATGCTGAATTCAAGTGGGATGTTTGTGGGAATTCAAAATGCTTGCCTTCTTGCTTGGCTTGCAAGGTAGAAACTCAAAGTATTCATGCTTCCTTTGCTTATGGGACAGTAGAGCTGCTGATTATTACAAGAGAGTACATTGGCCCCCACGGAGGGATCTGCAGCCAGCAATGTGAAATGTTCTCAAGCAGCCTCTAAGTCAAGTAGATTCCAACAGAGTCTTATTACCTCCACTTCATGTCAAACTCAGATTCGTAATGCAATTTGTGGAGGCCTTAGATTTTGAAAGAAGCTTTTCGAGAAATTTATCTTATGTTTCCAAAGTTATCTGAAGCTAAGATCAAGGGTGGCATATTTGCTGAGTCCCAAGTAAACGCAATGTTGAAGTCGGAGAAACTGGAACGAGCAATGATCAACGTTGAAGAAGAAGCTTCTATTGTTGTATTTCGTCATGTAATTAGTAGATCCCTCGTAAATCAGAAGGATCCTTATTACAAACAGCAGGTAGCAAAGTTTATTGTAACCTTTACGAAAATAAGTTGCCGTATGTCCTTAAAGGTTCAGTTTTTGCACTCTAACCTAGATTTTTTAGTGATTAATATAATCAGAAACATCATCAGAGCATTGCAACAATGGAAAGAAGATACCTGGGACGATACTACAATGATGGATGGTTATACGCGTATATAATAACTAGTCAAAATATATGAAGGTATACACTACAGAAAATCACGATCGTTAAAGCACTTCTATCCTTAAGAAAAGGATTATCAAGGCATTTACAGTTAAAATTGTTATTATTTTTTTTTATCTAACTAATATTATACTTCCTAATACCTTTCAATACATGAAAAAGTGCCAAATGTTGTTGAATTATTCATACGATACCAAAATGAATTGAACCAACAAAAAACTGTTGAGAAAAGTGTAGAGAGAGTAACAAGTTATATAGAACTAAGAATAAATAAATAAAACTCGATGTTTCATCAAAACGAATGGGATTTTTGGATTTAGAACCAAAAAAAGCGTGCATAGATAACACAAAATACAAACAAATAAAATATGCGTTATTTTGGGTACTTATACTTTGGGAAGAATTTATGCTACGAGAAAAATCTTCTTAAAAAAGGCACGCAGTAAAACAGCTTTGAGAGGTAAAATAGGCAATATATTCATCTCGACGGTCTCTCAAACAAGTCTCTTCTGATTTGGACTTTAAGTAACAAACTTCCCTCAAATTTTTAGATGCCTCATTTCTCTTGAAAGCTATTGAGTTGCAAAATATTCCGAAGTTATTCATTACCCTCATAAATAACCAACTTTTTCACTACTGATATTATACTGTGTATGTCATGGTAGACAATAGGGGAAACTCTTGCCTCTGTTGTCTACAGAAGCAAATCTTTGAACAAACTCGTTCACTCTGAATGAGGTTCAACATAAATTGCACTGAACAGCCGAAAGAATCATCAATCCAAGCAATGATCAATAGCAAGAAATAACTTTCGGTTGAGCAAAGCGATGTCAGATTTATTTTCTAAGCTCATCAGTCTGAGTGTCTAGACCAGTGATACTCAACCTTTGTGCTGATTGGCTTTTCTTAGTATTCCGTGAAATTTAAAACTATACACTGATATATGATATGAGTGATCGTTTATTTAGCGAGAGTTAATTTAGCGACCATCATTTTGGTCGTCCGTACAGTCTGGAGAAATAACGTCAATAATATCTTGTTGTCGTTGTACACTAAGCCACCAAAATTCTTATTTAAACAATCCGTTCTAATTCGGACAAATGTATGCCTTAGACTTACTTTTTCCTAGAATCTACAGACAGACCGAAAACAAGTGAAGTTTACCAATCACCGAAGAGTGTAAATTTTTGGTTTTTCTTAGGATTCTCCAAACGCAGGTTTCCTCCTAACATACAAAAAAAGAATTTTTTCTTGGAGGCTTACACGCTCTTGAAAGTAGGTCCGACAATATGTTTTTCTTAGGTAAAGAGCTATATAATTATATCCATTTGATGGAAAAAATTCTGTTACGCTGTCCCATAAAAGTCGGCCCTTGGAGCATTTAATTTCTTTAGCAATTGTGCATTAGGTAACAGGGCTTTTTTTCAAAAAGGGATTAATTTTTCTTGTGAGACATTTTTTTAACTCGAGCGTCTGATCTTAGACTGAGCAAGAGTAAACAATAAAATTTCAAAACCAAGGTAGATCTCCCTCGTTGAACACGACAGTTCCTCACAGTATATGATGCCTTTGCTACAAGATTTATTATGATGAATGAATGCAGCTGTTAAAAACTCTCAAAATGCGACCTGCATGCTCTTCCAGCCTGATTTTTCTCTAAATCTGCCACAGCAAGCAGTGCCTCCCAACTCGGGTGGAAATACTTTGCAAATTCTACTCAAGTGAAAATAAAATTGACCCACTTGTAAATAATCCATTACAACTTATAGTCGTCGAGCGCTGTAGTAAAACGCTGTATTCCGTCTCTACTGTGTACGATTTATTGCACTAAATATGCCTGTATATCAAGACATACTTGACTACAGCCTGCCGTTGCTGGACTTAAGATCCTACACTGATGAAATAACAAAGGTATAACTAAGACAGGTACAGGATGTTCAGAGAGTCGCTGTCTACTTTTCTAACAGCATTCGTTCAGTATTCGTAGTGACATCAAAGGAGCAAATGAGGTCACTTAAGAATATAATGAAAGCGATCCATGCCTGTATTCCTGCAAAGAGATCACTCTGAACAGTTTTTAGAATTGTCATTCACATATACCTTCTCTGTATGTTCTGTGTTGGAACGAACCTCTTAATTAAAATATAAGTGCATAGGAATATGCCTGACACCTTGTGTCCTAAACATTACGACTAACAAAGCCCAGTTGACTTTATTCTCCTAATCATTATCAAAGAATTCTGTCAACCTTTGTTTTCTGGATTCACATTTTTTGCAAATTTGAAAACTTGTCCTGGTCTGCCAAATTTAGTTTGGCATGAGACAAAAAATTGCAAAAACTCAAACTAGTTGAATAGATCAAATTCTTTCTAAACATTAGTAATGGACTTTTCAAATGATCTCTTAACACTAAACGTAAGAGTTTGTCCCCAGTATTTCAGAAATGAGATGTCATGAGAAAAAAGTAAACTCAATTTGAGATAGTGCGATCAGTAAAATAAGGAAAGGCTATAGAATGTTTTACTTTAAGCATGTTTCTTTTCATTTATTGATCAACATTTCTAGTTACATTTTTGCTGTTGGTCTTCCATGTTCAAAAATGTTTTTCTTAACATTCATTTACAATGATTGTTATTCAAACGCATAAACTACGATGATTTCTTCAACAGAAATGTTTGTTAATGCAATAATGAATGTGTCGACTCAGGGTTATGTTTTTTCCAGCCCGTCCCTGGACGCCGAGCACTTCAGAATCATTTCTAATTCTTTTCAGAAATTCTTATAAAAACATCCCTCACTTTTATTTTCGGCGGTAAAAGAAATCAAAGAAGACAACGTTCATCATCACATTGCAGAAGATGTAACTTTTCAACGGCCCCAAGAAAAGTGGAACTCTGAGGAAGTTTCGGGGCCGTGATTATTTTTTCTTATACAACAACAGCTCGAGCAGACCTGCATGGCTGGAATTACCAATGGTTCTGGGCCAGACTGCACAGAATGGAGGACGTCAAAGCGCTGTCGACAACGTGAAGACCTCGAATTGACCAACGGCGTGTTTGGAATTTTCAATAATAAGGCTGGCAAAATAGCGACTTTAACAATACATTTGTGCATTCTTTGTCTACAGCTGTTTTCAATTTTTAAAAATAATCATGCACAAATCGAATCCTCGTACTCAATCACCTTGAACTAAATCTTGACGTATGTAATTGGAATTATTAACAGCAATCACTGTTCAAATATCATATTAAGTAATACACCACAATACATTTATTTTTGCATCCGATAAAATAAAGTTCTACATTGCGTTACTTTGAAGTTGTACTTTAAACATGTTTCTCCCTTTGATGGAACGAAAGTGGAACGATTTTTGGAGTCTGTTGAGCAGAAGAATCACGTAGTTGAATTAAATTAAATCTTCTGTTCTAAAAACTGAGTTTTAAGTTCCATTTTATTTAGTTGATAACATATAAAGAGTCTGGAATTATACGAGCATTAAATTCTAAGATATTATTAAAAGTATTGAACATTAGTGCGAGTAAGATTGATTTCGTCGCTATCTCTATATGCTTCAACGATAACGGAGGGAGTCCAAAGAACATTACATTTCTTAAATAAAATTTGCGTAAAATGAACTTTAATATATCTTCCTTCATATATGATCAAAATATTGTCATACATTACAGTTCCATTATTTGTGGTATTTTAACAGCTCTGGTTATAAATATGCCGCCCAGTACATGTTAAACATTGTTTATGGGCTCAAACATCTTGTCCAACCTTCCTTCTTGAAGGATCAGATCCTCACTTCAATAGGTATTTTATTCATCTCTGTATATCTGCATAGTTGTTACACTTGTTTTGTAGCGTTCGCTACTGCTTGGTCTCATTAAGTTATTCAATCAATAAAATTAACCAAGAGAATCTAACAATTGAATCGTCGTTAACTGTTAATTTTTTCTGACTTTCTTGCATCTTACAGGGTAGGATTTCTGTGGATTTTTTTACCTCAGCCATTTTAACTGCCACTAGAAGATTGCTATTGTTAGATTCTTCCTAGCAGTTCTAATTGAATATACAAGTTGGTTTCCCCTATTCAGTTAGCCAAATACAAAGCCCTATTCCCCTATTCCTTGAGTTGTACTCACCTAAAACTTTCTTGTTCTTTTTTGCTTTTTTGAACACAACTACTTTAGCTTCTATCATAAAGCTGTAAGTTGGTTGGTTTCATTTGAAAGATTTATCTAGTTCTGCTCAGAAATACTTAGCCCAATTTAGTCTGTCGTCATCTGGAAGTTGAACTCCTTATTTCGAGTCGCTAGACTCCCTGACTTGTGCAGCAAAGAGAAAGAGGTAGGCGGGATGAAGCCGCGTCGGTCTTTCAAAAAACAGGTAAGCTTGCTCATTAGCTACGGGGCTGAAGGTTCTGTCTTTTCAGCCTCTTAAAACAAGGGATAACGACTGGATTTCAACTCAGAAAAGATTGAGCTAAAAGACTCAGTAGAGTATGGGATTGTTTGAATGCTACACTAATAATGTATAGCTTAATAAAATATTTCTTGATATCAATATATCCATTGAAGTTGATGAGGAATCTACAATGACGCTCATAAAAATCTCAGTAAAATTTATGTTAGTAATTAGAAGATAAAATACTGTTTTGCCATGATTCAAGATTTAAATTCAATAATGATTTAGAAACGACAACCTTCAGAAAATTTCGTTTATCTATTTTCTGCTCGCCCATATAGTCGTGAATATTCAGTGCATGACTTTGTTCTTGATGCAACTAATTTGTTTAAACGCAGATCACATGAAATAAAGATTTCTAATTCTCGCACGTTGTAATAGAAGACAGAAATATGTTGCTACACGCATTCACCGCTAATTTTTCTTAAGGTTGTACTTTAGACGCTTTAGCAGGAAAAATCTACCAATAACCCTTTTTTATACCTGCAATTACTCAAACAAGTATAAATAATACGCTGTTTTACTTAATAGGGGATCGCTACATTTAATTGAAAAGTATGAATAGCTATTGTAATTATGCCTAATCCAGGTAACAAAATGAGACAGATGAACAGACCTTCTGGTCTGCCGTGAGCTACATGACAGACCTAGACCAGACAGCCCTACTGTTAAGGGTGGTGGAAGACGCTTAATGGGTATGGCGAGTGAAGGAATGCAACATCATTGACAAGGCGAATAAATAGCACTATGTAGAACTAGATACTTGAAAAGAAGTTGCTCCCAAGTGCAGAAAAGTTCTACAGCTGGTGCCAATGAATGTTTCAGAGAGATAACGATCCTAAACATACTAAGAAATTGACAAAAGAATGGTCTTTAACGACGAAAAGAAGTATCCTCCCACCACCTAGCCAATCATTTGACCTCAATCCTACTCGTACTAAGAATCTGTGGCGTTATTTTTGTCTTCTATGTATATGGATATACATTATATACTTTTATGTAGGCATACAATATACATTCACACACATGTATCATACATGTGTATGTCTAGTTTTCACAGTTAGTCTTTTTTAATTGGTATTGGCTCAATGTCATTCGTTTTCTTGCAAAAGAATGCCCAACGTTTCACAACAATTTTCTTTCAATTTGTATCTTTGTTTTGCAGTACTATTGATCAAGCCTCTTTTTACGACGTCAATTTTAACTGCTTTTCGCAGCAAGAGTTTAGCATTCAAACTTACTCACTACCTTGATGATGTAAATGTATTGTTAATCAGACATTGCTCCTACAGCACTAGCACACTAGCATGCTTCTTTCATTCGTGCCATACTCCGCCCTCCTACACTCGTTCCTGACTACTTCATACGTGTTCCTACATTTCTGGGAGTTTTGAGCCCCATGTATCCTCTATTTGTGAGGATTTGGTCAGGACATGATGAAATTAGGTTTAAATCCGCCATATCATTCAAAATATACGGAGTTGAAGCCTAGAAAATATACAGAACGACAGTGCTTCGTACCAATTCGGAATAGGAACAAATAGCACAGATTTTCATTTGTCCACATGCAAATATGTACAAAATAACTGGCTTCCCCCTTCATGCTTGTTTACATGATGATGCAACCGACAAGTAATACAGAACAAGGGTCAGGGTGCCCGTGAGCAAGGGTGATAACAGAGCCTTGTCTCAAAGAACTAAAGAAGAGATGCAGAGAATCTGGTGGGAGATTCGATCGATGCTGAGTTCATGAGAATAAAACTACAAAAAGAAAACAGCTCATGCGTTCAGCTTTCCTTCATAAAGCAAAAGACTTCATCGTTCAATAATTTATCAGCATGTTTTCAAAAGTCCTTAATAAAACATACCTAAAATTAGAAGGTACTCCAATTATCTTTATTTGCTGAATCATGGACCACTTGACAACAATGTTTAGCAAAGAAAACTTCACGAACGAACCCAACTTATTTCAAGATAGTTCAATAAAGAACTAACCTGGTAGTTTAGTTTCATACGAATGCATTGATTTCTTTCGTTCCTTGAGAGATAAAAAAATGAATTCACCACTTCGTTCGCAATATAAATTAGTAGCCGGAATTTGAGGTATCAGCTCAAGACACTGACGGGAGTAAAACTAGAAATTGAACGCATAGAAAGTCAAACATTGAGCATAAAGTTTAAAGAGTTCTTAAATGAAATGCAATTACAAGATAAATCTTCAACCATTAACTAAAACCACTCATGTTAGTGTCTGCATTTGAACGTACGCTCAAAAGATCAAAATAAGTTGACTATCAGCTGATATAGTGCAGACACGTCGATCATCACTCATCATTAATATTTACATTTGTCACACATGGCATCGAGAACTTATATGTAAGTACAAGGTAGATGCCTTCTGATACGTCTGGGAAAAGTACCATGTGATAAGCTGCGCGAGAATACGGGAAGCTTACAAAGCATGTTATGGGTCTACACGGGGATCACGACCAAGCTTAGGCATCTCATTTCACCTGCGAACTCTGCAAAAGAAGTCTGGAAAGTACAAATGCCGTATGAGTAACATTCAAAGACGGTTACTAATTTCATTTCAAAGACTCACTCAAGACGCATTTTTGAACCTATCATATATTCCACTGCTAATTTGTTAACATCAATGGATTCAGTAGCTGAACAATTTGACGCTGAACAATCGTATGATTTTTCATGAGCTTGTTTCTACGGCTGCTCTGTTCATCTGCATAAGCGCATGAGTATACACAATTACAGCATTAACACACAACCTTTTGTCAAACGTACACCGGTTGGTGCAAAGTGAATAATAACGAATTTACGAACCCCGAATGCTCATCTTCTCGTTGATACAAAGGTATTTCTATTTTTGAACAAGTACGATGTCTCTTTTTCGCGTATTGAAAATGTTGTGTGATTTTGCATCCCAAATCCTCTACTCTCCTATCTTCAGCAATTGCCTACAAGTCGGCGATCCTGTGTCATCCTAACCACGATTGCTCAATTTAAATTCTATCCGACCCTCTATCAGTTTTAGAGGCTCCAATAGCTTCTTTAGGGCTTCCTAAAAATTGTTACCCGATCGTCATATTTCGTTCGAGGATCTGTTTCACCTTATGCTCCCATAATATTTTTATTCGGAAACTTTTTGCATAACATACTTTTTCTTTCAGTTTTCTGTACATTTGGTCGCTCGGTTAACTGAATAGTAAGGCAATGATGGTGCCCGCTATTGATATCCTATATAATTCAACTTTTTCGTGATGCAAATGCTAGCACAATGTGATTATCATTGAAAAGCCCTGTTATTCTTCAAAATGTTTTCCATATTTTTTAAAAATAGTGTGTTCATTTTCTTGTAACGCTAAAAATTAAACATAAATAACTTTTGCATAATATTTTACTTTATTAATTTACCTACGATATATGCGAATTCCTTATTTTGATCAATATGATCGAGGAACAAATATAGGAGTTCTAGTTAGGCGCTTGAAGTGCTCACTTTGCTTCAACCTAGTGGCTCGTGAAAAGTTTGGACCCTGCTGTTCAGACCATGGTAATACTGTGATCCCTATACATAAGATAAAATATATTGGCAGAGTGATAAAAACCTTCATCCTGTTAATTTCACCTTGTCAAAGTTCTGATTTGATTCTCGAGAGATCTGATGGATGATGCTGATCAGTAATCCTCTAGTTTCATGACACACCATCGCATGTGAGGGATCATTTATACGATCCAATCACTGTCCATCATTTTTAGGATTATTGTGTGTCGAAAATCCTAGGATGAGCTGAGGAATCAATAAACCTCATTCCATATAACTACTTTCAATCATTTTCTGTTTCCATGGGTTTATTTTTTGTATACTTTTATGCAATACATCCAAATATTAGAACCATAAGGGAGTGCGAAACAAGCTCAAAATCTTTCTCTCTGGATATTAATAAATTTAAACTTCTTTATATCTAAGAGAATATTTCAAACTTATATCTTTCCGTCAGATGCAAAAAATAACCAAGAAACTAGTTCCAGTAGCTTATTCCTAATGCTATCAAATTAATTTCAATTAATTGAGAATTATTTCAAGCAATCGCCACACAATTTATTATTTTTTCAATTGCAATGATTGACTTTCAGTCAGGATGTAAAGTTCTCGAATGTTTGAATTCTGTTGCACACGTGGTTTATGTATGATGCCTTTTCTGCTGAAGCTTTTACTATGCCAGCAGAGGCTTCCGTGCCTATCACTAACTATCAAATATATCACATTCATTTGTCGTGTATCACGCATGGTCTTTTGATGGTCCTGCGTTGCAGCGGAACTTTAAACATTTACATTTCAGATGTAGTGAAAAATACCTCAGAATTTGATAATTGGTTTACATCTATGAATTAAAAAAGGCTCGTAAGTTGTCAAAATGGTGTATGTTTAGTTACTTGATGTGTTAATGCTAATGGTTGATTACTGTTTTTCGGCTCGTTCGGCACATTTTCGAATTAATTTGTTTTTTCTCGTGTAATTCTTCATTTTATTAAGAATAAAGCTGTCAGTAGAAAAAACAGTATCTGATTAAATTACCCCATGTTGACTTCTAACTGTATTTTCCGTAATTAAATATGAAAAAAGTTATCATGTTGGTTCTCGTATTCTTGAAAGGTGAGCAATTTTCCGCCTCTATGAGTAAATTTCCTTCACAGTTGAAAAATTCCTCAATAAGATTTAAAATGAACACTATGAAGAGATACAACGCTGGGAAAGACAAAAGAATTCTGTGGAGGGAAAGAACGTCATGGGGAAAAAACGCTGGGAAATGTTTGTATTTCAAATGGACAAGTACGTTCTCAACGCTCTAACCCCTATGTTCCTAAAAAATATGCACTGTGAATACTTTTTGGAAAAATGTGTCTGAAACAATACATTTACAGGGATTGTATAGGCTGCAATATTGTGTACTTTACAACATCCTAAAAAATTTCAAAATTTTAAATGAAATTCTTTAGTAAAAATACGTAAACATTTTTTACACTAATCTAGTGTTCAAAATATTCAACATAAAAAATCTCGACGCTGATGAAATTTTGTGATGACACTTATAGTAGAAAAATCTGAAGCGATCGCAATCAAACTTGAAATGTAAATATGACCCGGTGATTAGGCTGGACAATACAATTTCTAAACCCTATCTGCAGTAGTCCATTGATAGCCAACATCAACAATTAAAGTTCAAATCGATTACGTGATCCAATTTGCAATACAAACCTGCATTTGTTAGGGAGCTTTCATAGAAGCCTTTGCAATACTTTGTTAACAACAAATAGAGAGGTTCCCTCCATTGTCTCATTGTAAACAATAGTATGTCGGGGCAGTAATATTAGTGATGTTAACAAAATGTTAACATAAAAACTTAATTGGATCATTTTCCAAAACTGTATTATATTATAAATTAGATGTTAAATAAATCAACTAATCTTAAATCAATAATTAAATTTACTACAAAACTAGAGAGGAAGGCTGAAAGAAACCTAGCAATGTTATCGACCTAAAATATAAAATTAGTAACTGATCTTCAAATTCATGCAAAGTTAAACATGTATATAATGCTGGGCAGCAGTTAAATACATTGCATTGAAATACATTTGTGTATTTAAAAATGTACTATCAAACACATTTAAAAACTTGTATTTAAGTACAATATTCTGAATTCAAACACAATGTACTTAAATTCATTGAAATAATTTTTCGTATAAATAGGACGATTAAAACGTGTTTGAACGTCGTTGTAACGCAATGGCTCTTTGTTCGAGCCCAAAGCCTGACAAGCAGTTGAGGATGAGTTTTCGTAATGAGTGATTGCAAATGCTCTGATACTTTTTGTTCCTCGTCGTACACGTTAGCTGAAGATGCCCTCTAAAATTTCTATTGCATGTTGCTCACCCTCTTCAAGTACCGACAATAGAGAAAGAACGCCAGTGTATCCTACTTTTGATGGAAAATATTTTAAAATCTAAGAAGAATCTAGCGTTAAACTGAAATGTGAAAGTATGCTATGTGGCCAAACGATCTCACCCACCATGAAGAGTACAACGAATGTTTACACTCATATTAAGGTAAACAAGATTTTTCATTGTACTATTCTAAGTTATACAATTCTTTGGTAAATTAAAAACTCTGTATTTATACATCTTTTTATTCCATAAAAATAGTTGTTTATTTTTTATTGATTGACGACTATTTTCCAATGGTCAAGGGAAGAATTCATGGCGAATATTTGAATGTCAATCCAATGGTCCATGCTGTATAACGAATAATGATTAATAATTATAAACCTACTTACTTTTATTTCGTGAGTTATGATGTCTCTGTCATTTGTTTGAAAAAATTTTGCATTAATTAAGTTCCCTCTGTCCTTTTTTTCTATGTGGCTGATCTTCCACCAACAATCTATTGTGAGGTAAAAATTTTGTCCCTCTAAGCTGAATTCAATTTATGTTCTATTAAAAAATAATTTTCGTGTTGTACGCGTAGAATAATGTTTGTAGCATACTTATCCTTTTATGTGGCCATCATTGTCTCTGAAATAAATAATTTTGAACTTTATCATCATTCACTTATTTTATTATAATATTCCTTACAAGGAGGAGTAAGTTGTTCAGTTGCATACATTCTAAAGTAATTAACATATGTTTCTCACAGGATATTAACCAAATATTCACACAAATTAAATACCTACCATTAATACACGTTAACTAAAAGTAATGGTCTCCACAGATCAGTTCCGTCCGGCAGTTACTGTTCAAAAATTGCAAAATTCCCAATCAATTTCATGCAAACCCCAAACCAAACGATACAAATGTGATCCGATTTAATGCTTACACGATCATAGAGTGGTTCAGAGATTAGTAGAAGCTAACATAATAATAAGTTCTCAGTGCCCTGCATGGACTTTAGAACCCGGAAACACGTCCTAGAGAAATTGACATGAAATTCACACACATATATGTATCTATGCCCGCTTGCTTGTATCGTAAACTTCTATTTCATTGAGTGCTAATTTTTGGTTTTGCTTTAATTCAACCGAAAATAAATTTTCATGAAGTTGAGAGATTTATTTCTACTCGGTAAGCGCGACCGATTGCCGATTTCTCTTCGGTCTTATGATACAGAACAATGCTGGATCTAAATTTCCAACAGTTCACGATACAAATAGATGACTGCAATGGAGGCATTGTGAATATTTTTAATACTTAGCGATGATTGACGCACTGGTAGTAAATCTTACATCCAGGCAAAAGTTTTATTGACGCCAAAACTGGTGTCATAATGACTCCTGTAACGATCCCAGTTTTATGATCCTAATTGCTATAATTTCACAGACTTAACTGTGATGCAACAAGAATTTTGAAATCGCAGCTCATCCAACGTTATTAGACTATTGATGCTCTCGTCATACTGTGTTTATCAAGAAAGTATTAAATAGACGAACATTTAGTTCTGATATCCTTTTCTTAACAATAGTTCTCTAATTTTTCTCTGTTTTTTATTTTGGCCCGCTGCTAATTAATTTTGAATTGTATCCACCATTCCTCTTCGTCGATTGTATTTTATTGTGTTTTGTCGAAGCTGTCACCATGGTTACCACTGCTTGTGAAGCTTTATAATGGCTCTCCTCCGTTGCAAGTGTTATAGATCACGCGTTTTATTATCTGATTATTTTTTTGCATCAAATATAATGCTTATACACATTAGTATATTGCAGAATAAACCTTATGATTCAAACGGATCAATATGTACGCACAGTATTAGTCATTTCTAGGCAAGAATATACCAACACAAACACACAGCATTTTGAACAGGCCAACATGTATTCTCAGTATTATGATCAGGTCAACATGTATTCTCAGTACTAAGAATAGACCAACAAGTATTCTCAGCGTTATGAACAGCTCAACATGTATTCTCAGTATTAAGAATAGACCAACAAGTATTCTCAGTGTTATGAACAGCTCAACATGTATTCTCAGTATTATGAACAGGCCAACATGTATTCTCATTATTATGAACAGACCATCATGTATTCTCAGTATTATTAAAAGACAAATATGAACAGAACAACATATGAACAAACTAACATGCACAGAACAACATATAAATAGACCAACATGTACAAATAGAATGATTCGTATCCAGCTAAGAACATAGATGTAAAAAACTGTGCGATATTTACAAGACTTTCTATTTCTTCTGTCAGATCCTTGCATGTACAGCGTACGGTAACACAACTTCCTTTTTTTGAAATAAACTTCATTTGAAAAAGGAAATTTTGTTGCTGCACCCAGTATTATTGAAGTCTGTACGTCCCTACGCAGGCCTCCACTCAGCAAATATTAGTTGATACAGTTTCATAAATGAACGAAGCATTAATGACCGGAAAATTTATTTAGTTTTATGGGACTTATTGTGAATGCAATACAAATTTTAAAAGAAGGGTACTCAGTCGTAGCTAGTTATTTATTCGTCTTTTAAAATGTGTTAAGCATTCCGAAGATCAAGTGATCTAATATCTCCCAATGAGATTTAAACTTAAGTGCAGCTTTACTGTAAATAGGCTAGGAATATCAGAATTTTGATAAACAAAATCTGTACATTTCTTGGAAAAGTTGATGGGTAAGAAGAAAAAGCTAACGAATATATTCAACGTCTAGTTCCCTAATTATTGGTTTCGATTCACCTTGATATGAAATCGGCAGCAACCAAAATTTGTAGACTGCATTGAAGTCGTGATACGTTTTAGAGGACATTGAATACTGCACTTCGACATTGTCCAGAGTGACTTTTAGTCGGTTGAATTACGTGTGAGATTTGAGTTCGTTGATGATTTCATGCAAATGAACCCTGAATTATTCAAAATCTCAATTCTCAAACAACGCTCACAAATCGCTTCATAAATCTGACCAAACAGCGGCCGCTTGGCGTACATGAGGTCACGTAAATGGGAAGCCTGTAAATCATTCGTAAATCAGAACTAATGAATATTAATGCTCCCTATCGTATTACAGAGGCCAACGGCATCTTTGGTCCGCAGCAAAAACTCAAGCGTCAGACAAGAGGAAATTCTTCGCTACGAGAAAGCCCTCAGCGCTCATCACCATGCACACCACGGACTTGAGAGGAAGCAGTCACGTTGCACTTCACATCACCGTGAAACACTCCAATTTTCTTCTTGATGAAATAGTCCCACTCTAAAAAACGAGTAGAAGGTAAAACTTGACTCACAATCACCGAATTATCGCAAGTTAAGATACGAGAAAACTTTGTTTACAGCGCCTAAATAATGGACATGTCTATGTTATACTAACTATCAAATAAACATTCAACTATCAAACTTTGAGCATATCTTTGATATTCATGGAGCATAAGCTCAAAGTATATTTTATTGAAGCCAAGTAAAATAACACCAAAATTTGGAAAATTTATCGACTGGAAATTTATTTCGAAATGTCTAAAAACCCTATAAACTTATCCCAGAAAAAAATTAGCACTTTTTTAACACGATTTTTAAAAAGTTTAGCTTCAATCTACAGCGCCCAGGTGTGGTATGCTTTTCGATAATGGCAAATTCGAGAAGAGGGTCTATAATCTTCATAAAAAGGAATTTACTTCCAACTTTTTGTTCGAGCCTGGAGAGGAAAACAGCAATTTGCTTTGCGTCAAGATGCCTGGATGCACAAGTTTTGAAAATGTCTGAATCTGGTAAGCGCCTTGCCGCTCAATTGAAATTCGCAAACTTTGGAAAGGCTTTGCCTACAAAAAAAAACGAAATGAGGGAAAATCCGGGCTGCCGAGCAATTAACGAGCCATTATCTTATTTTTCGATTGCTGATCCCAAGAGCCTTGGGAGAATCATTATGGAGCGCTTTTTCGCTACAGACTCCCATTGAGGAGCCCTGTTTTTTCCTGAGCATTGTGAGAGCCAAACAAAAAATCCACGGGGTCTTTGTGTAAGTTTTAGTTTATTGAAGCGCTGCAAAGTAGCTCTGCATTCAGCCGTAAGACTTATTTGTAAGGCAGCAAAGATACGAGCGCTGTCAGGAAGCGATAGCAGATGGGTTTCCAGCTAAGTCGGCACTAAATTTGTAAACCTTTGCTCCAGCCTGGCCGGAACTGAAAGTTGTTTGCCTCCATCTTTCGCTTTAATTTCTTCTTTACATTATATTCTCTACGAAGAACACTTCAAGAGCTCCATATTTGAGCTCGGTAAAAAAACCCTTCAAATGGTTTGTTCCTGCCACTAAGGAAATATAATTGTTGCAGTGAAAACATACCTAGTCGAACTTCTTAAAATACTGAATAATTTGCGTTGATAGAGTATGACTCAAAGCTAATCTCTGAAAACATAGTATATCTTTCAAAACACTCACAAGCTATGAACAAAAGTAGTGTAGAGTTTCACAAAAAAAAATCAAATTTTGCAGACAAATTCACAAAAAAAATATTGTTTACCTGGCTGATGCCACTGTTATCTGTCAGACTTTCTAGAAGTTTCATCAGTTTTGCTAGAAGTATTGTTCGTGTTAAACAGATGAATCGGATAGAACTTCTGAAAGGAGTTTTTAGCTGACAACAAGAAAGATCTCTTGAGAATTCCAGATATAGATTTTTAACCTATAATTTCATGAAACTTTGCTGTAGAATCACCAGAGTATGCAAACTCGTTGATTCTTCAGAGATATTTTTTGTTTTTAAACAACATAGATTTTTGGGACAGGACTTATCGCAAAATAAAATACCAGGCATAGCAAGTTCCGCGAAATTTAATTTTCCTATTTTTTCGGATGCACTCACCTATACTGGAGCAATGGAACGCAGATAAACCAAATAAAAGGCAGCCAACATTTGCAGTTGACCTCGTAATTCCAGCAGCCTATTCCAACAATACCATCGTTTGTGAGGAAGAACTTTCCTCGTTCGGTCCAATAGACTTACTATCACAAAGCCATAACCCGTGGCGAAGTAAAAATAAACTCCACCCTGGGTTCTGAACGCTAAGATCTAAATTCCCAATTAAAGTAAAACATGGAAAAAATATATAGCACAGTTAAATTGATACTCTGTAAAGCAAAGAGGAGGAGCTATATACATAATGTACGTAGTCCTCATTATACTGTACTTCTAGCATATGAAACATTACTTCAGGAGCTTTTCACTTAGTCCATATATTGGCAGCCAATTTAGTTTTCACTCATTTAGTTTAGGGTTAAGAATGAGTCCTTGAGATGTAGTTAGCGTTCAACAGCCACTTAAATGGGCAAAAATAGAAGTTATATTTCCATACTACGACAATACGTTAGGTATATACCGATTTAGATGTGGTTTCCCATAAAATAAATATAATTTTCCATTGTTCTTCAGAAATTTTTTGTTTGAACTGAGCATTTAAATATAAACTCTAATTATACTCAACATCTGGTATAGCTTACGCACAGAATAAGAACAGTTATTTTTATGTGTTTAGGGAAGATGTATCATTTATGAACTTTTTCTTCTAGTTGGTTGCAATATATTTCTTTCAAGAACTCAGGACTTGTACATAAACACACTAAGCTAAAAGTACATAGCAGCTCATCATGTAATTTTTTTAAAACTTTATGGGTACTCCAAATTAAGTGCGAATTTAAAGTTTTACAGCAATTAGTTGAACTTGAAATGGGTATGCTCATATGTAGCACCATTTTATTAATAAAATACAACTATTAGTGAAGATTTTCTTAAAAGAAAAATCGGTCATGAACGGTTTAAAATTTTTTCTACTGACAAATAGCCACTGGAGAAATCTATATCATTGCAGTGAATGCAATGCGTGGTGAAACTGACCATAGAGACCTACTGATGCATGAACAGTCTTTATTGCTTGTGAGATTTAAAAATCTCCGCGTTTGCCATGCTAAAAAATTTAGTTTAATCATTGTAGGACCAATGTAAGAACAAATTTCCAAACATCTTTGACTGCAGTCAGTTTTTGATACCAAAAATTACTAGTCACATCACAGTTTAATTTAAATCAATTGAAGTGACGAATACTGCCAGGTAAATAAAAGTAAGAAACTATTTTGTTTTTCTTTACCTTTGCCGGTTTTATACTACAAAGAACATTCATATATATATATATATATATATATATATATAAAGAAAAAAGTAAAAATAAATTAAAATTGTGCATCATACTCTTTTCTTTCATACTTATCCACGCTTCTACGTTTACAAAGAAATCATTTTTAAACATTTCTACGGTTCTTCGAGTTATAGCTCGTGAGCATCTGTAGCATGAGTTCTTGCGACCCCAGTTTTATTTTCATTCTCTTGTTTCTACGTTTCACATCGAGAAAGGTAAAGGGATATAAAACCCGAAAACATTGGTGAGTTTTAATGAAAAGAAATTCGAGATCCGAAAGCAACGAACTGTTTTGGAAACAAAGAAGTTCAACTACTCTCATGCTCTCTGTGGCATTCGGACAGCCTCTGAATACTTACGACGTCAAATTTTAGTTGCGAGGAAGAGAATTGCCATCTGGGCAATGAATGCAACAGCTTTGGCGTCCACCAGTCGCGAGCTTCCTCTGGAAAATGCACAGCAGACACTAAACTGATCATGTATTCACCAGAATTCATGGTGAGAATTTAAACCGGCAGTTATTTTAGCTCTGATGTTATTGCTCAAAAGAACTGGGAACAATACGATGTAAGAGACTATTGCCTAGTTAAACATATGCTAAGATTCTCTTCTGAAAAAAACATGAACTATGCGAAATAATTTGCAGTACAAACTTGTAAACACGTGGGGTCCTGGCACCCTCCTACATAAAAGAGCAGGAGTCAACGGTAATAGGAATTTTTAAGCACGAAAGGAAGAATTTTCCTTCTTGTCAAGCACAGCTTCGCTATTAATACTCAAAGCGTCACTGTTGGAAATTTCGTTTGCCATTAAAATTCAAGCCAGCATCTACGGTAATCTTGACAACCAATCTTGAGCTACAGAGGTGAAATGTATGATGGCATCTGCTAACTTCAGATTGCTAACACAAAGAAATAACTCTCTGTGAGCTCATGAATCAGGAGAAAGTGCTTACCAAGAAACGGTGCTAAAACCGTAACCCAGTTATATATTTTGAGAAATGTTTTCGTGACACTGCTAAGGCACTCTAAAAGTGGATGGCACACACTCACAAGCGTAATAATTTACATAGGAAAATGCAATTATGTTACGTAGTTTCAAGCTAGGATACAAAAAGTAACTTCAAAAATTTAGCTCAGTTATTCCCTTTATGGGACAACAAACAAAATGAAATGATCGTTATACTGTAAGCGGTCACTATCGTGAAACAAATTTGTCGACTTATTCTGGCCCGTTCGGGCCATAGTGTACTTAATTCCAAACAAATTGAACACAAAACATCATTACAACGGAAGAAGCTATGTACATGCGCTTATTTAGGTGACCATGCAAACCCATTCCTTATCTATTGGGATATAACTTAGAAACATTTAAACTCTGTAAAGAAAGCAAGCTTTGAGGAACTGATAACATTACAAAAACTAATCTTTTATTCCCAGTTTTTCTTTGGAGCCGTTTAAAAATTAAAACCATGAAAATACACTGTCTCACATAACATTATATTACTGAACAGTTAGGTCACATTGCTCCAGACAGAGATCGTCTTAAAAAAACGCATGACTTGCAGTAATTATTTGAATGGGAAATTATTGATGACTTGCACTTTGGATTACTTCGAAAAGAATACGTGCAGTCAATACATTCACCTCAGCTGCCCGTTATAGAAGCTCCTCAGCGCATTACTGGGCGGGTGGCGCATTAAAGCTCGTCGTTAACGCGTCATCAATCACTGAGTTTTGAAGGACGCGGCGGCTAGTGGCGGTGCCTCTTAGCTGCCTAAAAGCTCTTACCATTTATTGTAACTGAGTAAATGGATTGACCAGGATTTCTAAAACCTCACTGAGTATCTGAATCACCCTGGGCCGCTCGAATCGCTCTAATATATTTGTGGACCGTACACTACGATAAAAAATAAACTGCAGTGCGTGATTGGATAACAAATGAAATGGAAAGGCATATTACAGTGAAAAAATTATCTGGACAAGCATAAACGAAAAATCAAACAGTTTTCTACAAAAATGTTAGAAATATCTTGAAAGAACTCTGCAAAAAAAATTACTGAAGTGAAACAAGAGCATTTCAATCATTAACTATTAATGAAGGAAAAAATGCAAAACGAAACAGAGTAATCATTTTAAAAATAGCGTAATGGAAAAGTTTCGACATTAAAAACAAGTTTCAAAATCGCTTTCGAAAAGGCGATAGCTATAACACTTTCGTAGTGGTCGATGCGAAAGTATTCGATGAAGTTTCTGAATCCATTTTAAGTAAACCTACACCTGTAAATTCATGTCATGTTTCATTCCATGGTGGCGGTAATAAACGAAAACCATGTTAGTTCATATGCACAAATACGGGGAATATTATACCCATTAAAAAAACAGGCAATTAGGCATGAGAATAGAAACTCTTCATGTGCTGAAAACACCGTTTTTGTAACAGCACCAATGATTCCTTTAATAATTAATACAACAACAATCCTCTGATAAGTGGATGCGTTCAATAATCAAGCTGTTGCATGAAGCTGATGACATAAATACGTCCTAAAATTACAGGCTGCCGAGTCTTTTTTCCTGTTTTACCCAAATTATTAGAACAAAGAATGCAATAACAACTCAACTTTCAAAACATTTGAACGAATTAAACTCACTGCGTCAAAAAATAAGTATACTACCCGGCGATACTCTGGTACTCAGGATATCATAACAAACATCACTGAAAAAATAAGCAGGGACATAAATCAACAATACATGACTCTCTTATAGCAATTTAACCTCGCCAAATCTACCGATAGTCTCGAACGCAAGTCACTTTTGCAGAAAATCTGAAGCCTGGAATAGATAAAAGTGGTTTGAGAACTATGAAACTGCTCTGATGCAGCATCCTTCAAAAACAGTATTATGCAATAACGAAAATATTTATCACGATAATTGATAAATTGATAATAACCTTACTTGTGATAGAACATGATCGAAAAGGGAATAAATTTATCGTCCAATAAGGAAAAAAACTGATGTCAATTAATTCAAAATTCTTGTAATACTGATGTAGGCTTTGATATTTTATAATAAGACAAAACTAATATGTCTAAATCATTACTTTCATCTATAAGTTGGAAAACAGAAAATTTCAGAAAAAAGCACTTTAAACCCTTTGAAAAACCTTATTTAAAGTTTAAATTTAAGGCTTAGCTTCTATCTTCACAAATGAGAAATACTGTTTTAAGAAGAGTAAGTATATTTGGCTTAGAAATTTAATCAGACAGGGAGCTCCTCTTTGTGGTGATGTCCTTACAGCAGGAAAACGAGCGTGTTGTTCCCTGAGAGAGGCTAATGAAGAGTTATTGAGAACTTTTTCATTATTCTGGATCTCCGTCCCTCTGGCATGAAGCACACCTCCACAGTTCAAACAGCCTTGGCCTTGGTTGACTTGTGAATTTCTATCTGCAATGAAAGCTGGACCCTACTCTGAACTGTAACCGAAAATTGAGATTATCGACTACCACTAGTGTGGGACCAAAAATATCAGTGATATCGGTGATTAAACGACACAGGAATATTAGCGGATTACCAAAAAATCGATATCGTCATCACAATGTTTTATTAATTGTTAAAGCTATGATTCAAGTATGACATTTACATCGATAAGTATTTGTAGGTATGATGATATTTGTAAGTATGATGTTCAGGGCGCTGTTGCTCCCACTGTAGGCAACCTGAGCTGTGTGTCCAGGTTCCTGGTTTCGAGGGTTCGCATTCACACGCAGCCCTTGAATTTTCTCTGTTTGTAACGCACAGATAAAGAAAACAAACTAACTAACTTGACTTACACTGATTATATCCCCAAACTTCCAAATCATCACAAAGTGTACGAGCCTCTGCTGCTTATCACAAGATGGACGGACACAGTCGCTGGATGCATGAACACTAGAACTAAGATATCAGCGTTAAGAATTTGAAACCCACTGAATATTTCATGTACACCTGAATAGAATAAGACTTCTTTCGTTCTTTCTTTCTTTCGTTCTTTTCTTTCTTTATGAGTTGTGGGGACAAATCATACAAATACGTAGTCGTTCTCACTTACTTATTATTCCGGTTTATAAACAACTACAAAATTTGGAGAACCTTATTTATAAAGAGGTCTGGCGCGACTCATACATAGAAAATACGTAAGACATAAACGTTTGGTAAAGCAGTAAGGTTTTATTGCTTGTAGATGCTCACCTGACACCGAGCGACGGTTGTAAATGATCTGGACACAATGACTTGACTCGTGTATAATTGGGAGCCTGTTAGAGACACACGATGAAACTTTAGCTCTATGTTTCTTTACTGAATCCATGCAAAATGATACAATCAACAGTCCTGTAAATACTTTAGTTTAAACTTACCATCAGTAATGACTATCCGTATACTACGTCACTTTATCGTCGATTACGTCGAATAAATACATCAATAGTAACAGGTCAGTAGTCTCTAAATATAATTTTTTAATTTCTGTGAAACTGAGACGTTCGTGTTTAAATTGGAAAATATTCTCAACCACATTGAGACATTTCTTTTCGGCAACGTCGCCAATATTAGAAAGCTAGTATTTTTAACCGTTGCAAAGTATATTAAAATTGTTAATGTTTAATATATTATCACATATCATTTTATATCATTTTGTACTAGTTAATTTAATCCCTAGCTCCTTTTTCCTATCAAACTCTGTGGAAAACCATACAATTTGGTATCAGTGAATTTTTTTACTTGATCTCATCACAGCTCCAGTACTTAGAAAAAACTGACGATTGTCCGTTCGATCTTCTTTCCAAGAGGAACTAATAACATGTGCATTTCATAGGGCGAGTGTTCTAAGGTGAAATGAATTTACTTTATAAACCGTAATTTGTAAACAATGTGATACATGCATGAAAATAAGGCCAGAACGGACAAAGCTCATGAGTTAATTCGTCGTAATTATCGTTACTTTTACCTTTTTACACCTGTTTGAAGAAAGTTTCGATTATAATTTCTCATTAAATTTATAAAACACGTATGATTATCATGGAATAAGAGCAGAATTAAGTATGCGTTCGTACTCGTAGTTCATGCTGCTTTTCATGGACAGTCATGGAAGTATGGAACAGCGTGTGTGTAGAAGAAACCTAAGAGTGAACGTTTTCGAACAGAGTTAAATAATATGCGTAAAAATGGATGACTTAGAGAATGACCATTCCCTTTTTCTCTTTTTCCACACTCGTGCTGCCCGTGTGTGATTGAGGTGCGTCACGTCACTGACGTGCCTGCACGTAATTAAAGTGTTTGTGCATGATTGATGCCGTAACTTTAGACAGTTTGGGACTCAGGTAGCAACCCAAAAATGGACCAATCGGTTCGTTCCTATTCCTATAGTCTATTCTATTCATGCATTCACTAATCTACTTATACATTATAATAGATAGTGTATCTCCATCTCTTTCTCTCTCTCTCTCTCTCCCTCTCTTTCTCTCTCTCTCGCTCTCTACCTGTTTGTGTCCGTCCTATTTATTCCTACCTAATATTGAAGAAAAATTACTGATATGAGATCAAAACGTGTATATATGTTTACAAGCATTGTATTGTGGATACCAAAACCACCGGATTACTATAAAATAAAATAATTTTTTCCCGTTATTAGACTCCTCCTACACAGGCCATGTTATCGGTAGATAAAATACAGAATGGAAATTCTCTACATATTTTTGGAAAATATTAATTTAAAATTATATTTCGTCGTAAATCTTTCATACCATCGTATATAATAATTTAAGTTAGTCTAATATACTCAAACTCCAACTATAGATCGAAAAATCGCTAATTTTATTATTTTTGAACCGTGTAATTTTCGCAGGAATTGTGTAGTATGTAGTGTAGGGAACTATGCACACTATTATTAACATCACTAATACCTCTTTCTATTCATTGTTGACAATTCAACAAAAGTCAAAAAAGTCTACGGACTTTACATCAAATATTTAAGTATCTCATGCTGACAGAATATAACACTCTACGGATTTTACAACGAATATTTAACTATCTATACTCATACCTAGGTTACCATTTGGATTCACTTTAATTTAACATTTAACTGATGAATAAGCTTCATATCACGTGTTTAATATTACTTTACGTGTAAAAATGTCATGAATATGTAATAATTTTATGAATCTATACGAATATGTAGAGCATTCAACTAGATTTGGTGCGTGCTGGAATAGTTTTACGTGTACAAGTGTTTTATAGAGAAGCTAACTTCATTTTGATGTATTGGAGCTGTTAATATGAACACCATATATTAAAAGAGTCATGCATATTAGCTGCTGGACATTGAAAAATGGGAGTTCCATTCCTACTACGTAACTCTACCATTCTGTGTGTACTACTGAAGAAACGTAATAGATTGACAATAAAATTCTTGATTAATTACAATATTAACCATCTACATATTTAATGACATCAATCGGGTTATCATATCTGATAGTGTCACGGGTAAAACAAAAAATGTTTTTATTCCCTAAACCCATAATTTTACATTTTTAAACCGTGGAATTTCTACGGGTGCTATCTAGGCCATATTATAAATAGAAGAGGTGCAAAATGGAAGTTCTGTGAATGCTTATGAAAAATATTCATTTAAAACACGATTATTTGTCGTAAATCTTCATTACATTCGTTTTAATAATAATTTTAGTATAGCCAAATCTAAACCGTAGAATTTCTACGGGAACTGTCTAGTCATAAATAAAGGAACCATGGCACTACAATTCAGATGAGTGGATCGTGGAGACCTTCATTTGAATAAGTGACCTTGCCTCCCACAGCTCTTATAAAATCTGACACATTTCTCTCACTGATTTCTCATAGTCCCACCATTCCTACATGCCGTTGTCATAACCACCCTTATTCTGTTAGTCTCATCAATCCTAGTTTGCTCATTGCAACCTCTCTTTTCATTGTAGTTTCGCCATTTCTCCTTTTGCTTGTCACGACCATCATTCTAATCATAATCTCATCATTCCTGCTTCATACAGCGTTAGACCAACATGATTGCACAACATTCCCCTGATGAAAAATTAAATAAAACAATAAAAATCAAATCTGGTAACTACAGAAACAGTAGACGATGAACACGATTTGAAAATACTGTAATATGCGGACACACTCTCCTAGAAAGGAGCGTAGCGGTCTCATATAAAGTGAGTCCTTACAGAGCATAGTTTCCTGCCGACTTCTCCCGCTCCGTCCAGAAGTACTGAGTCAGATGTAGAATGAAAGAGCTAGAGACACCAGTTCAGACATGGTATCTTGACTTAGTGACTATTCGCGTTTCTCTGAGCGTGTTGCCGCGAATTCTGTCACCAGGGAGAAGAAATATTTACTCAAGTTTCTAAATTGTATACTCCAGGTCTACTGGGTTCACAACATATCATCTATGAATTTTTCTACATTTGTTTGAGATTTTAAGATTTGGAAAAAATCTTAAAGGAGCCCTCCAGATGACGTGCTAAGATTTTTTACATTGATGTATAATTGGACGCCCTTTAACACGTTGACTCCGAAGTGGTACGTATGTGTACCACTTAGGTTAGGTTCTGTAATTTTTTCAGATCCTTCTAGTGACTATGCATACAAAGCGAAGTTTTACACCAATCAGGCAATCGGAGGCAACGTGTTAAAGTACACTGAGGATCGGATATACACCGTAACATGCTGAATATACTGTAACTTCTCTTGTGCAGATAATTTGTTCGATTTTAAAGAGGTCAGGCTCTAAAGCAAACCATTTATATGGATATACCAATTATTTAGCCAAACAGAGTTCTATTTTATGGATTACCCACTTAGGAGCAAAAATTGCTCACATAAATATTCAGTTCATTGTTTTGAAACGAAGATAATCCATTGGCCGCTTTAGTTCGGACTGTAAGGCTTAAAATGATCTCATTCATCGCTGTGCTTAAAGAGAAGAATGGTCTACTAACTGCTGAATTTAATGGAAGGAATCATGCCCGAAGAATGAGCCTGCGTTCGATTGTGCTGCCGTCAAGACTGAGCTCGTGGCGATCGCTATTTGGACCGTAAAACAGCCAATTGGAGCGGCTGTTACGAAGAGAAATGACAGCGGCTACAGCCGGTGCCCGCCCGCCATCTTAGCAAACATTGACTAAGCGATCACGTCCGTTCCCTGGACTCAGAAAAATTCTGTCTTGGCGACACCGCTTGATTTTCTAAAGCTAGGTCGTCGTTTTACGGAACAAAATTGTTATCCGCAGAGCTGCGTTTAGCAACGATTCGGAAGAACTGGAGAACGTGCGCATAGTCTAAAATAACGGGACGCTTGCATTTCAATCATGCATTCGGTAACACAAAGAATTGTAGCACATATTAGGATTACCACACCAGACTGGAAAATATAAATCAGCTTTATTAAACACACAAGGTTTTTAGTATGATTTAGGAGTTCCATGGCACAACGCTGGAAAATTTCATTTCGCAATGAGCACCAAATACATCACCAAAATGACCATACATTACGGAATAATGTCCAAAGTATAGAATACAAGTCACAGAGGAGCTGTCCAGTAAATTCAAAGTTTTCTGACGACACCGTGAGTTAAATACGACTTGCAATTGCCAGAGATGTAGGTTATTGCGACACACTTTCCCGATGCTCTATCGCGATAACGATATCTAGTTATTAATTGTTAGATATATTTCCCCGTATAATCGAACCATCGGCATCGCCGATACTTACGGTTCCACACTCGCCGTAATCGATAATTTGTTTTTGGTTTCCAGTCCAGCCCAGAAGCGAGCCGCGCGCAATTTGGAGACAAAAATAGGTAGGTCAAAGCTAAGAACTGAACGTATAATGAACAGAGTACAGGGCGACCGCTCTTGACGTTTCCTCGAAACGTTCGGTCAGCTTCAGTCTCTCTCAACAGCTGTTGGACAGAAATGTTGCTCCTGCGCGCTACCAGTTTTCCCACTTTCTTATTATTTAATTAAGAACGCGTTATTATATTTAAAAGTCCTTTTCATTAGTGAAGACAAAGGATAAAAACTGAATTGTATGTTTTTTATAAGATTTAATCGAGATTTTTTCAAAAATTTTCGTATTCGAAGCTAATGGTAAAAATACGGATTCCGATTTATCGATGCTTTATTTAAAATATAAACTACGTTATCTCTAGAATCGGAATTTTGGATTTATCGAATTCTCAGCTATCACCTAACCGAGCGATAAATCTATCGCTATTTATTATCACCGAAAAGGTTATCGTTATCAATTTATCAGTTATCGGGAGGCATTTTTTCGTCATCGCGCCCACCACTGGTAATTGCATTTCAATAGTTACAGAAAATTCTTCTATGTTCGCATGTTTCCTTATAGTGCCTATAAAAGAAAATTAAAACAATGTGCATGACAGCATTGCAGCAGCATACTGTATACGAGCTACATACCAGTACACAGAATGACGTTGACTCTATGCTGACAAAGGTGAACTGCAATCCTTGATTATCTTAGTCTGCGTTTCAAGAGTCAATGGAAAAAAACACGCACACATGCACCCTCATTCAAAATCATACACAAGCCATCTTTTGAAATTCATAGCAACATAATAATGAAACTTTAAAGTCATCTTAACTTGAAAACGAATCACCTTCACTTACATCAACCCAAATCAAATTTAAACTTGCTGAAAAGAATCTGAGAGCAGAAATGTCAGTAACACTTATAACAAGAGTACCCAAACATTCCACAAAAAACATCTTATGAACTCTATGGTATGAAAACAATAAAATGAGTAAAATTTAGACCATATCAGCAAACGACAGCTCTCCGCAATGATACACACGTACATAGAACACGTTGAGGGTCCCTGATACCGTGCCTGTCAAAATCCTTACAACTTCTTATTCGACGCTACCTTTGAAGTAACATAAACAAAACGAAATAACTACAAGACGTTACCCTGTGCTAGTATCCAGCGAAATGCCTGGTGACACTAACGAAAATTATCATACGTCAACTAAAACTACTGAACTACTTTTACAAAAGTAAAAACTTCACGTACATCAAATTCGTCAATTAAATCTTTACGGGTAATGCCAAAATTAATTTGAAAACAAAAAAGATTTTTGATACTACCACTAAACTATACAAAAATACAAAAGAAATGTAATAATAGAAACTAAAATAACTTAAATAAATTCAAACCAATAAGAGCCATAAATAAAATAAAATATATTGAAGAAGAAAACAACGAATAGCATATATATTACCGCTCATATATTATTTTAAAACCCTTTAACACTAGCACTCCTATTTCTTTTGAAATTCTTACAAAAGATGCAGCAGTTCAATGCACGCATTTAACTTCAGTAATTATTACACTAAGTGTACAGGAGACCCGAAGGTCGAACCCTGTCCGAGCTGAGACCACGAAAGATACTCTGGTACGACAAATATGACAAGAACATAGGTACACAAGTAATTCCCTCGCATTGACAGAAATTACACTTAATGTGTTGCGATAGAGCTACCTTTCCTGGTCAATAAAGATGACCATATCACGGCACGTCTCAGAAAAAAACTTCAATTTAAGGTGCCATCACATGGGTAGTAAACTTCATGGTCATACTTGGCACGAGCAGCATAGAAAAGCAGACAAAGCATCTCAGCATACGCTGAAAGCTATGACTCTGCAGTGTTACCTCCTGGACAAAGGTAAAGGTAAAATTAAAAAGAAGGCACGCAACACACACACTATAAACTGTAACATATTCTCATACCCCAGCGTTTCTCAACCTTTGATGGCCAATACCCAAAATCTTACCTAGCACAAACCAGCGCGTAGTCCCTGAAGAATACGAAAAACATCCACATGCTGAGGCTGGTGAGTATTGAAGCACTGAATAGAATAGAATAGAATAGAATAGAATAGAATAGAATGAGGCTATAGGAACGAACCTTCTGGCCCATTCTTGGGTCGGATAATTACTTCTATAATTATTCGGTTGTTTGCCCAAGTCCCATGCCGTATTTCTAGCCGCGTCAACCGTGTCAGCAGCGGGATTCGACCCCGGGTCTTCCTGCTCGCAAGCAGATTCGCTCACCAGTCGACCAAGCTGGTGATGCACCTCAGAATGTGGAATAGCCACAACTACACCTCGTGCTTATTTCAGTAGTTATATTATTCACAGAAGATACTATCAGCCTGTATTTTACATCCAGTTGCACAGAACCTTGAATTATGAAAGTTGTTTTATACAAAAATATATTAAGAAATACAAACCTCGCGTTCCCGGATCCCTGAGGTGACAGAAAGTAGTGACTGGAGGAACAAAAACGTGGTATAA
>VCRD01000147.1:438223-451654 GCA_006783055.1 Trinorchestia longiramus
GCTTTTCCCTTCGACTGGAAGAGGAGACGTTCTTGCGTCCGCCATGCCAAAATGCTGGTGAGGAACATGTCTTGGAATAGGCGTGACGAGCTGGTCTCGTATCGTGTATACCAGTCTGTTGTCTTCGGCGTCCGTCACCAGTAAATTGTTGAATTTATCAGCAACCTGGAAACAAATGTATTGTGTGAACCAATCCAATACCTTCCGAACCAGTCAAAAGGAAATCAACGAGTGCATCAGATATTTACAAAATAACATTATCAAATTATTTATCTAATTTTAGCGTTCATCATAAATATGTACTTGTTAGAATTTAACAACATGCAACAAGAGATATACTCTCAATCTGCAAACGTAGTTTTAGAACATGGAATACGTAGGATAAGTATCCAATATCTCAATAGCACAAACCCTGGTCCTTTTTAACGAACGATAAACAAAAATTTCAGCGCTAATAGCTAATTCTAAAACTACATAAAAGTGCAATAATCTGTGGACAAAGATTTAAATAAAAACTATAATTAAACCAGAGAGAGTAATTTTTATTCGATCCCATACATAATGTTACGCAAATCTCGATATAATTATTACATATACAATGGCTCACAAGCGGACTAATACAAGCAAGCTGCCCCAACCCCAAACATGGAGAATATACAGTCACCAAATAACTGCATCCGCACTTACTTTAGCCACGAGTGATGGATGTGAGAAGCTTTTAGGGTTACCAGTCACTTCTTCCAAAATCAATAGCGCCTGAAACACGCAAGATAAACACAGAAATTAATAAGCAAGCGCAGCATATGAGCTTGAACCAACGTCCATAGAGATGATGGACAAGAGAGAAAGTCCACCACCACTTACATCCTCGTCCACCTTCTTCATGGACGTAGGTTCGCACCTCTTTGAATTCTCATCATTCCCGTTCATTACCCTCAATAATAAAGTTTTCACTGTACACTTTTCCCATTCTGCGATGCATAAAGACGTTCTGTATCAATATAAAGTCTTGAAAAATTCTTTTTCCATCGTTAAAACGACGCTTAAACAAAGTTATGCTCAGTTTATATAGCAAAAACAGAAATCTAATTAATTGGAAGTCTAGAATTCCACTAACAATCCCACCTCCTACACGTGCCGGCGTTGCCGCCAGTATTAAGACAGTTTTCAACGGATATTTTAACTTTACTTCGATTCTTCATGTCCCATATAACAAACAAGCGGTAGAGATCTGACATAAAGGTATACACCTTTTCTACCGCAGTTTTTTATGATTTTCAGTTGACAATATCGATAAAAATGTATGTTCAACATATACTTATTTTTATTTGCCTCGATACAATTATAAACATACATAAATGGTTGATGTCGTATACCTCACAAACAGTGGGTGATACAGATAAATAGTTTTCTTAACTTTGAAGCAGCATGCTTTAGTTGTCATAGAACAATTGTTTGATACGAACATATCCGCCGAATTTGTTTTTAGTTTCTCAGTGTAATCATCGCACTAAAAACAACAGGAAAATGCGTTAAATAAAAATCCAAAGTGGTATATTCGTTGAAATTAATGTGATCAGTGAACTGCACATGAAACTCTCTTGTGTTTCAGATGGGGTTCGTAAATTTAGTTTTCTAATTGATACCAACCATGCGATGCATACAGTTTATTGTATTGTGCTGAGTCGTTTACTAGATCCAATATAGCTGCATCAATAAGGTTTTCCTTTATGTCAACTCACCAATTAGTTTGGTAGCATCATGGAATCATTTGATCACTTCGCAAAAACAAAATCACTCTCATGGTGACTAGACCAAGCTGGATCAGTACAGACTAAACACCTCTAGGGCAGTACCATCTACATAACTCAAGGTTAAGCTACAGAACTCGCAATTGAGTAAAACTGAGAATGAAAAACAAAATTTACAATTGTTTCGTTACTAAAATAATAAACAGAACTCCTGAACAATTTTACGATCAAAATTCAGTGAAGTAACTCGAAACTAGTAAGGATGCAAGCATCCGTGACCAGAGCAACAAGAATATCTTACTCGCCTTCACACTCAAATTTGTTGCTGAGCTATGAATAATTAACTTGTATGAGGACATCCAGCTCATTCAGTCAGCAATTAAACTACGAATATAGTTAACGCGATAAAACTACAAGGATATGCTGCTCATTTACAGTGATCCCTAAACTACGAATAATACGTAAGAGGAACAAACATGATATGCTACACCTTCAGAGGGAGTGACTACACTAGGATGACGTTCACGAGGAAACAAACAGAACATGCTGCTCGCCTGCTCCAAGTTCTGCTCGGTGAGCTTGTTGACATTGAAGGTCCATGAAGTGGAGCCCGTGCCCGTGCAGACAATGAGACCAGAGCACTTGTGTTTGACAGGGGCCTGGTCATCAAACTGCATCTCCAGGTACGACACGCGAGCTGATATGCACTCGCCTATGAACACCTGCAACAGAATAATGCACTATTACACAACAAATCGAAGCAGAAAATTTGAAATAGTAATTGTAATTCTGCAATTTACAACTCTATAAATTCGAGTTACAGATGAGAAAAATAAATTGACAAAATCATGACTCAATACGTCAATATATCAATACTCAATACTGAAATAAAAGACACTGCATGAAGTTCATATAGCTCTGACCTAGTGAAAATACGCTCACTGCACTTGTCCTTCGCTACACCACACATCTCAATTATGCTGTATTACTCTTTAAGCATAATTTTTCCAATTCTTAGTGTCACAAGTCAAAATATACCAAGAATGTCAGAAAACAACGCCCTGAAGTTAAGTCTTTCTCGTACTCACAACTTAGCACTTCGATGTCTCTCACAGCTTTACATGTCTAGTATCACTCGTACTTTATGCTTCACTTCCTCCTCCATCCTTCCACTTGTAGCAACACATGACTAAGTACATATTCGGAAGTTTTTACTTCTTCCATTGTTTATCCTCGCGTCCATTCCCTAACCATTTTCGCCCCTAGACCACATTTAGTACACATACTGCAAAAGAATTCAAACTACAGTAACTACCTCGTTGAGGGCTAAAACCGGCAACGTCCGAGTGGGTAGACTAGGGTCCGAGCGATCCCACTCAGACACTGTGTGGCGAAGCTGGTCCGCCTTCAGGTTAGAATCTATATCCAGGTACCTGAGAGAGAGAGAGAGAGAGACCAAAGTTAATATTGGGTCGGCCAAAAAGTTCGTTCGTTCGTTTTTTAAATACCATTTTCCTCTTTAAAAAAAATGAACGTTTTTTTGACCGACCCAATACATCCAGTCTCTCAAAGTTGAAACAAAAAGCTTCAATCTTAGGCGCAACAGGAATCCTGCACAGATTTCGAATGTTTTAAGCATACCAGAAGCAAAGTAAAGCACAGCAAGAAAACCTGAACTTCATATTACAAAGTCGCCATTAACAAAGCCTCCTTCAGGCTCTCATAGCCATCTTGATCATACATGAATTCAGCAAGCAAAAGAGAAATATTATACACCTCCCAAACGACAATAGGTGACAACTAAGAGTTCCACCTTCATATTAAGAAATAAAGCACTACATTTTGAAATTAAAATATTTCTCAAGAAATAGTCTTTCTCGTTCATCCAATACATAATACATCGGAATTTGATTATTGTATTTACTCGAAGAACGTTAGACCAGTGGTAGAGAACGTCTCAAAAAAAATATATTGACCAATAAAGTATACAGCTAAAAAAAATTCACGTCAATGCCCAGACTTAAAGAAATTCTTCAGCTTCTTTGCTCCTTTCCGTTTCCATGGTCTAATGCAACAGACAACGCTGTAGTTGAAGAAATTAAAATAAAAACGTACATAGCCACTCACAGAGAAGATATTACGAATTCAGTAATGTTTAAATGCATCCACATTTTAAATGTGCATTAGCTTAGGAGGTGGTGAACTTGTAATATTCGAGTTCAAACTCAATTATTCTACCAAAGATTTAGAACCTACCAAGTATCATACGGTCTTAAACAGCAGTATTTTGCTATCACAAGTACCTTGTTCACCAATAGTGGTAAGAAAAGTATTGTGTAGCCCCATGGCCAGCCAGACTACCACACAATGCCAAAGCAGCAGAGAATCCAAGAATGCAATACATATCATGTTGTGTCACAAGGAAAAACGAAAAATAAAAACGCAATGCGTTATCCCAATGAAAAAATCATTCAATTGGCAATATGAGAACAGCTTAGGAACGACATCCATTACGAAAACTAAATCTTTCCAGCTAACGAGGACGTGACGTCCTAAGGTTATGCAAAAATATAACTGGAAAGATACCTCATCCAGTTTGCTCGTTACCTTGACTTCGGATTGTAACAGCCGCTTGACGGCAATCAGCCAATGACATTACACTGAATTAGCATTGTTCGTTTTAGTTGTTCACATGCACTCTAATGCTGTGTCAACCCTGATCAATGTAAAATAGGTGTCACTTCTAGTGGTTCTCTTTTTCAATATAAAAAACCTGGCTCACTCGCATATATACTTCCCTTATAAAATCTTTGAAGAATAGATCGTGGCATTTACAGAAATTCAAACACTAAAACTCCCAGCTCACTAAATTTTCATCACAAACAAACAGCTTTCATTTTTACGATTAATCATTTAGAACAGGCATTAGATCCTATTGAACTGCAGAGTTATAACTGCTCCACACTCACAAGTACCATCTCTCATTGAAGCATTTCAATGCCCTGACTTCTTTTTCATTCACTATACACATGGCTGGCTACAATACTTTTTTAACACACTCCTGCACAGATAATTGAACATTTACAAGCTTGCATTCATCACAAATTGAAGCAGAGTAAGGTAGCAAATATCACCTGTACTCAGGGTTCAGGAGCTGCTGGTCGTGAAGCTCAATAGGAGATCTGTAGATGTCCTTGCCTCTCAAGGTGACTCTGATGCGGGTACGGTACTGCCATCTGAACATTCCCTGCCCACACAAGCTGAAGGTCAATATTATCAAGTCCCAGAGTATCAACAACTACAAACAACACATTCAGAGCAAGAAACAACTTTCAAGATGAAATGTATTCAATAAACAAATTTGAAATTCATCAGATCTCTTAATGGAACTTTTGAAACAATATATGTACAATAGAGGTACAGTGCTCCAAGTAAATGTGATAGAATTTGAATTAATACTCTTTCAAAAGTTTTCAATATTCATGATAGTAGTGACTCTTACTTTAAGTAATTGATTCACAGCATATCTTGGATTAGCCGAGTATTTTTCAGGTAGGCAAAGCTGCCCTTTGGACCGAGTAGGGTCAGAATTGAAGCCTATAACAGGTTTGTTTCTGGTGTAGATCCTTGATGCTGCAAGGAGATATGTGCCGTCTCCCCCAGTGGTAACAACAGCGTCCGCCCAGCTAATGAGAGCATCGCAGTATTGCAGGCGGTTCACAACTTTAGTCTCTATGCCAGCTTCGTCAAATGCTTGCACAACTGCTTGCTCAACACTCTGCACAATGAAACCACTTATGTTTATTCTCTCATATGACAAAGTAAAATAAAGTAAAATGTTAAAATGTTTGTAGCAAGTAGTTCAACTTATTGAAGAACTTAAAATTGCAATAATTATTGAGATCTTTCAGTAACCTGGTGTGTATCTCCTAATCCTCAAAACATTTATTAGTATAACTGATGTATACTTGCAGGATCTTTCTTTCCCAACCCCAGCAGCTTTTAAAAATGACATCTTGTAAGCCCTACAACATGTGAATTAATACTTCCAAAAACTTGATCATCAACACAGTTTTAAGTTGCTTTCAATAATGTTTACAAGTAGATTTTGAATTGTAAGATAAATTATACATTAAATATTATTAGCACTGATGCCATGAGAGCACAGGTAGCATTTATGAGTAGCATTCATGTTATCAGTCATAATACATACTCAACACTTCAGAGCCTAAACTTAAAATCTAGGATCATAATAATCAAAATAAATACATCTACATGAAGTTAAAAGGTATAACCCCAGATTATGATCAAAATTAATATTTAAATATCATACTACAAATTATAACCAATTATTATGTGCATGAGATTATAATCTATCATCAGGAAATTTATGATTGCCAAGTATAAAGAAATAAACTAGTTCAAGTATCAGTAGTAAAACACATTTGTAAACTGAATAACATAGCATTTGGCCACTAAACTTTCACATTTCAGTAAAAAATCTAATTGCAGCAACACATAATTTCAATAGTTAAAAATTTGGACAATATCACAGAAGACTTACCTTATGTACATTGTGATAATGCAGCAGCATGTAATAATCAGAGCCTCTGGCATATAAGCTGGACTTTAACTCCTCTTCAGTGAGCTTTGGATGAAGTCTTCTCTCAAAATCATATCGAGAAAGTTTGGTTAAAATTAGTATTTTCTTTGGATTGAAAACAGGAGCAGCAGACATACAAGCACATGGTATATGCAAAACCCTTGATAAAGTTTTCATAGAAAGAAAACTCTGTAGCCTACTGCTGGACCACATTGTTACTACACCTGAAAAAATAAAACATAAAATGCATGGATTAAACTAAATTGTATTACAACAGAAAAAATAGGTAAACGCCCTAAACAAATTTACCTTAGCAGCCAATTTAAAACACTTGTCTGAGCCAATGTACTCAAAAGTGCCTTGAATACATACATATGTGGAAACTAATATGTTAAAATTAAATTAAGTTAGAGAAATAGAAACAAAAGGGCTTTGAAAACTAGTACATGTAGCCCTGGTAGGCTAAGTTTTTGCCCAAACTCTGCAATCCACTAAGTGACTTCAAATGTTTTTCAAGAAATAAAGAGCATTTATCAGCGCTGCAACTCACTGTAATAAAATTCTTTGCCCTTTTCTATATATATATGGAATGCATTTACTAGGATCTTTTAATCTATGCTGTCAGGTACGTAAAATGTTATTTAAGTCTATGATTAGTTGCTAAGGCATGCCTAGCAGCCAGCACAGTGCCGCACGTCAGCTGGTGTATCGGCACCGAATTAAAAACCTAAGCTGCGCAGCCTGGAATTACTCCTTTCGATGAGTTGTTATTTATTGAAGCTTCGCAGACGAGCTCCCCTCCCCTGACCCTAACAGTACTGTACGTTCTTCTTCTTCTTCTTGTTTCGCTTTTATTGGAGCTTCGGAGATGGTTTCATGCAGCTCCACGCCTTCAGGGATGTTTCATTATTTTCTGAAATTTAGCACCCAGGCTGAAAACGGATACAAGAGGTTTTTCTGAGTAGTTCTACTTGGAGATTGTAAAAGTGAGTTAACGTAACAGCTGACCGCTCGGACCAAGGGGATCAGCTCAGTACTGTACGTTCTTCTTCTTCTTGTTTCGCTCGTACGTTAAGTGTCAAGTGAGCATAAAAACGGATTCGGACGCTAGTACGAAAGTTAATATTGCGCTCTGAAAGCCTTCATGGTTCGTGTTTATTGGAGCTCTGGAGATGAGTACATGCAGCTCCTTGACATAAGCCCTTTTCCTTCTTGATTCATGTTTAGTGGAGTCATGGAGCCGAGCCCATGCACGTTTTCAGGGAAGTTATTGTTGCTTTCAGGATCAGTTCCCGTGTGGAAAGAAATTATAGGTCTTCTTCTTGATACGTGTTTATTGGAACTTTAAACACAAGTCCAAGCAGCTCCATGCCTTCATAAAGGTTGATTGCAGCTTTAAAAATCCGAGAAAGAGCTTCATGGTTGTGGTTCGTGAGCAGTATGGAGAGAACCAGTGGAATGCCAGGTGTGTTGAAGAGGACTTTGGGACGAGCTATCTTGTAGGGCTGGATGAAGAATGTAACATGATTGTTGTGAATGTGATAAAGAATTTGAGATTTGAGGGCCAGCGTTAGCAGTTGTCTTGGTTTTGACCTTCAATTCCCTCTAAAACACAGACATGCAACAGAGTGGCATCCCACAGTTTGTTGCCTGTGTATCAGGGTAGTCTAAATTAATTCATCAAGAACCACTGTGAGTAATTCCAAGTACACAAACCAGTCAAATGATGAATCGCGAAATAAAAGGAAAAGATGCTTCAAATTTTATTCAAGAGAAGTTAATGCAACAAATTTAACTCTCCTACTAAATCCAGAGACGACCATTTATTGAAAACCTGTAATTAGATACTGCTTACAACATAAAAAGTTTTAATGCATTGGTTCAAGCTGAATACTCCATAATTGTAACCAAACATGCAAATGCTACGTGATGTATGCTAAAGCACAAAAACTAAATGAATCGAGTAAATTTTTCTAATGATAAGAAATAACGTTTTAAATGAATGCCAAGATTCAGCGTATCCACACCCTTTCCAATGAACTAACAATAAACGTGGACACACGTAATACAATTTTTCATTACCACGCTCTTCCATACTAGTAAAACTTTCAGACGAACAGGATTGACTGAAATGCCTTCAGTACGTTAAGTCGACATAGTTCCTCTAGTCCTGTAGTTTGGTGCTCCTATAGCCGGAGAATTTTGGACACAGGCTTTAAGATTATAACAGCAAGCCATATCCGGTCGAAACGGTTCAAGTGTCTCTAAATGAAATGCCGGAGGATATATATCAGTAGACCATGTTCACTACTAGTGAGGGCTAGTAAATATAGAGTTAGAGAGATGGAATAGTAAAATTGATTAGGTAAACTGCTGAATAAACAACAGGCAAACGAGATTACTCTGATTAGTAACGTCGTTCAACTCATGAATATTGATTGTAATTTGGACGAAGAATTGTATTAATAATTATCAATGCATGGGGAAATGTACTAACCTTGATAGCGAGCTGGTCATGATACTGTTTTTAATTCAATGCATGTTGATCCACTAGTTGATGTATAGCGTACTCTAAGACAAAAATACTGTAAATTATTCCATCACCTACACTCATTTCCATGAATATCTCACACACTGAGACGACTGCATTCTGTCAGATGTTCCTCCCTATTTTTAAATGTCAAAATTTTTTGAAGGTGTGTTTTAGACCAGTGAATCCCAATCGAGGGCAAATTTCCCCATGGGGGAAATTTGAAGCTACCAGGTTAAAATAATGACACTGCCTACTAGCAATAAAAATACATAAGATGTATTTCCTCATGTCTGAAGCAATGCGGTTAGTTGTTGCTAACCGCTTTCTATCTGTTTTACTATGTAACTATATCATTATTAGCATATTTATAAGTTTTAATAAATGAGGAAATAGTCAGTTTGTTTGACTACTCTTTCCATCGTACGCATGAAGGAGGAAATCTGGATGGCTGAACTGGGTGCAGCGGGAAATGTCACAAAAAAGATTGGGAACCGCTGGTCTACATCAATACGACACATCTGTGACCTTCACAGTAACATGAAAACGCTGTCGACACGCAGTGTTTGAGGTCGTTATCTGTACCACCTGCTATACATCATACTGTAATATAATTGATGGCAACTGAATTTGCAGTGAAAACTACTCAACACGTATTGATAATTATTATTTATGAAACAACAGTCTACTTCAAATTAACAGGCTGAGGCAAATTTTACGAATATATGTATGGATTGAATTCGTGACTTCATGCTTTATCTAATCACTTTCCATGACAGACTATTCTTCATTTTCTAGGGACATGAACTCGGCAGATCTCGATGGGTGAAGCTCGTGGATGAGGAGACTGGCGGTGGCAGATCAGATATCCACTTTTGTCCTTGTAGGACAGGACATCGGCTAGAATGGACCCATATTCAACTTGTTGCCTCGCACCTAATTTTAGATGACAATAAAGAAAAATTAATCCTTCTTTGCTCTTTTCTTTCGCTGTCGTGGATGTCAAGTACAAGATACCTGGAAGCATTTTATTCCTGTAGGCACGGCAGGCGATAACCCACGCAGAGTCGTGCGGAGTTCCGAGCTGGAACCTGACAGTCCACCTGGCCGTCGAGTTTATCTCGATGGGCTCCGTGAGCTCCTCCACGACGATGCTGTGTTCGCTCTCGTGCAGCCATGAGCGGTCCCACGTACACGAGGGCACTTCGATGGGGTACTCCACTGAGAGGGCGGACCTGTGAGTAAAAAAAATCACGTTGCTCAAGCTGCCTGTTGTTGTTTACGTGTCGTAAGCTAGTGTACTGAATAGCGTAATCTAGAAACTTTTGCCAGGAACGATGCAGCGTTAGTGAAGGAAATTGTTGCTTGTTGACAGCAATGCAATGTCATGTTTACTTCAGCCTCAAATTAAATGAAGTTTTTTATTTGCTTCACGCATGTGTACACTGTTAACTGTACCATAACATTTATATTGATCACTATGATAAATATACACCTATAAGACTGATAATCTCATAACAGTTAAATATTTACGAGTATATTTTGTACCAACATATTCGTAACACAATACATACCTTTGCATTTCCCTTCTGTACACATAGACAAATTTTTATTATCTATTTATACCATAATAAAGATAATTAAGAACTCTTGAAGATTCTTACTTTACTCATCTCTTGACAAATCATTCGCTACAAAATTACCAAGTAATAATGTACATTTCAATTGAATTTTTAGGTGAAGTTCTATAGTTTTGAAACTAAACAAGCATTACGAGCGTCACAAAAGAAACAATTACTGCTCTCAAATGCATTGAGTAATTTTTCCGGCGTGCGGCCCCCTCCACCTTTCAAATCATATGCATTAGATTTATATTTGAATAAATGTAATAGGTTAGTTGTGCGTAATGGCATTCATATTATGATCCAAATATATTCGCCATGATCGACCAGCAACAATAAACTATCTCTATAGCTACAGTAATTTGCTGGAGAATGTATTTAAAACGCCCTACGGTATTTTACTACGCTCCCAAGGCCTTTGGCTAGGGATTTAAAAGTTAAAAAGTGTTAAAGATCCAAGAACTTCAATTCTGAAGTTATCGTTATGCGATGCGTGTGAATTCAGTGATGCATTGCTTTAAGCTATTTTCTAAATATCGAACCCTTTTTGTTGAACGATATGCGGTTTGATATTCGTGCATCTGTATGTATTTATTTATTAATAGATTGTCCCGGAAGAGGAATGATCGCGCTTAGATCAGTGAACACATCTTCATGTTAACCAATCTTGGAAGATTGGTCAACAATTTAAACCCCTTCATAATTCAAAACACGGAAGTTCCCCTTTTAGAACTCACCTTACTTTCAAGTGATCGTGTGTAGCCACTGGCAGACGATATAAGTAATTTCTTGTCGCTCCGGTGGTTTTGGTCCCCCTTTTGGACTGAACATCAGTTTTGTAGGAAACGAAGCCACAAGCGTTGAAATATTTCATTTCACTGATCAGCTTGAGACCACACTTCAGAATGTGCTTCTCGTGGTTACAAGGACCACAAGCAAACGAAATAACTCCGTTATTGTCATCAGAAGCCCTGGAATAACGCACGGCGGTTGAGGTTATCATCCACTTGATGCCTGTGAGCACGCCTGCGCTGTACAGCCTCACAGCTTCCTCCCACATTTTGTCTAAGTACTCGTGAAGGAAAAACAACATCCATTTTCCTCCCAGTGCTCCTGGATACTTATACTTCATTGATATTTTATGATCTTCGAATTTGAGAAATTTTTCGTCGAATTCAGACATTGGCTTTTTAACTTTTTTTTCAATTTGTATTTCATTTTCTTCTGGAGCATTCGAGCGACTCAATGCACTTGCACACTTTGTTGATTCTTTCTCGTGTGCTAACTCATTACCTTCAGCCATCACGTCCTTATTACCCTCAGCCATCACGTCCTTATTCTCCTTTTGAAGTTCTCTGGCGAAGACAAGACTTGTATACTCCGTTATAAACAAATAGCTACAAAATTCAATCTGCAAAAAGGAAACAATATTTTCCATTACTCATCTTTTAATACTGACATCAATGTGAAATAAAATATACCCTCTTTTCTCCTCCATGGGTTTACATAAGCTGGTGAAACTATATTTAATAATGATTTTAAATTAACGTGAAAATTATAATCATTTCAGTATTAGAGCAAGGATGTACGGTGCAGCGCATTTACCGCGTCGCAGTAGTGTGGGTGTTGTACAATGTTGTTTCTACTATGATCTACAGATAGTGATATTGAAACAATTAAAAAATATATTTATGATGATAACTATATATGCCGACATAAGACTATCTATGCTACTACAGAAATAGGACAATTATATGGTAGCATGAATTTTCAATTTCATACTATTTTATCTTGAACGTAGCACGATCAAAAATGGTCGAAGGGCCATTTCGGCCCCTACATTCGGGCAGCTCCAACATCAAGTCGAGCAAAAGGACTTTCAGGATAAAATTTTTCCCCGCCCATCCAAGTCAGATGCCAAGTATTCTGACATTTAACAGCATTGTGAAAGAATTTAACCAAACAGCTACAGTCGGACATCGGGTCACCACTGGCAAAAAGTTCATGACATTACAGATCCTCGCCGCAGTTAATAATATTTTGAACAAAATCAAAAATCCCATATTAGGCACGCTGAAAACATTTTGTGTGTTAGCCATGGAGCATATAACTGTTTCTGAGAAAATATCTCAAGCGGAAGGCCTACAAGCCGCACTTGACGCAATTTAGGAGTCCTGCTAACAAGGAATCCGGGCTGGCAGCCTGCATTTTTTGGCTCAGTTTCAAGAAGGATTGCAATCTGGTAAAATGAAAATTGATTTGTTTTGCACCAGTCACCAAGCAATAACTATCGACAAGTACTGGGCCCCAACGAGCCCCAACACTGTTATCGGGTGCAAGAAGGTTCATGGAGAACAAATTATGTCCTGGGAGATGATGGATGGATCTTCTCTGTGGGATAGTTTGAAGGGTCCTCCAATCCTGTAGTCTACCTGGAGAAAATCCTGAAGAATATAGTCTGGCATGCAGTTAAGGCCACAAGACGTCAGTACTTGTTTAAGCAGGACGGCGTCAGCTACCATGTGACATTCCTGTATCTTCAGTTCCTAGAATCCAAGTTTGGTGACAAATTAATTTCACGTCTGACGAATCACCAATCACCCCCTTACTGTTGAGGCTTGTCCCCCCTTGATTTTTTCTGGGTCCAAGCCATGGCACAGATCGTCAGGTGTCAACCCAGCATTCTAGTACAGTTGAAACGTAATGTGGACTTTGCTGCCATCATTCCAGAAAGTCAAGCCACACAATAAGAATAGCAAAGCTGTGCAGAGGTCAGTTTGGAGGACATTTTGAACATTTAAAGTAATAAACACAAACGCTCAATTCGTGTCTCGATGTTCCCCTTGTTTTATTAAAACATAGCGATGAAATATATTTTTCATGAATTGTTTCCATATGACTATCCGTAGATCACACAGTAACATA
>VCRD01000147.1:454000-504239 GCA_006783055.1 Trinorchestia longiramus
TCATTATAGAAATACCTTGATGGAACTTTTTTCCGTTCTCATCACTGACAGCGCCACAACTAGGAGGAAAAAGTTTAGGTTGGAGTGGAGAAATGGATTTCAAGGGACATGTTGCATCCAAATTCACGATATTTTTCCGGAAGTACTGTCACTAACTGGTTGTAGTTGTCATCTCGTTTGTTGCCTAAGAATCCATAAATAAATTCATTTAAGGTTTCGCAAGCTTCCTTTTTTCCGTCAAAATTTGCAGTGCAACAAAAATATCTTTCTTAACATTAATATCACTCGATCTTGGAAATTTGTGTCTTTAGTGGAGAAGATTCCATTACTGCAATCTTAACTCTAGAAGTTCTGCCTATTCCTTTGACAAGTCTAGATCTTGAATGAAATCGCTTAATTTTGCTTGACTCAGGTGTATCATTTTTTCCTCGAAATCTGGGTTATTGGTTCTGGAAGGCTTGTTGGGTTCTTCTTCTTCCACACTGTCTTCATTTCCTACGTCAAGCTCACAATATTCAGGTAGAGTAAGAACTGGTAAGCCATATAAATGTTGAATAGATTGAAAAACAGATGGAAAGTTCGGGTATTGAACTATTCCTATTTACTTCATTTACAATCCTGTTTTTGTAGGTGGAGTCAAATAGAAGTAGCAATCATCTTTTTGGTTTGTAGGCTACCGCCAAACCACAGGCACATTAAAAGCCATACATCGTTTTTTATTTTCCAGACATCCTTATAGTATAGCTAAACAAAAGTTACAACATATATGTGGAACCGATGACTTATTCTGGTCCCCTACCTTCATGCCAAAATATTGCTAATAGCCAGTCTTATTGCCTATTATAGCCAGTCTTATTGCGTCTTATCTGACACGAGGCGTCGCAATCTGATACGAGACGTCAGATTGCGTTTCTGTGACGAAAATGGTATTTCACCACACATGTATCGGACATTATTAAATAAATTTACACACCTCTGTGGAATTTAGATATAAAAAATATTAAACTTCAAAAGCACTACAAAACCTCACATTCTAAAAAAAACTTGAAGAATATGAAACTCAGTCTCAGCAACAGTTATTATGTTTATAACGTAAAAATATCTGGGGAACGTTCTGTTATGTCATTTGAGAAGTGTGACACCTCCCAAAAACAAGATTTTCCCCTACCTAAAAATGTAGATTCTAAAAAATTACGTCACTGGATCTCAACAACAGGAGCTATTTCGTTATTTTTATGATAATTCTTTAATTCATCAAGTTGAAATACATACGAAAACGCTAATTTTGAGCCTGAAATATTTTTATTTGTGGGAAGTGTTATCAATGTTGAACCTAACATATTTGTTAGGTTTCGGTTCACTTGTACAGTCTGTTGAGATCCATTTTGTCGGTTTGTTTGTCTTGGTGAGTGAACGCTATACGCAAGGCTTCGGGTCTTATACGAACGTATTTACTGTACTGATAAATCAGAATTCACTGTCTTTGATGTAGACGATAAACTATTCCCCTTAGACACCTCTGATGTGCCTGTTGCTAAGTTGATCATGAATAATTGTCATTCGTTGAGTGCCACCGGTAAGCAGTTTCGTATTGGTCGAGAGTCCTTGCCTTAAATTCCATGTTATTCTACAATCGAAGGCATTTTGAAAGTCTAGGTATATGAGGTCTGGGCCTTTCATCATGTTGTAAATGTAGTTTAATTCTCCATAGAAGTCGAGAAAGTTTGTGAGGCAGTAACAGGGTTTGTACAAGAAGTATTGTCAATAAATTAAAAAAATAGCGATCAGATCGGTACAACGTATTAAAAGGTTACACAATATTCTTCTCCAGCGTAGATACATCGCTTCCAACGAAATTTCCTGGCATCAAAGGGGCCTCGGTAGGCCTCCTTCGGAATATCTTTTAGAGTCTTGGTGCAAGCCTCTTTGATTTTGTCAACTGTCCCAAAATGATGTCCTTTCATTATAGTTTTCAAGCGCTGGAGCAAGATGAAATCTGGAGGAACCACGTTAGAACTGTAAGGGGCTGGGGAACCATTATTCTAAACCTTTGAACTGACCAAGAAACAGGTCACGAGAAAGATGGTGTGGGCTGGTACGTTGTCATGGTGAAGTTTCCAACCGCCCGCGAAGTCAGTACGATGCAATGAAACCTTTGTTTGAGTCTCTAAAGTATTTACGCGGTACTTTTTGTAATTTTAATGTCTGTGATATTAAATGAACACTCAAAGACAGTTTGAACTAAAAAGTTTTCTCACAAGCGTCACATTTTCGTCGGCGGTGGTCGTCCAGCGCAGGCTGCGATAATGGTGGACACGAGATGCATTTCCGTGTTTCGTTTGATTTCTAAAGGATCTCTCTGGGTGTCTTCTGAGCTTTTCTCTGGTAGATTTGACCACTTACGGAGTTCTCGCAGTCCGAAGACGACCTTGTACAAGCCTATTCTTTACTTGTCCAATCTCTTTGCATCATTTAAACGCTGTCTAGACGAGCACTCTGTTCACTTTTAAACTTTTAGTAATATTTGTTAGAGATTTTTCTGTCTTATGTAACTCTAAAATAACTATTTTTTGTGCAAATCTTTAGTCATGTAATAAATATTATTTCTGTAAAACATACGATATCGCTATTACACAAAAATTACAAATAAAATAGAATATTAGCGCAAATAATTGATTTTATGTTTGAGTGGAACGATAATTCTTGACCATCCTGTTTAAAAACCTAATTTTAAAATTATGGAAACTTGTTTTTATTTAAAATCTAGGTTAGCTCCAGTTTCGTCGGTCGGAAAGAGCAAGAGTTAGGAATTTGGCGTGCCATAAAAATATTACAGTAATAATTTTTCATTGCCGGCAATTAGTTACTGCATCAGTCACTCGCGGATACCCCCATGATTGAACAAGCCTTAACATGAATTAGAAAATGGCAGTGAAACCCAGTGCTTGAAATAAAAACAGAAGCTACTTTTTATATATTTTTCTGCACATTTCTCTACAATGACTTGAATTTTGCATGGTCATTGAAAACATTAAGACGCTTAAAACAGTGCGAATTTTGAACATTGCTGTGGTTACAGTACGTAAGTGATCAGCAACCATCTCCGTGATTCTATTTCAATTTTAGGATACCATTATGGTATAAAAGTTTTAGATGATCATCAAGTAGCATTAGTCATTTCATGTAAGCACAATTTATTTGAAGCAATGGAACAATTTATCGTCAAAGCTTAGGTAAGAGCAAGTCTAGATTGACTCTAGTAAAATTTAGTGAGAGAGAGCACTGCACCATCGAAAGCCATCCTGCAGTATCCTAACAAGTGAAAATGGATCAGAAGTAAATGAAATATTGTTACTACTCCCTTGGTTACCAGGTCATAGATTTTTCACTTTGTCGAGAGACCAGTAGCCTATTTGAAAGATAGAATTAACACGTTAAGTGCGATACGACCCACCGGTGGGTCGCTCAGGTTAGGTTCTGTAATTTTTTCAAAGCTTTCTAGTGACTGTGTGTACAAAGTAAAGATTTGCACCGGCTAGACAATCGCACTCAACGTGTTAAACTGAGTTAACGCAATGTTGGCCAATGGTTAATGTCTCATATCACACACTCACTCATTAATACATAACCAAAAAGTACAATGAACGTAATGAGTTCTGACAACATAAAAATTAGCTCTCAAGACGTACTTTTTAATGACGGCTACCGAGCAACACTTGATGGACCTGCCGAGTGAAGTAAAGATTGTGTTAAGGAAGGCCAATCGATTCCTCTCCAGTTAGGCGCCAACATGAACAATGTGGTGTTATATTTTGAATACAAATTGTTGGTACTGAACTAGTTGGGTATGGAAGGGTACAAGTAGAACTGAGCCTGACAGTAGTTGCTTAGTTCAAGTTCCCGTAATACAATTCGCAAGCGAGCGATAAAAGTAAACGACTGTCGTTCAAACTTAAACTGTCATTAACAACGGTAATGCTCTACGTCATGTTAGGAAGAAGAATACGAATATGAATGAAAAACGAGAGAGTTTAGTTGATAAGCTGGCTTACATGCTCTACACACACATCTAGATGCTATTTACATTCATAGAGAAATTTGAAAAGATAAAATAATACTTTCAGGCGTCACGTTAAGATAAAATATGAAGTTTAACGAAGTATATTGTAACAAAGAGTGAACTAATATTTCTCTTAAATCAATCCAAAGATAAAAAAATTTCCTGTCTCTGTTCGTGGTCTACAGGATTGTGGTCCTTATTTTTTAGCTTTATATAAGAATACATAATATGATAAATAGGCCTTCTAAATGAAAAGGAACTAAGATAGATGACTTCCATTTACTTGCATTTGAACATTGCCTTTCAAAATTTACACAGCATACGCATTTCTGTGCCGCAGGTATTCATAAAAAGGTCCTTGAACACATAAATTGGGTTAAAAATATATTTTATGGTATAGCGTGGCGCTGACAGTAGTTCTTTTCATTGAATTGTTATATTTAGTCTTTTGCTAATCCAAGTAGGGAATTTATCAATGTATAGGTAGAATTTTATGTAAAAAAATAGAGCCAAGTGTTCATTATCATTTTATTACAATACATGTGTTTGATGCAAAAGGAAACGTGTGAATTCCCCAAAAGCTATTGTCTTGAGACATGTTTTGTATGAGTTATCTCCCCTTGCAGAACACATGGCTTATCTTCTGATGCTCTCACTAGATAAACTCCACTGCAGTCCTGACTCGATAAATATTGCAAAATACTTCACATTCACAATGAGGCATCGTCCTTTCTTATTACTAGAATATTTTGCCTTCAATTAAAAGCCTTAGAAACATACTTAAGTTTTTTTAGCCTTTGTTCCGACACATTATAGGAAACATAGAAATCTAGTTTTGAAATTACTTTTGTTGCTTTGCGATCAATTCTCTTTATTTTCTTGCTATTTTCTTGCTATATCATGGTGAAGTAGGGAAATAAAGTCAAATTTGATTTCGTAGCTGTGGTCGGACTAGTGATTTAGAGAGGGGTAATATTAAGTATATCTTGTAACTGATATGCTTAATATTACTCTAGATGATTAAGTTTTTTTTCTGTCTACATCAATGTCATTAACAATATCCGCATATTGATGTCTGAAGACGAAAATGACAGGAAAAATAAGCACGGCTGCCTTTGGATCATAGCGAACATTAAAGATGACGCACAAGTTCAGAAGTACGAAACCCAGTCAGTTATTTAGATGCAAATTCTGAAACACAACCTGAATTCTTTAGCCGCGGTTATTATAGACAACCAACTTTTGATGTAGGATTTTGAGTGAAGAATTCACGAATTCAATGTATCAATGTTTTTTCTCTAGTTATGGTAAGACTGCTTCCGATTTTTTGAGGGTGTAAATTTCAGTGAGCACGCGCTGAGTTATTCTTCAAAGGGTTTCATGATATCTTATAATTTATGTTTCAAATGGTTCACTATGCGTCGCAAGCGGTAGACTACTGTCTAAAGAATGTCTATCACTACTGCATAGGAAATATATTTTGGTGTATAAATGCCGAATAAGTTTTTCGTTTAAGCTTCTTTCATTTTCTCTTCTCTATCCACACATGCCATCGTGTCTCACTCGCGAGGATTAAAAATCTACTTTTGATACTATGATATGGGTAAAAACCTCGATCACCTACAACGGCGAAGCGCATGTTGTATGATGGTAATGTATTTGTTATTCAACTAAAGAGGTAGGATCTCACTTCTCTCATTCTTAATGTCTGGCGAACAGTTGTACTTGTATCCGAACCTTTGATATCAACGTGTCGGTCGACCTTGGAAATTTTGATACAAGCCGTTACGTAATTCCGCTACATAGAACGACTATAAGTCTCTACTGTGAGCACACTTATTTTTTTGAACAAAACGTTGTGTATTTGAGCAAATGATGGGATTGCCTATTGTTTACCTGGCGGTAAATATTGTATACTGTAGTCTTCTGCTGTTCGGTCAGGTACGAGTGTAACTTCCCGATTAAACACATAGAAGATAGGTATTAAAGAAAGAAGGAAATAAACTCTATTCTATACCCGAATACAAGAAATATATAATGTTTTTCGATTCTTAATTCTAGCATCATAAGATTAGTGATCATGCTTCCAGTGGCTGTTCTCGTCCTTCTTGAGATGAGAGGTAGAAGCCTGTAGAGGCACGTGCGATAATCTGCACATTTGAGGAAATAATTTAAGCCCGTCAGTCTGTCAGTATCCCTGATCCCTGTGTCACAAACAGAAAAAATTACGGGCTGATTGGTTATTCAAACCCTTGAAACCAGGGAACTGGCCCCACGACCACACACAACTCAACCACTCGGCTAGAATAGGAGTTATTACCAACACCGTAGTTCAAGAGACATTAGTCTGTTGTTAATCAAGTGTTCGGTAGGGTATGGAGGACGAGTTCAGGCAGATGGTTAACGAACATTGCGCTTTTAGAATGGGCATCAGACAAGTGCGTTGTTGCAAGATAAGTAAAGAGTATTAGAGATAAGAAAAGACTAATTCTTTGTCTTTAATGGACCTTGAAATGACTTTCCATGAAAATTCATAAGGCGACATGTAGGAAGCCTAGACCGACTGGGGAAAGGCCCCATAATGCATTGAAGAATTTTTGAAGGTGTACAAAGTATGATAATATAGAATGAAAGTAAATGGGACGACCCTCTAATATAGAATAGGAGTAAATGTGACTATCCTATCTTATTTACCATTAAAAGGCGGCATATTCATCATTCTCGGGCAAACAAAATTAAAGAATAAAAATTTCAGTGTTTTGTATTACAGCTGAAGCTCATAAGTAAAAGACTAAGTTTAGAATAGTTGAAGGAAAATCAAGGCAGACGAATAATATTATTGACTATTACGGACTACCAATAATTCTATGAACTATTATGTGGTACTGATAAAATTATTCATTGTAATGTATTACGGATAATATAAGGTTCTATTATGTCCTACTGAATAATATTATACACTATTAGAGTCTTCGAATAATATTTTGCACTATTATGTACTACAAATAATATTATGCACTATTAAGCACTACAAATAATATTATCCAACACAGTAAGTAAATTGTATAAGTTCCAAATATTTAGGAATTTTTTCATATATTCTCAACTGAGAATAAATTTTAAAAATCATACTAATCCGTTAATCGTCAGTGCGAAAGGAATGCATCTCATCTGTCACGCCACTAAACACTTACAGGATGAGGAATAATTCCTGTTACATGTTTTCAAATCAACTTTAATAATTGTTATTTCGCAAATATTACCCAATATAATTTTATGATATTAATGACCAGGGATACACTTAATTTTTTACAGAACAATTAGCCATTAAATATGGACTATGTCAGTAGAATTTATGCAAAAGTTCGTATAAAGATGCATGAAAAGGGACTGAGTCTATTCGAAATATTCAAACTAGGGAGTAACCTCAAAATCAAAAGAATGTTCTAGTTCTTGCCAGAGTATCAAAGTTCTGAAGTCAACATTAAATAAATGCTCGGAGAAAATACCCTTAGAAATAGTTAGCGCAGCCATTAAATATTTTCATAAAAGACTTCGCAAAGTAGTGAGGGAAAAAGGGAAGTATTTGGATTATTTTTTGCATTCATAGATTAGTAAACTACTTACTATTTGCTAGAGTCAGATTTTTAAATAAATGTTTTTCTTCAATAAAAAAATATTTCAGCTCTGTGACGGTATTTCTGCCCCATGCTGTGAGTTGTAGTGACGGCAGTAGATTTCTACTAAACAAGGCTCCGGCTGTAAACTGCACTGAACTGTTCAGGCACGCGACTTCCATATGCCACCAGTAACAAAGACAATGCAACCAGTCATGGCTAACAAGTTAAGTCCTCACGTCGTTCAGTAATTGAATGGTCATCATCAACTCTAATTCTGAAATCTGAAAGAAAATTACTCAAATTATTATTAACATTCGCAGGACAAATTATTATAAGCCAGTAATTGTTCAGTCAAATGAAAACTGTTGTTAAATTCTGTTTTGAGTGGGCTTTTTAATTCAGGGGTAAAATAATGTTTTACATTGATGAGTAGAAACATTTCAAAGGTGAATGAACTTCAAATAATTTCAAACAATTTTTTTACTGACAATTATGTTCATTCAATGAACCCATAATCACTCTCAATTCAGTAAATTAATACGCAATTTCCATATAAGGAGAAACAAATTTCATTGACTGTCAATAAATATTACCTAAATTGGTGATTAAATGAATCATACTATGGAATACAAGTAAACTCGAACATTTGAACTTACCTAATTCCAAATGAGAGTTAATTTAGTGTTCACGTGATGCATGATGCAAGAAAAAAAGCTCAAAATAGTTCGGTATCTTTCATAATGACGTTCATTAGCGGTATCATGAGAGACATAAATACATAGTTTGGTGCTATCATCTGCGTGACAAAGCTACTTCTGTAGTGTTCTAGGAAAAATGGCTGATAGACGAGATGACGTCCATCAAATTGCGTGGTGTGAACAATGGGGAAGTTAGACCAGCAGGCGCGCCATAAGATAACGAAAAAACTACCTCAAAATGAAGGTGAATTCTGAAGTGGAAACACTCCAACATTATTCTGTCGCGATCGCCTCTCATATGTCAAATGATCGTTTTATCTACGATATTATGTACCTCATACCAAATAAATATTCCTTACGAAAACTCTATCTTACAGCATTAACATTAATGCCTTCATCGATTTTATTGTTCAAGTTATTAGCACTATTAAATTACATTGGTTTCAGTTCATACTGCTGGTTGCATTAACGTCTCATAGCAACAACACGACGCTTGTTTTGAGAGCGAGGAAAACTTCCGCCACACTTTCAAGTAGAAGTCAACGTTATCATAACCCGTGGCAAGCACTTGACTTGTTCCCACGCCTGCAGTGGTGTCATTGTTCAATGCACTTGGTGGTCACGCCTTATAAAGGAGCACCGGTCTTTGATCGGCCTCTCATTTGTGAACTCCAGCATCAAGCAACATGAGAACCTTAGGAGTGTTAGTGCTCTTTGCGATCTGTAGCTCCGTAGTTGCGGAAGGTAAGGCACTGGGAACTTGAGTTCAGTATAAAAAGGTCAATACGTAAGTGAATTCATTTTTTCCTTTGTGAGCAAATAGATTTAAGTCCAGTTACCTAGTCTACGAATACCCCTCCATCCTGCATTGCGAGCCTTGAGGCGAGTTATGCAGTTTAGCACTATCAAAGCGCAAATTATGATGACGTATTAATACAAAAATAAAATAAACCTAAAATGTCGTAGACTGTAAAATGGTGCAAAAATGCAACGCTAATGATGAACATTGTATTAACGTTCATTAAGTAACTAAAAAAATTGAGTGAATGACTATAAAAGTCCAAGTTAAGGCCCCTAAATATGTACATCTTAACATTTATTCTTTTAGTGGCCCACTGCATTGTGATTCTTAATAATTAAGAACTATTGTGACTATTCAATTATTTACTGTTCACAATTGAATTTCAAACAAATAGGCAATCAAAGCTGATACATATAAGTTAGGAGTGTGTTCAGCTACTAATAAATCATCTAATTTTAATTATTTTACAAATATTAAGTTTCGACCCCACAGCTTTTTTCAACCCCGTTTTTGACCCTCAGTTGTTAATCGATCTTTTGAATAATTTCGTTGAGCCCCAAAGATAGAAATCGTTTACTTGGAATTTTATTTCACCCCTGGTACAAATAAATGATTAATGTGGATGTCCGATATTGTAAATGTATCTTTGAAAACTCGTTTGCCAATGAAATGGGGACTTGGTTGTATTTGCAGGTTGGAATGTGTGTTACTTCAGCTCCTGGGCTGTGTACCGTCCAGGAATTGGCGCATTCGACGTTGACGACGTGGACCCGTTCCTGTGCAGCCACGTAGTGTTCGGTTTTGCAGGACTCAGCAATCACACGTGGACCATTGAGGTGAGTAGTAAGCAAACCTGAAGAACAATTTTGACATCAAATCCCTGTCAAATGTTATTACGACAAGTATTTAGTAATGATAGGAATACTCAGAAGCATTATAAATATATTTGAACAGGTTTCAAGATATTTTAGGGATCTTTTATAACAATTTTTCCACAACATGGAACAGAAAACATTGAAAAATTTACCTACCTTAGAAAAACAAATTTCCTTAGTAGTTTCATTACTCACTTCAGTCGGGGAGCACAGATTGTGTCAAATTAGAGTTCGAAAACAGTTTTGATATTTGCAAAGAATTTTTTGATGGTCCATCTATGGATTAAGGATATACAGTAGTTTACTTAGGCTCCAGGGTAAATCGTCTGTTGGACAAGTGTTTTATTAACTTACATATTAAGAGAATGAATTTGTTACGCTCGCTACTATTTTAATCATGCTAAATAGTATTTGTACTAGTTCTTCCTTAACGGGATTCCCGTTCTGCATACAGGATCAGATTTTTTCTCATGAATTTTAATTCGCACACTTTTTCATAAGATCGAATTTTATTCAATTTTCAATCATATTCTGCCTCTGTGTATAACGGAAATATTCTGTCATTGCAAGCAAACGAGATGAAATATTTCTTAAATTCGTAGAGGAAGAATAGTGTTGTAAGATTTCAATAACGCATTTTCTTTCATCAGCTTCCGACGCTTACAATATTTTTTCATATAGAAATGTTCAATGAACATAAGGTGCTCTCAACACTAGGTTTTGGACCCCTGGAACGAGAACTGCCCTGACGATGAACCTGCCGGCAACAACTGCGCCTACGAGAGGTTCGTGGCTCTCAAGGACATCAACCCAAACCTGAAGACGATCTTGGCCGTGGGCGGCTGGAACGAAGGCTCTGAGGACTATTCTGTCGTAAGAATTGTGTTCTGAACAAAAATTGAAGCTTCAAAAGTTATTTGTGTCTAATGAAATACTGAAGTGAAGTTAATCATTTGATCAGAGCTTAAGTTCATATATAGTCAGAATTGAGGAAATAGATTTTAACTTTGCGACATACGCTATAAAACGAGTTCAATATATTTGTAAATACCTTAGATATATCTGCTAATAATCATATCGATTTGTTGGTAAATACGGCATGGGACTTCGGTATTGAACCAAGAATGGGCCAAACGGCTCGTTCCTATTGCCTTATTCTATTCTATATTCTATTCTATTCTATCGCCTCTAAGGAAACAAGCAGGCTTGTATCGAGGATTTGTAGAAGTTTTGCCGTTAGGTTGCAAAATAGACTTATTAGTTACATTCTTTGGTTAACTCTGAACAGCTTATATTATTTAAAGTAGTAGTTCTCTACGTTTTTGCTCTACAACTCCTTACATAAAAGCTTGAAGCCCATGAGACGCCCTACTATCAGCAGTTGAATTTATTTAAAAATCATGTGCTTATTTATCAGAAAATAGAATCACAACTTTCATCCACTCCATCCTAAGTGACTTCTAGCAAAGGTACGCTACCTCTGCCAAGGCTTTGTGATCCGCAAGATATCAGGACCGACCGGTTGGAAACCGCCGATGTTAAGCATGCCTACAACAGAGTTTATTTTGCATTTCAGATGGTGGCTGATCCAGAAAAACGTGCTACTTTCATTCAGAGTTGCCTAGACCTCGTCCAGAAGGAAGGATTTGACGGTCTCGACATCGACTGGGAGTATCCCACACAACGCGGAGGAGCACCTGAAGACAGGGTGGGTAAGATTCTATGCAAAATTTATGCTCTCAGGTTTCCCTTTAATGGCCATTTTTCTCTAACCTCAAGATAAGATGTATTCTTAGGGACCTGAAGCAGCACTGAGTTATCAAAATTATTATCTTTAAATCACTAGCATGAGGCAGTTATGTATTTCTTTATTAGGAAAAAGTATAAGAATCTTGTAAATACTCCCTCAGGACAACTTCAACATCCTGTTAGATGAGTTCAGAGTGGAGTTCGACAAATATGGGCTATTAATGACTGCAGCTTTGGCTTCTGGCAAACCTACAATTGATCCTGCGTATGAGGTGTCAGGACTCATCAGAAACCTCGACGTCTTCAGCATCATGACGTACGACTACCACGGAGCCTGGGAGAACTTCACCCACCACAACGCCCCCTTGTGTGGCTACCCCTCCGATGAGGGAGACTTCATCTGGTTCAATGTGGTGAGTTTCATTATCAATAAGTTCAGTTTACTAAGAACAGAGTTGAATTTCAAATGAAACCTACAAAGTTGTCCGGTAATTATCTCTTTGTGTGAACACTCAATAATGCCCAAATTCTATTTTTTTACCTAAAGTGTGCATTTAGTCGGACTTTAAAAATTTAACTACCAGTGGTGAGAACATGGCACCGCTGGAAGCTAATTTGTAAATTTCGTTGGAATTGGTTGTCGAAGTATTTATAATCTTATTGGTGAAAACACTTGTAAAAATTTAAGGTTAAAAAAATTAATTGATAACGCTTCTCGTAGAAGTATTACTCTATAGCTAAAAATAATTTCAGGAAACACTGATTGATTGCTTCACGCTGACGACTAGTTCTATACTCGTAACATTTAAATCTAAATTCTTAAACTTTAAAAAGCACAAGGGGAAATTAAGATCAAAAATAAATGTAAATACTTGCATATTTTATTTATAACCACAATTGACTACATCTCCAATTGCCACGGAACTTTATGTACTCTATTTCCTTTATACTCTGATTCGTTTTATCTTAGACTTTATACACTCTAAGATTCGTTATTTACACAAAATTGATTTGCTAAACAACTTTTCAATTCTTCACCAGATTGCCAGCATCAACTACTGGTTGTCCCTAGGCATCCCTCCTGAGAAGACAGTGATGGGCATCCCCCTGTATGGCCGCTGCTTCACCCTAGACGATATCGATGACCACGGCATGTTGGCACCCGCTTCCCAGCCTGGGAAGCCTGGACCCTACACTCGTCTGTCTGGAACTTTGGGCTTCAACGAGGTGAGTTTGTATTACATAGCTTCAAGTTTTTTCAGTTCATGGGAATATATTTTTCCATTCTAATTTGAAATTATTTATCTGTGACAGTAAGATGTCACGTTAAGTTGTTGTTCCAGTTTTAAGTTAAAGTGCTCGGCGTCACGAGCTTGTAGAATTTTACTCTCATTTGATACTTATATCTATGGAGAGGTTTTACGGCTATGAAAATTGACGAAAGTATTTCTTCATATAAACAATTTTTGCCGACAACTAAAATAACTGATACCTCAAATTTTAGTCTATACTCTGTTTGCATAAGGTTTCACTTTTATCTAAAACTGTGGATTTTATCAACAGCGTTTCTGCTTCCTACTGGGGTAATTTCAATCTCGCATAAGATACTGGAGTGCCAACTGTCCGAACTTTTCTAATCCAGTCTTGGCTTTGAACGTGGCCTTAGCTGTGTATTTTCTGACACATGCAAAAAATCCAAACAAAGGGATTTTACTGAAATCTGAAATCTTTTCATTACTCTACATCTACATATATAATAAACAATGTATCTCCATCTCTCTTTCTCTCACTCTCTCTTTCTCTCTCTATGTCTCTCTCTCTGTATATGTGTGTCTGTCCCATTACTTCCTATCTATTACTGAAGAAAAATTATTGAACTGGAATCAGAACGGGTATGCATGTATTATAAACATTGTATTGTGGATACCAAAGGCGTTGGATTACTATAAAATACTACATTTTCCCGTTATTGGCTTTTTTCTCTTACAAAGCCATGTAATTGGTAGATAAGACACAAAATGAAAGTTCTGTATAAAATAATGAAAAATATTCAGATTGTGATAGTACCACGGGTAACACTGAAAAATGTATTTTATTTCATAGATCCCTAATTTTATCACTTTTAAACCAAGTAATTTCAACTTGTACCATTTGGGTCATGTTATCGGTAGATAAGAAACAGAATGATAATTCTGTATATATTAATGAAAAGTATTAATTCAAAGGCCAATAATTCGTCGTAAATCTTTAAAACATTCATTTTATAATGATTTCAAATAATTTAAATCTAATCAGGAAATATCCACGGGAACTGTCTAGTTGTTATACTATAGTCCTCTCTTGTATTTACTCTCTCGAGCGTAAGATACCAAAGGAATAGAATAGAATAGAATAGAATAGAATGAGGCTATAGGAACGAACCTTCGGGCCCATTCTTGGGTCGGATAATTACTTCGATAATTATTCGGTTGTTTACCGAGGTCCCATGCCGTATTTCTAGCTGCGTCAACCATGTCGGCAGCGGGATTCGAACCCGGGTCTTTCCGCTCGCAAGCAGATTCGCTCACCAGTCGACCAAGCTGGTGATAGTCGACCAAGCTGGTGATGAATAGCATCTGTGCCAGTAGTACCTGCGTTCCGTTATGTATATTAGCATGCAATGCTCGTTCGTTCGTTCGTTCGTTATGGTATAAAGTGAGAAGGGGGTTCAAAGTGAAAAATGGGAGAGAAATCTTCTCAACAAATTTTTTATACCTCCATGTTTGTAATGCATACAAATTTTTTACAAAGGCATACACCACTCGATATGATCATCATTAATTTCCGACTTGATTTCCACCGTCAGGTGCGATTTTAAAATTGTAAAAAATCCTGGAAGATACAAACAACAAAACCTCATTAGCGTAATTAAAAGAAAATTTTTGCACATTGCAGATATGCGAGCGTATCAAGGATACGAGCGACTGCACCGTCGTCCACGATCCTCTCTTGAACGAACCTTACATGTACTGCAAGAGTGACAGGATCTGGTGTGGTTACGACGATCAAGACTCGGTCTACCTCAAGGTTACCTCCAGACTAAAATTATTTCTTTTTATGACTTCTTATCTGTTTCATGCTCGGCAATGCAATTGTTTCGTTACATTTTATAACTTTAACTATTTGTGTTAGGCTTTATTCATCATTGAAGACTATGTTGAAAAACTCTAATCCTTGATTGAATTCTGATCTTATACGATAGTGGACAACGTTTGAGCAAATATGCACAATTTAAATTTCATATTTATTGACTTACGTCTGATATTCATGTTCTTAAATACTACGTTTCGTTTACGTTATACAAAAATTAAATTACTAACAATATTCAACGCTTTGACCATTGAAGTCAATTACTAATTTCACTTTTTCATATAATTTAAACCTTTATTTCTCTAGACTCGCTTTGCAAAGAACAAGAACCTGGCCGGTACGATGGTGTGGACCATCGACACCGACGACTTCTACCCCTCGTGTGGTACAGAAAAATCTCCCCTCATTAATACAATTAAGAGGGCCTTCAGTGAACCTGCTGATCCTACTGCTCCGGTAAGCAAACGCTTTTAAATGCTATACACATGTTGTGGCAAGCAATGTAAATTAAATGCATCAAATATCTTTCTAGCTGAACCCATGAAAACCTGACCTAACTTAACCATTCCACATTATAATAACATACAGTTAGTTACTTGCTTGCTTGTTCCATCTTTCTGTCATGCCCTTAAGGATTTAGATAAGAGGAAATTTGGTATGGTATGCATGTATTGTAAGCATTGTATTGTGGATACCAAAAGCACGTCCTTCAACGTGGAAATTCCTTCGCAAAACCCGCGTCTGCTGGCAAATCAAACGAAAATATCAGTAAAAAACACGTGAATTTTTTCATGTATCAGTCTACTGGTTTAGAATAGACAGTGTATCTCGATCTCTCGTTTTCTCTTTGTCTCTCCATCTGTATGTGCCCGTCCCATTACTTCCTATCTTTTACTGAAGAAATTTATTGAACTCAAAATACAACGGGCATGCATTATCAGCATTGTATTGTGGATAACAAAGGCGCCAGATCACTGTAAAACACTGAATTCTTTTTGTTATTACTTTTTTTCTCCTACACGGCCATGTTACCGATAGATAAGATACAGCATGGAAGTTCTGTATATATTCAAGAAAAATTTTAATTTAAAACAATAATTCGTCGTAAATCTTTAAAACCTTCGAATTCATAATAAATTTAAATTCGTCAAATCTAATCAAACTTATAACGCAAGTATAGATCGAAAAATACCTAATTTTATCACTTTTAAACCGTGGAATTTCCATGGGTTCAAATTAATAGTACATATTCATTGGAATCAATTATTAACATTACTATTACCTGTCTCTCTGTATATAGTTCACCCAACAAAAGCCAAGAAAGTCTTCGGACTTTGCAAAAAGCATTTAAGTATCTCGAGCTAATGGAACAAAACACTCTACGGATTTTACAACAAATATTTACCTATGTATTCCTAGGGTATGTTATAATATGTATTCACCTTTAATTTGACATTTAAGTAATGAATGAGGTTTATATCAAGTGTTTAATTTTACTTTACGAGGTGAATAGTAATACACTTGTAGTTATTTCATAAATTTCATGGTTTTTTATGAATATGTTGAACATTAATCCAGATTTGGTACGTGCTGGAATAAAGTTACGTGGACAAGTGTTTTCAATTGAGGTGCTAATAGTATTCCGATGTAATGGAACTATTATTATGAACAATAGTCAGAAATAAACACAATATATGAAAAGAATCATGGATATTAACTCTTGGACTTTGAAAAATAGGAGTGCAATACCCACTACATAACTCTACCATTTGGTGTGTACTACTGTATAAATGTAATAGATTGAAAATATATTTCTCTCTGCATTAAAATTCCTAATTAATTACAATATTAACATCTATTTAATAACACCAGTCGGATTATCATTTCTTATAGTACCACGGGCAAAACTGAAAAACGTTTTTTTTCGTAAACCTTTAAATGTATCTTTTTTAAGCCAGGGAATTGTCGCAGGTATTATCTAGGCCATTTTATCAGTAGAAGAGATACAGAATGGAAGTTCTGTGTATATTCATAGAAAATATTCATTTAAAACATATTAATTCGTAGTAAATCTTTATTACATTCGTCTTTAAAATAATTCCAATTTAGTCAAATCTAAACTGTGAAATTTCTAAGGGAACTATCTAGTGATAATAATAATAAGGTAGTTGTGATACTTTAATTACATGTAGCTTAATTTGCTTCATTGGGTCTTTGAATGAATTCACCATTTCCTTTAGTATCCACTCTCAATTTTTACCCGGTCAGTCCTTTTCGCTGCATGTCTATGATGTTTCTTCACTAATGAGAAGAACAATGAAATAGTCGTATTCATGACAATACTTAGTTCTATCATCAAAAGTGTTCTTGTGTTGTCAAAATGACAATAAATTGGTTGAGCTTAATGTAAGACGGAAACTTTTCTCATTGCTCCATACAACCCGTGTGCTCAATAGAATAAACAGGAACAGAAATAACGTTGATAATTCAATATAAGCTGATTATGTCGTCACTTCTCTCTATTTTAACCATATATAATGTGTTCAAAAATTGGTCATACAGCCAATGAATGATCAAAGTAAGTTGATGATATCTAAAGCAGAATATAAATCAGCCTTGAAAAGAAAGTGAATTAAATATCAAAGTGGGAAATTCAAATCTTTCATAAACGAAAATCGTTTTACCAGGACTGTCCCAACCTACCTGAAACCACAAGTACAACCACCACCACCACTACAACTAGTACTACAACCACCACACCCACTACCACCACTACTACTACTACTCCGACAACCACAACTACCACTCCAACCACAACCACCACTTCAACCACAACCACCACTCCAACCACCACTACGACAACCACCACTCCTACAACAACTACCACAACTACAACTCCCACAACCACTACAACAACTACTCCCACAACCACCACTACAACTCCAACTACTACAACTACGACCCCTACCACCACGACCACAACCCCTACCACCACAACCACAACCCCTACCACCACAACCACAACCCCTACCACCACGACCACAACCCCTACCACCACGACCACAACCCCTACCACCACGACAAGAAAACCCACAACCACTTCCATTCCAATGTGGCCGTCCAGACCGGACTGCGACGCAGATCCTGATCGCACATTCTACCCCCACGAAGACTGCAACAAGGTGGGTAGCTCAAATCGATTTAGATGACAGTATAAATTAACTCGATGATGTCAAGGATTTATCATAATATGAAGGGATGACAAAAAACAATTCAAATGTAAAAGTTTAGACACTGATCCCATCTTTGTCAATCAAGTGTAGAATAGCATACAATGTGGTAATAGGAGCGAGCGATTTGTTCCATCCTTGGGTTGCTACCCAAGTCTTATGCCGTGTAAAGTGAAGACATCAATCACATGCTGGCACTTTAATCACGTGCAGGTGATTAAAGTCAAGCACCTCAATCATACACAGGCCCTAGGAGTAAAGAAGGATGAAAGGAGAAGGAGTAACCGTCATACTCTAGGTTATCAGCATAGGGACCTAATATCTAAGCTATGAAAAAAAATTAGCTTATTGATATAAAACAAATATGTATCGGCGATTCATTAAGGGTCGATGCTGCTCTCTTCTTCCCTTACGTATGATTTTAACGAGCAAAAATAAATTAATTTAACTATTCCAAAATCAACTATCTCTCTTAGTGTGTGAAGTTTTGAAAAAAATTGTTAGGCTGACTAATAGTACTGGTCTGCTTGACATAGGACGAAAGAGACTGTAATATTCACTGCCAGTAGTAGAGTAGTTTGGAAGTTATTTCGGTTGGATCAGCTCATCATGTGTAGCTTTTTTACTAATTCAATAAGCTGATGAGCTTTTTCCTTCTAATTAAATATCTATAATAAAAGATGTCTTCTAGAGATGTCATCACATACATATATGACTTGATTTGAAAGGTTGAGGTAACTTAACGTTCGAATCAATTCCGAAATATTTGTATTTGATTCATGTCAAGATTCTCGAAGTAATTAAAGTCATTAACCTGATTTCTCTATAAACAACCCTCACACGATGACCAGGCACAACGTTTAATCAAATTCTAAAGTGAGGAAGGGACCTAAGCGGCTGATGAAGCAGGGGATCGAATTGGTAGTGGGCGTTCATAATTTCGTGTATTTACGTTTGTTGAAAATTAGTTTGTCTGTTCCCAAGATGTGTCGTAAAAAAGTTTACGATACTGCTAAGTTATCACATCATCATAGTCAAATATTTCAAAGCGTGTTCAGTGTCTAGTTGGAGAAAATTTAACTTGAAAACTGACAAGTCTTGCGTCGCGATGAACACCATTTCGAAATGAAAACTCAGACGCATTCTGGTGAATGAAACAAAACTTGAAGTTTTTGATGTTTTAATCTAATAAAATGGCTAAGAGATACTTATGCCGTTAAGTTATCAACACTTTAAAGCCTTTCAATGCGCTTGCTGCCATTGCAGTGTTGGGCATAACATCACTAGTATGCATTATATGTAGCTCAGGCCTGCTAGTGACACATTGATAGCGCTAGATCAAAGCTATGAAATGGATATCTAGATGATCAGAACTATGAAATGAAGATCTAGATGATGAAAGCTATGGAATGGATATCTGAATGGTCAATGCTCTGAATTGATATCTAGATGATCAAGCTGAAAAATTACCAATTGGTTCAAATATTACCAGCGCAAAAAAGGACATAGTAAATAACTAAAACGAGGTCATATAGTTTTATAGAAAGTGAAAGTAAATTGAAGCTAAATTGTAATAAAAAGCATTTTGATGCACATTACTATTTATTTCATTTTTTATTGATGCTAGTAAGGTACGGAAGCTGGGTGCTTCCCAGAGTCGGTCACAGTATAATAGATCAACTATGGATTTAGGAAGAAGTTCATGGAGAATGACAGCTCATTTGAATATTCATGCTCTTGATTTGAATGATATTGAAATTGCAGTAACGATTGAAGTTTTGTACTGCAGTACGTAGTGCAGAAGCACAAAAACAATGTTCTCAGAAGCAATTTATTTTTTTGTTCAACAAAAACTTTTCTCTTAAAAAGTGAACTCACTTTAATCATCTCCGAGCACAGTGAGACGGTGCTGTACATGTGAAAGAGGTTTTCATTTCAATATATGAAGTAAGTACGTTCTGTTACTTAACCGGTTAGAAGATTCGTTGGAGCATAATTGGCAGTAGATTTCTTAGAGATTCATTGAATCAATATCGTTTCATTTCTATGGTAGTGATTTTTTAAGCATCACATTCTCTATGCATGCGTTTATCGTTGTATTTTCATCCTAATAAATTCTTAGCAACTCGTTGATGTTGTGTCAGTACTGGTGGTGTGTGAACGGTGAGGCGACACTGAACCTGTGCAGCCCAGGCACCTACTTCAACCCTCAGACTTCTCGCTGTGACTTCCCTGAGAACGTCGACACGAGCAACTGTCGCGTGTGGACATGTGAGGCTGACGGCGTAGTGTACGCAGGAGCCGAGTGCAATGAGGTCTGTTTCTCAACGAAGAATGAATATAGATCTTATTTCTTTAACTTTCGCTCAGATCTTATTTCTTTAACCTTGTATGGCAGATTACCGCGAAAGTACATCCTGAACTTGGCAGGGTAAATTACCATGCAAAGACCCTGTATTATGTAATCTACAGTAATTCCTATCATGAGTTTCAACGTCAGGAGTGATTTAGGGATTTAAAAAACAATAAGGGATTTATGTCATACTTTTGCTCTAGTAGTGATAAGGAAGATTGATATTTTCTGTGTTTAGTAACCGTTTGGTATCCATTACTGAGAAGATAATAGCGTGAATCATTCACTAAGGTAATTCGAACGACTCTATCCACCACAGAAAGTTAATATTTTATTACTAATTTCCTTTTCAGTCTTCTCAAAGAATGAAGTAGTGCAAACACAATTGTATTGATATTTAAAAACAATGTCTACACGTTATGATTTAGTTACAATTATAAGGTGTACGACTATGTCTAACGAATAAAGTAAATGTTATTCTTGTGGAAGCAAAAAATGTAGATAGGGTTATCGACCTACGCATCAAAGGATCAAATATCGACCAACGTGCTCAAGGCTCAACTCGAAGCTGAAATATTCATGACCCCCGAAATATGATAAAAGAAAGGTTCAAATCTTTTCCTCGCGTTGAGCGATACAACATTAAGTCTTTTGAAACGAAAGAACTGAGTAACTTCAATCTTCTACTTGAATTTCTCATCATTAACTACCTAACTGTTTGGGTAGGTCATAACTTGAACATAAGTCACTCTTCCGAACATCGAGATCGGCAGCAACCAAGTTGAAATAACTGATTGGTCCACATACCTAAAAATATTCAGCAATAATAATCCATATAACCTTCAGTCCCGTGTTACAAACATCATCAATAACTATCAAGATGTTCTGAAATAGTAAAAAATCTAAAAGAGATTTCATTTTTTTACCTGAACTCCGCTTTTTTCAGTATTTTAAAGTAAAACTGAAATGTTAAATCTCAAAAGAATAATTTTGGTTAGTTATTGAATCAGATACCACAGGTCAAACAAACAATCTTTTATTCCCAATCAAGTACACAGTACATAGACATTTAGTACATTGGTTTTTCAAATTCTTGAGGTTAACATTCTTAGAGTAAGGGTGATGGTGAACTCCATGCGACGATCCTGGGATGTGTCCATGGGCGGGGAGTTGAGGGCTTACCGATAAGTGCGAGCTCACGGCGTGAAACGAGAAACAGCTCGTATTCATTGCCGGGTTTCGAACCCGCAGTCTTTCTGCACAAGCAGAGACCCGATACAGAACACGGGCCGCAGACCACTCGACTACGGCGGCTGTCAAACACTCTCCAATCTGAAGACTCCTGGAAACAAGTTTTAAATGACTGCTTAACATTTTCTACTGGTTCTGTCTGATAAAAACTTGACTCTTTTCAGACTTTCCGTCACGATTATCCAGATAAATCAAATTGTCATATCTGAACTTCTTTTATAATAACCAGATAATTGCTCCTATCCACATGTCCTGCCCAAGACGTGTAAGTATTTTTGAAGGCTCTCTTGTTTATTGCAATTATATTTGCTTACAGTATTACGAGTGTGAGCACGGGGAACCTGTTCAAAAGTTCTGCCCCGACGATCTCTACTTCAACTCGGTAAATGGCTTGTGCGAGTACCCAATCAATGTGGACACAACGACCTGCAACTTGCCCAGCGTCTTCAAAACCTACCGTCGCTCTCGCCATGACGATGACGACGATGACGATGATGAAGATTAACTTGGATTTTTCGCCAACGACTGCCCATAGTGGTTTTATTGATGAAATCTGTAGAAGGCAAAACAACGACTGCGCCTTAACTATCAAGAAGGAAACCACGTTGGCCCAAAATATAAATTCAGTTTCTTAAGAATCTTTTTCAATTTAACTAGTGTTATAAATGACAGTCTGACTAGCATAAGTTATAAAGTAGCTGATATTTTTTCGCTTCAATATAATTTTCAAACTATGATTTGCATTTTCTATCTGTTTCAACGGTGACAGACACGATACCTGAAGCTGATCCAACTCGTAGCTGCTATCAGAAATTTTAGGGCTAATAATGTCAAGCAATGTTTTTTCGGTTGCGTTACTTTCAAATCATCATTTAACTTGGTAACGTGAGATTCCATCAGGAAATGAAACCTTCGTTGCGATAAACAATTTTGATATTTCAGTACGTCATATTGACTTAATCTAATTCCTTTGAATACATATGTTGAATCTGAGGTTTCTAAGTTACACCTAATCGAAATCAATTTTACTTCTCTCATACATGACTTACATATTTTCCAAGCTACGCTACAGAAAAAATTTTGATCTCACTGTGGTGGATGATCGTGTTAGGTTAACAAATACAAAATTTTCTTTCTATAAATGACATTTCAGAAGTGACATATTCATTCATTTTGAAAAATCTAAATTGTTCAGTGTAGTTGGGACAAACTCGCATAAGGTAAATTTCATTCATCAAAACGTCCATTAACTAATGGGCATTAACTAATGGACATTAACTAATTGACTGATTTTATTCTATGAACATCAGGACAAATACAATTCAAACACAGATTAACGCCATATTTCTAGAATACGTATCATAACTTTCTCGGGATCAGAAACACAAGCGTGCTACACTGGGTCCGAGAAATGCAATTTCTGTACCCACAAATATCACACTTCACTCGCCGAATTACGTGACTAAAATCTCATAACCGCATGCTTAAAATACACTAGTTAAAAGAGTGTATCTAGTATAGGTAGCATGCATCTATAAACAACAGCGTGTATCTAGTACCAAAATTGAAGACTCAGTATTGAACTCGACAGGTAGTTACTTCCGAAGATTAGAAATAAATTTTCCATTGGAGGCATACACCGGAACAGGTTTTGTCTGACCATGAGGGTAGCAATCTTCGAAGACATAAGTAGAAGTACCTCTAAATTGTCCTTCCTCACTGTTTTAAAAGAGTGGCACAACAGTCCCTCTACATCAAACCTCAACAAATGCAATTATCATCCGTATAATTCTTAAAAAGGTAATGAGGAATCGTGACTTAGAAGTTAGTGTGAGTGCATTGATTATTTTAACAGTTGATGAGTACAGCATGCATGGAATAAAACTCGAATTTCTTCAGCAAGTACGGTAATATTTCTACATATATAATATGTATACGACGCATTCCGAACGTAATAAAATTTATTCTTTCTTGAAGATATGATTGACATGTATAACACCCATGCTGTTTATTATTAATACATATAATTAATATATAGATATCTTGGTCTGTATTGTAGAAACACGAACAAAAAATTTTTTTTTTGGTCACATAAATACACTAAAAAATGAAAACAAGGGAGACCATTTTATTGGAAAAACAATTTTTTTCACTTTCGTTCCATAAATCTGTTAGTACGTATGTAAGTCACATGTAAAGAAAAATGTTAAATACAATGCATAATGATTTAGCCTCTTTGTCTCAACTTATAACCCGAAATTGATCGTATAAAAAGAGTACATAATACACGAGTAGACACATTTTTTTCCCTCGATAATATTTATATACTATGGTAGATTTCTCATAAAAACTCTTACTTTACGTGGAATTAGAATTAATGGCAATGACGTCAGAAGTTAACATTTTATGCAATAAAACGAAGATTAAAACCACACAGAAGGATAATGTACTTTCTGGAAGTGTAATTGGGTCTCAATTCAGCACCGTGGCAGATCGGAATCAAAATTAGACAAGTCAGCCTCAGTGTCGGCACCTGATCGTGGGCGGTCATATTGCACCAGCAAGCTTCAGTGTACACCGAGCATCTGCAGGAAACTCTTATTGTCGTTGCTTTTGAGGTTGGTACAGGCCAGTGTGGGCTTTATCTTGATGTATCGTCGGTAGTGCTGTCGGTATTTTGCGACGGTAATTAAACACCCGAATCGCCTTTGCAAGACCTAAATATTTTCGGAGCCTGAACACCGGCGGCGCCATGGGTGAACTTCGTGTACTACCTTGTTTTGAATTGCAAGATGACTATGATACGAGCGATGTTAATTTCACATGTTATGTAATTAGGCTCTGACAGTGATCCCATTATATGGATCCATATATCACGAGTACACTCAAGAAGAGCAACAATTAATCTAGACGGTAATGTAGCGCTTTGAAGAAATTATGTAATACAAAGTTAATTAGGACTCTATACGGAAATAAATTTAAATTCCCAACCCCTTTCATCGAAGATGTAATTCTTAAGTCACTAACAGACCATCTTTGGGCTTTTTTGGTTTTGCCTCTGCTCGGCAGCCCAACAACGCTGCCTTTCCTGCTGAACACTCACCGTAAGTCAAGACTCAGAATGTTGCTCTTAAGCAGTATGTATTTCTCAAATTACATATAAGAACACTCATATGAATTTAAACATAACTCATAAATTTTTAAAAATATTGTTGGGCCCAATGGGAAACCTTGGAATCACTAGTTTCATATCTAATAAAATAAGTTAACTTTTAGATTCCACCTCATTTTCCTCACCCCTTTAAAATTTTCTAATCATTCAATTCATTTGATTACTACTAAAGCAATCTTAAGCCTTATTTATTTCTTCTTACTTCGCTCCTACACTCTATAAGTCTTCGAAAGCTACCTACTCCAATCACAAGATATCCATTAGAAGATTAGTCGCCTGGTGGAGACTGGGAATTACGAGTCATATATTGCATGATGTAGTCGCGATTTCTACCTAGAGACGCATTATAACTCTTATCATGTTGTTGTTACAAGGACACATTGCCTGTTTCCTATTCACTTGTGTTACACGTGAAGGTGTCATTTATAAAAACTCATTGTGTTTGCATTGTGATGTTACTACCCAGCTTACTGGATTTAATTCTTACCTTTAAACTGTCGGCTGAATGAAGATTTCATTCTCTTTCAATTATTACCATAGCTAAAACATTTGACGCTAATATTTAATATCCTGCTCATGCGTACATGGGTTATTCAATAGCAGCAATTGAGGACGTGGTGTGATGATGCGTGTCCTCTCTTTACAAACGGTATACATATGTCATAATCACGATCATTACGAGCATTAATTGCATTCTTACAAAGTGAATGTATTACATACACACTTTACGTTAATTGAAATGCAATCAAACTTTCATAACGAGAGAGAGACGTCGCAAATTGGAGGAATCCAAACCCCTGACATGAATGACATATTACGTATTAATGAGGCCAACACAAGAAGGGTATAAACACAATTAATAAGCTTAATATTTACTGGAAAAACACACGGAAAAACACGTAAATATGTTATGTAATCACTGTGATCTATCTCCTCAAATCAACTAATCCCACTTACAATAATTATTTAGATCATACAATGCGGAGTAGTTGCGGAATTGAAGCACTGTGTTATCTAACGACACATCCTGTTACTGTAGATATTGTAGATCACGATCGATCCCGATAGGTCCCAATAAATCCCTCTCTAAAATGAAAGAAAAATCCTCCGTAAGTACATGCCTTGATAGATGCGCCCTATCACGTTTACACTGTTTGTTGGCATATTATTTCCGTTTCCTAGCCCAGAAATACCTTTACCTTCCTCCGAGTGATTCTCCGTCTTTTGCTTTCTTGACGTCGGTTGCTCGCCCCTAGCTCGTCATTGCCCCTGCTTATTTAACGTCGATCGCTTGTCCCTTCGCACACTGTTGTTCACCCTTTCAACGCCTTACTCTTTTGACCTCCCTTGATTTCCCGACTGCTGCTTATATGATCCGTTGGTGTTTTCTAGAAACACGCCTCCTGACTTTCAGCTCCTTCTTTCCTATTTGGTCTTGCTTTAAGATGTAATGTACTCATTTGACCGTTAACTTTTATCCGATGCTTCCCACGGTTTCGAGGCTCTCGCAGAACATATTTCAACTGGTCAGTGTACAGAACTGTTTACGCTGGGTGTTTGAGTGCTGTTTGTTTGTATTTTTACTGCGCGACGGCGGTTGGGGTTTGATGGCTCTGTGGACCAGTTGCTAGCATTTCCTACGTATTCATTCACCTTCACACATCCTTACACATCAACACATCACACACATCCTTACACATTAGCGCATCATTACACATCACTATACATTATCACTAAAAAAACCACATCTCTACTACCATCACATGGTAATATGACAACTCTGTAACAATTCTCGAATCTTGTTCTCTAAGAAGCAAAAGCAAAGAAGAGAAGCACTCGCCGCGAAAAATAGCCGCTAAGTTTTGACACTATGTACCAAAATTTATTCTTCATTTTTCCAATCGCCTTGCCTTTTTGAACCATATGTTGATCAGCATCGTTTGCGCCACTCGGTATTGAGGCTGAGGCTGGGTCAGTATGTTATGTAATGGTAACGCATCATGTTAAAATTTGCTGCACGATTTTGAATAGCTTACTCAGAAGTAACTGGTCACTATAAGGTTATCTGTCTCATTTATCGCCGCTATTATCAATCAGTCGGCATGCTGCCGCCCTGCACATTCTCCCACGGTTATTGTGCTCCAGCTCACGTATAAAACACTGCTTCAACATGCATTTAATCTTCTAGAGCTATCGCTTACAAGAGGTTCTGCGTCTAGAAGTGTAACTTTACGCAATTTAAGAGACATCGACCATCATGCGATTGCTTGCGCTGCTGGCAGTGTTTGGACTCTGTGGCTCAGCAGCCGCTGAAGGTGAGAAGTTGTTTTTCTTGTGTGCACACAGTACGCATATCACAACTACAAAAATAAAATAAAAATTTTCAAAAATAAACGTATGAATACTAAAAGTAATTTCTATTTCCACTTTAGGTACAAATAAAAAGCACATAACGAATCAAAAATACCTCAACACTTATTATTTTGGAGGAAACATTATCAGGAAGGATCGAAACACTTCAGTAGGATACGAGATATAAGCCGTTGTACATTCATGTTTTTATGTTTAAATATAATTCCGAAAAAATCTTAAAACTATTTCAGTAGTTTACTATTTAATGTTAAATTTCATTCAAACGTATTTTTAAGATACTTCTGTGGTACAACTGCGTGCTTTACATCACTTGCATATCTGAGGTTTTTACAAGCTTGATCCCAAAGTACTAAGTTAAAAAACAACAATCCTACAAAAATATTAAAATATTCAAATTTCTGTAACGCTGAGGATTTGTGTGACTTTCGCTGCACTATAACTTTATTGGTAATTTTCAGATATTTAAATCCTAATCGCCAGCTTAATATTAAAAATTTTCCATTCCCTTTTTTAACAGTAATTCCGATTCTGTAAATAATTTTCAACACAATGTAATGTTGCTTTACTTCTATTATTCTTATATATTTGTTTACGAGTAAGTGCCTAATCTTTTTTGGTTCCTTCCTCTCTGTTTTATTCAGTTTAGCACTGAATTTTAAATGCTGTGCTTCAAAAATAGATTTAACAATGATAATGCCTGCCTCAATATATCTACGATCTGAGAATTTAAGTATAAACATGTGAAAATATGTATACTTAATTTTTCGTCTATAAAAATTCAATGGAAACAAATTATCTCTCTTCCATTGTATTATTTCTATGCTAAACATCCGATGGCCATTAATTGTCACGCCAATGATGCACCAGTCAAATCTACAGCCGTTATCGTGCAAATAGATTTCTAAATTTCATATAAATGATAAGAACAATGAAAATAATAGAGTTCAAAATACTGTATCTTGAATTTTACGCTTACGGAAAATCCTCTAGATGCATAATTGTCGCCACTTCGAGTATTCTGAACCCACGTGTGGTCAACGTGCTGTAAGAACGACGGGGTTGACTTTATTCTTCATTGGCAAATATGTTAAGAACTTTTTGACAAAACATCATCAAAAAGTTTTACCTGTAAATCTGTACCTATTAATACAACGGCAAGTTTAATTCCACATTTCTTTTAGTTGAAGTCAAAATTTTGGTAATTACGACTAAGGAGAATTTACTAGGTATTCATAAGATATAATTGAATAGAGTATGGTAGCAGTAAAAAGCTGTTTGTTCTATGTTTGAGCTGCTACCCTCGTCCCATGTCGTCTAAAATTATACCGGGGTTTTTGTTGTTCTTTGAATCAGTATTTTATAATACTGGGGGTTCCTTACGTAATGTTTGTCAATACCATTATTGAATATATTCACAACGCCGGGAGAAACTATGATTTCGAGTAGCTGGTTCCAGATTCTGTCTATTTTAACTGGAAAGAAGTTTAGAGACAGGCAACCGTTATTTCTATTTCACACGTTATCGTCTTTGTCGAACAGTCCTTCCAGAGTAACATCATTAAAGCCGTTGAGATATTCAAAGGTCTCGATAAGTTGTCCTGTCAGTCTTTTTTGGTCAAGGGAGATGAGTTCAAGCTGCTGGAGACGCTTCTCGTAGCTGTGATTGAGGAGTTCATGAATCCCTTGTGTTACTTTACACTGAATTCCCACTATTTTGTAAACTTATCGCAATATGGTAGGAAACAGGAGTTGCACTGCATATTCCAGATATGGCCATTCACGTTTAATAGAGTGTTAATATTATGTTCTTTGGCTTGTATTGAAAGTTTTTCGCAATGAAAACAAGGATCCTATTTGCATAACTAACGCTTTTTTCTACTTAATCGTCGTTCCTGAGCTTTTTAGTAATAACGAGACCAAGATCTCTTCATTGCTGTACTGTTCAATAGGTTTGTTATTATTAATTAAACACATATAACCTATATAATCTTTGTTGATTGATTGATTTAAATGCCAGAATTATTAGTACCAATGTACATTACGGAATAGTTATAAAAGTTGAAGTTCATTTGTCAAGTTTCGGTCCTTTGTAATAGACGATTGAAGTCTGATTAAATTTTTACAGCGTGTTTCGATAAACGCTCCGTCAAATTTATTGATTTTACTGATGATTCCGACATCAAGGCCGTTTATGTAGGTAATGAAGAGGAACGGACCCAAAAGTCTCTTTTGGGGAACTTCTGATGTCATCCGCGTTCAATCACTTGCTTGATCACAAATCGTGACTCGTTGAGTGCAACTGTGAGTCAGTTTCTTATCCCTCGTAAGTAGTCGCCTTATATAACATCAACTTCCACTTTGCCCATAAGCCTTTTGCAGCTCATAAATCAATGAACCAACTTAATAGAGAATATATTCAATGGCTTACGTTTCGGATTACAAAGAACCCATCATCGGTGTTGATATGTGAGCAAAGTCAAATTCTGATGACAAAAACAAAGAAATCTATTCGGTCTCTAAAATCTAGAACCTAATTTTTTTATACTCATGAACACTAACTAATGAGTGTACAGACTGTACACACTACACACATACATACTAATGAGTGTACAGACTGTACACACTACATGCATACATACTCATGAGTGTACAGACTGTACACACTACATGCATACATACTCGTTAAAGTGTGTAAGTTGTCAGTAGCATTGATGGGCAACACTATACATAGCTCAACTTCGTGGTCTTATCTAACCCAAAAGCAAAGTACAAGCCATATTAGTACCAATAATATCCTTTTGAGTGAATTGAACTTTTAATGTCTTTTTTGACAGGATGGTCAGTGTGTTACTTCAGTTCCTGGGCCGTGTACCGGCCTGGCATTGGTGCTTTCGACGTCGACGATATAGATCCGTTCCTGTGCACCCACGCCATCTTCGGCTTCGCAGGACTTAGTAACCAGACTTGGACTATCGAGGTGAGGTTAAGATATGTTCTTCAAAAACACATTCAAGATTTTTAAGCCTTTTAAAAACGAGTAAAACCTTTTTCTATCTTCGGTTGGTTGTTTTTCCCACTCATCAACAAAGAGTGTTTTCATCATATACTCGTATGTTTGACCTTTCTGTAGATCTGTTATTGAAAGATTTGTGAAAATCTTTAAAGTCTGTTAATTTAAGAAAAGTTAAAGGTTGAAAGTTTTTAAACAAATCAAGCTTAATAAGTTTTTAACTCCATTAATGATTTCGAACTTATCCAAAATAAGTTTAGTTCTATTTTGAAGCACATTTTATAAACACCATCAAGCTTTCGCTACCATGTAACTATCGTTGAGAATTTAGTATTTGTTACCCGAAATTAGTTTGCAAAAAAATCATATCTGTTAATAGTGTACACTTTTAGCAATTTACATTCATTTGATGTTGTAAATATAAGAAGTCATTTAAATGTACCAAATATATAAATTATACATTGATCTTGAGCTTAATTTTTATGCATTGATCTTGAGCGATTTCAGCAGAAAAATTGCCAATTTCACACCCGTAGCTAAATTTAAGAAAAAATTCAATAACGACGAATTGAGAATTTGACCGATTAAAAATATAATGAATTGTTTTAGCGACGGATAGGTTTAAAGTAGGACTAAATATGAAAATGAACTAAGACGCATGTTTTTTTGCTGTGAATTGAATACCGATGCCAAAAAAATTGTTTAGATTGAAGTACAAGTAGACAAGATGTAATAAAAGGGGCCAGAGATGAAGGCTTTGAAGTCATCTTCATAAAGTAGTTTGTTTGTGTTAATATATAAGTATTCGAACTGCATTATTATGATAAAGACAATTTACGAATGAAATAATTGAAGAAAGACAAATGGCTACATTGAAAATAAGATTTCTGCAAGTATGGCTGGAGTAACTTTCTTTGATAGAGTAGGCGATGACGAGATTTAAAGTCAGTAATATGACGAAGTCGGAATTGATAAATAGATGCTTAAAGAGAAAATCAAGGTTTAAATTGGGTCTGAGCCTCATTTAGTGATAATTGGACGCCAGCAATAATTAAAAGAATGTGCTCGAGTGGCTGAATCATGGGAAATGAGAGGGAACCAGAAAATTTTTGACAGAACCCTACCGTCGCTCTTGTATTACACATTTGCTCGTAAGGATTCTGTACAAGACAGGACAGTGCTTTCTTATCCGGCAATAATGAACCGGTGTGCTCACTGCGACCCATATACTAACGTGTAACTACATTGGACCCTTCCTTTAACAAGTGGGTCAAAAATGGGTCTACGGACGCTGTTAAAATGATTATAGGGTTGATTTAACTTGATCTAACGACGAGGTTACTGGAACGTATGGTATTTTCTTATAATGTGCAGAAATAGGATTTGTCTCTCAAACACATCGATTGCTTTAGAATGCGGAAGTGACCACAGACTTGCATATGAAAATCTATTGCACTCGTACAATGAACACGTGGCAATGATTCCTAATTGAGGTAAATTTTTCTCAGAATATTTATAGCTCAGAGTGAACACGTGCTGATAACAACTACAGTCTGTTGCTGATACTGAGGGCAGTCTGTGTCATGATAGAAGCTTGGGATTTCCAATAGACATGACTGATACTGGCTCCAAAAATCTGTTTGGTAATGCTCTCATTTCAATACTCTGCATTGCATACTTTGTAAAGTGCCTATCATCTCTTACTGAATTATAGCATTTTTTAACCGATATTAAAAATAATATCTTCCCTGCTGTGTTTACGGGTATGAAACATTTCTCTGGATAGTTCGCATAAATTGTCAGGCATCAGCTGTAAATTGTCGTCTGAATGCCGCTGTTCTTTCAGTTTTTTTGTACTAATTAATTTTTGCATAATTAAAGCTTCCGTTCGAAGCAACTTTCCACTTACTGAGCCTCACTTTAAAAGAAACCTTCTTCTACTAAATCCAGCCATTCCCCACAGTGTTCTTTCTATTTATTATGTACTTTTATTTTGTTTGAATATTTGTGCGCTGCATGTTGAGAAGAATGCAGGTGCTACGCACATATTTGCTCTTTATCGTGTGACCAGCACATGTGGATGCCGTTCCGTGGAACCTTGAGGAGTGTTTTCGTTGCAATGCTGAAACATTTTTATCGATTTTAATCTTATAAGATTATAGTTCATGATACATACACTGCATTCAGTGCAGGATTGTATTTCGCCCTAAATCAGGCAGATCATATGCATGAGAGAGCTGTAAATGTTTTTAGGAATCATTGTATGTACTGTGAAAGCTGCAAAAAGATGCCTTACTCTGCAGGCTTATATACATTCCTTTGCTTCTTCAATTTGGTTCATTCGTAATTTTCAAGGTTAAAAAAATTTGTATAGCCTTCGTACTCATTTTGTCGTTTTCTTAAGATTGGACTGGGTTTTCAACTTGCTATAATCTCTATACAACCAAATACGCAGAAAAAATTGTGAGTAGAAACTATGATACCTTGTAGTTATTTGTAATGTGACATGATATTAGTAATTTCGTCTAAATATCCCATTAAAAATAATTATGTTTTACCCGTGCTGGTGGTTGAGTTAAAATCCTATCAATTTAATTTAAACCTTACTTCATTATAGGCCTGGCAAACGTGTTCCGATCGTAAATCTACATAAAAATGGTCGTATTGGAGAAAGTCTTTCAAGCATTTTAAAGTAGGCTTAATATTACCACATTACCATTATCTTGAAGTAAAAAAATAGTAGTCCATCGTTTGGTGATAGCACGTCCTTTTTCTGCTGATTTTTTCATTGTAGCATTGTGAAGCTCATTTGTCAATGCTAATTAGAGTTCCATAAAACTTATGAGTGCGCAATGACAAAAGTCCGATAAACTGTAACTTTATTTGCATCCACCTAAATGCTTCTATGTTTGTCTTTCATTCTATGCTAATCTTTCCAGTCTTATTTTATAATAGTATTGTATGGCTCACACTATTTTATTGATGCAATGAGGTTTTCGACAAATTACGTTAATAGTACAATAATCTATGATTATATAATTACGACCTCATTCATGAGTAAGAATGTGAAACAGTTTCAATAGTTGCTTTGATTTACACCTCATTTTCATTTAAAGTTTCACTTGTTATGCTATTAAAGTGGGTCCTACTATGTTGTTGTTCACTATACTTTATATGCACTACCTGGAAATTTTAATAAAAAGACATTGTCCCTCATTACCAACGTTCTTATCTCTTGCCTAGTAACATCACTTTCATTCATTACATTGTGTTATTTTCTCTTCGTATCATATAATAATATCAGTAATTTTTCGCGATGCTCAGTGAAATTAGCCTTCATTATAGTGAAAAGCTTGCAGTAACAGCGTACGCAGGCAATTATAATTAAACAAGCATTTCAATTCTTATTTTACATTCCCCTAAAAGGCACAAATAAATTACAAATTACACTTCCACATCTGCCCTTATTTGTAAGGATATTTTTTTTAAATTTCAGCCTGACCGTTAATAAAACATTCCGTAACATGCATTGTATGGGACTTAATAGAAGTAGATTATTTTTTCTCATGTTCTTTTATAATCTCAACAGATTCAATGAAGCGCTAGACAGAAGAGCAGAGCAATCAAAGAAAACTTCAATCACCAGAAATATAACTCAATTCATTCTCTTTGTAGATTCTTGACCCCTGGAATGAGAACTGCCCCGACGATGAACCTGCCGGCAACAACTGCGCCTACGAGAGGTTCGTGGCTCTCAAGGACATCAACCCAAACCTGAAAACGATCTTGGCCGTGGGCGGCTGGAACGAAGGCTCTGAGGACTATTCTGCCGTAAGAATTGTGTTCTATCTAACTACTGGGGTCTAAAAAGTCAATTGTCTTTGGAATATAATGTATAATGAATATGGTCATACAGCTCTGAAGAAAACTTCTGTTACCATGTTACAATCAAACGTGAAAGCGATTTTTAATCCATATACTGTATAATGTGTACATAAATATATGTACGTGAATATGTGCAGTATCTATGTATGTACGTTTGAACATACATGCATGTACAGTGAGGTGAAACAAGTATTTGAACAGCTTCAAAATTTTATTTGAATATCTGATCCGATATAATATAATTGCAAGACAGAGACGACACAATTTCAACCAACATAGCTAAATAGCAGTATCTACTAATTTTCTAATGCGTATAATGTGTGCAGATATAAAATAATTAATATACTGATCGAAAAAAGTATCCGAATACCTTAAAAAAATCAACAGAATATATAGATGAATTGCCTCTATTTGCCACTATTCCACGTAAACACTTCCTAGATGCTCTAATTAGATATTGTCAGAACTGCTCAATCGGAGCCCAGTCCTCTTTGGTGTTAGTTTTCAATTCAAAAAGGTTTGTCAGACTCCGCTTGTGGACCTGCTTCCTCAGCGTTCTCCATAGATTTTTGATTGGATTTAAATCCAGTGATCGACTGGGTCAGGGTAAAACATTAATATTATTGTATTTGAACGAATCACGAGGGACATTGACCGTGTAATTGGTCCAAAGCCACCATTCATTTACGGGCAAAAGTTTGTCTACTGATCAGGGCCAATAATCCCCTAATATCTTACTATGCTTGGCACTATTCATAGTTCCTTTAATTACTTCTAGTGATCCTGTATCATTCATAGAGAAGCAAGTCAAACAATTATGTTTCTGAACAACGCTTTACAGTGAGTACTGTATTCACATGAACACATTCAAAACTCGCCTCATCAAATATTGGAAAAGGAGCCCCCATTTCTATGGAGTAGTGGTCCCTAACCCCCGGGCTATGGACAGGTACGGGTCTGTGAATCAAATGATACTGGGCCGCACTAGAAACTTTTAGTTATTTCCAGTTTTATTTACTCTGATGTATTTATCTCGGGATTGTGCGACTTTCCATGGACGAGAAGTTTACTGAGAGCTGAAAGGCTGCGAGCGAGTCATTTTCAGCAGCTGGAACTCGTGTATGGTTCCGGGGCGTGTGCGTGACTGAAATACACGTGTGCGATTGAGGTGCATGTGCATGATTGATGCCTTTATGTTAGATGGCATGGGACTTGGGTAGCAACCCAAGAATGGACCGAACGACTCGTTTCTGATGCAATATTCAATACTTTTAGTCATAGGCAGCTTAGCTTCCGTTTTCAAACACGTGTTATATGATGATGGCAAAAGCTCGATCTTTGTTTCATCTGCCCATAAAATTTGTTAGAAAAATCAGCATTACACTTGAGCTAGCCTTCAGTAATCGGTAATCTTGATTTCAAATTAGTTTTCTTCATCAGTGATACCGTGGTATCGTGAATTCTATTCCTGCCCATGAAGTTTATTACGAATTGTTCTTGTATCTATCTGAGTCTCAGTAGACTAAAGATTGCTTTAAAGTTGTTCTTTAGTGACGAAAGAATTATCTTGAACAGTTTGAAGCACGCAACGACTACTTTTAGTGAATATTTTACTATATGTGAAAAGTTTTCCCTGGTCCTAAGTTCTTTTCATTTTTTTATTATGTAATCTATTGTGCTGGCGAGAATATCCTAAACCTTAAGAATGTTTCAAGAACTGTGATTTGCAACGCTCATAGAATATAGATGGTTTTTCAAGTCATTTGATAGTTCATGTTGTATTGATTAATACGTTCATGCAGTATTGATGATGCTGCGTCCAAATGATGACTGAATCCTAATACTCGTACAATACTTTACCCACCAAAGGTACGATTCAGTGTCTGTGAAAACTTCTGGGGTATTTCTGGGTGGAATAAGGTAGAAAATTTCGAAATGAAAGCTAGTAAAATATCGTAAAGAAAGTGTCCAAATGATTTTTGTCACCTATTTTTGTTTTGTACCTAAATTATAGTCGAGAAAATTCCTAGTTTTCAAATTATGTATTTTATGAGTATTTTATGCATTTTTTATGAGTTTCGCAATCGTGTTGTGTCTGAAACTGTATAAATGTATGAATTTGAAACACTCCAAGCTCATGTTTCACCTCACTATGTATATAAATATTTATATTTGTATTTATTCATGTTTGTACACACGCATTTATGCATACATCATATTTTTCCTAATTGAAAGAATGGTACTGTTTCTTTTACGAAAAAATCGTACAAGTTTTAGGCACCTGTCTAAAGGTGCTTTCTCAACCAGCATGCACAGTAAAAATTCCTTCAATATGTAATTCATGTTTTATAAATCATCCTGCTATAAACCTGAGTAACATTATAGACCTTTGCATTTTGTGTGACAGATGGTGGCAGACCCTGATAAAAGAGCTACCTTCATTCAAAGTTCCTTAGACCTCGTCCTGAAGGAAGGATTCGACGGCCTCGACATTGACTGGGAATATCCTACACAGCGCGGAGGTGCACCGGAGGATAGGGTGAGACACTAACGGATAAAGCACCTGCAAATGAATAACCATTCACATATTTATGAATAGTTTTGGTCAGTGAGAGCAATTTTCGATTCAAATACACGATGACTGTGATAACTGACGTATTATCTGTTCTGTTATCTTCCTCCACTGATGCTTTTATTTGTTCTTTATTAACATTACTCAATGAATATTTTCAAAAAATATATGAATATCCACCAGAGGTAGCGCACCAGAGTAATTTTACACCGTACAGGATATTTTTTGACCGGGTTGTGCAAAATTGTTAGAAGTTTTTGTAATTGATGTTGGAATTACATTTTTACAATACATTCTGCATTGATGTTGAGTGTCATCCCAAAAGAATATTCAATTCTGACTATTTATGTGAGAAAAATTTATTGGAAATGTATGCTTTCTAGATAATAATCTGGAGTGAGAGGTCGAGGGATTTTATATAGCTGCATACCCCTGTTTCTTTACTTTACATCCAGAAAATTATTCAACTAATAAAACAGTGTCTAAACATACTTAATTTCCTCATTCAAATCAAACTTTAGTGCTATAGCTATTCAGATAGATGTAAATATTTCATGTAGAAATCAGTTCTTTAACCAATAAAATTAAAATCAGCAAGCTCTAAAAAAATATGCTAGGTAATCATGTACAGCAACAGGAGTAAGAGCGCTCTGGCTTTCATAATGTTCGCCAAAACGATGGCTCGTTGCTTTCCCCTCTCCCTACAAAAATAGCTCTGGAAAATAATGAAAAGTCAACTTCATTTTATGACTAGGCCTACAATTGGATAGCATTTAATAAAGTCAGATTTGCTAAGCATACTAAGTAGTGGATACTATTATATTAGCAAACCTTCCTTGCAAAGTTTGAAAATCGGGGTTTATCCCATGCATCCCAAAGGCTGCCAAGATATGACTAAAGCTGATTCACTTTAACGAAAAATAACGAAATTCCACCAAAATGCAATCACATCATTCTAATTTTAACAGAAACCTTAATTCTAAGAAATGCCAAAAAATACACGAAAAAGAAGTCCCATGTGATTGAATGACCCATCCAGTGTGCAAACACACATCTCCAGTGTGAAACAAAGTATTGTATCAGATTACCAGACTACTGATTAGAAAGAGAAGAAAAATTCTTTCGTTAAAAAATTACAATCTAAAAATCTAATCCACTACGTACAATAAGTACAGCACTCCAGCATTAATTTGCTTTTTTCTTTAAATTAAAGTTTCAAGTTATAGTCGTAACGTATTGCCATTCAAGGAGGAAATTCACTACCAGCACATTCATTTTTGTTCGCAAGTTTTTACTTTGGATAATAATGAAGACACATTTTCTCTTCACATTGCATAGATTCTCAACTAAAAAACAAGATGAAGCTGTAGGTGAATGCTTCATTCCTTAATTCACTGATTACGTTCCTTTAGTGAATCAGTAAAACACCATCTCCTGGAAACCCTTACAACTTATAAACAGTATTCGATATATCACTACAGTAAAAAAATATTGCACTACATTAGCACCGCAGCCATCTGCTTCGAATTCTATTGCCAAACAGAAATACGGTTATTTGGTGCATCTTCGAACGAATGTTAAAATTATACTTTCACGAACTTCTTGCAGATTATGAAAAAAATGACTTTCAGTGTGTTTTTCCTATACCGTGTCAATGGAACGTGCGTCTCATATTTTATTGAATCTGAAAAGAAATTCAAAAAGAAGTTATAACTCAAATACTACTGTGATCTTTGTAATAATACATTATAAATAATTCAACAAATTTCATATTACCCTAAATGACTGACGCTTGAAGATTACGTGTAAAATATTCTCCAGCCCTACTTCAGGTACTGATCGAAATGTGCTTCCATGAAGACTCTAGTTACATAGAGACGTCAAAACGATATCTGACTCCCGGGTCTCTTTTGTTAAAAATCTCTCTCCATACCATCAGGTATGAGCTCAAGGTACAACATTGCCTGATGACTGAAAATGTGTTGGCTTTACATCCCCCATCTATCTGTATTTTACGTTATTTATCCGCACTGCTTTCTTAGGAGAACTTCATCATCCTGTTAGATGAGTTCAGAGTGGAGTTCGACAAATACGGGCTAATAATGACAGCAGCTTTGGCTTCTGGCAAACCTACAATTGATCCTGCGTATGAGGTGTCAGGACTCATCAGAAACCTCGACGTCTTCAGCATCATGACGTACGACTACCACGGAGCCTGGGAGAACTTCACCCACCACAACGCCCCCTTGTGCGGCTACCCCTCCGATGAGGGAGACTTCGTCTGGTTCAATGTGGTAAGCTAACGATCTAAGTTTTTTGTTGTAATGTTTCTTAGATCCTACTCCATATGAATCGCTGACGGTAAGTTTATCATTTAATGGAGGAAAAAGTGTAACCACTTCATTGTTCATCAGCATGATTTTAGATGATTTTCTAAGAGTCTTCGCTTTTTTAGTCACATCTCAATCTTTGATGCATGTCAAACTTTAACCTGGTAATGAGTTCTATTATTAGCTGAAAAGTCAACTTAAAACAATTTTTTTCTGCTCTTCATTTTCTTAAGTAATTTGAAAATCCAGTCTATTAGAAAAGAGTTTTGTATGAAATTCGATGTTTTCATAGCCTTTCCATTGATTTTTTGAATAAACGTTTCTAATTTAGAAATCACATTATGAAATATCGTTTGTGAATACAGGATTACTGCTCCTCGTAGTCCCGAACACACCCAGACCACAATGTGCTTAAAATATATCTATTTGAATTGGACACGGCGAGATGTTGGCCTCGATACTTTGGACATTGCCTTCCTGGTCCCTGATCACGTACATTCCTGTTACCTGTATTGAATATTTCAAGTGTAAAACCAAAGTCTTCTCTAGTCGTTACATATGGGTCCCATTTCTAAAATATAAAGGTTTGCAAAACCTTTCAGATTTCTATATACTAGAGAATGGATTCTCAAGGACATAAATAATTTGCTGTTGGTTTGTTTATTCAATTATAATTAAACGATTGATAATACTAACAGCATGTTCCTTTGTGATTCGCATACAGGTGGCAAGCATCAACTACTGGTTGTCCCTAGGCATCCCTCCTGAGAAGACGGTGATGGGCATCGCCCTGTACGGCCGCTGCTTTACCCTAGACGATATCGATGACCATGGCATGTTGGCACCCGCTTCCCAGCCTGGCGAGCCTGGACCCTACACTCGCCTGTCTGGAACTTTGGGCTACAACGAGGTGGGCTGTTCTCGTAAAGAGATCATAGACCATGGTGGTGAATAATTTTCGGACGGAATAAACTGATGTAATCATTTGCACTCCACGAGATGCACCAGTGTATCTATGATGCCTTAACCATGTCGAACTGTCTGCGCAAATTTGATTTTAGGCTCATTGAAGCCCTGCCTCGTTGATTAAATCGCTTCCATAAGTCGCCTTCTTTTAGGAATGAAAAATAAATTAGGCAAGAGAGACCGGATTTCACTGGAAACTGTTTTAATTAGCCTGCTAAACTTGACTGAATCAATAAGGAAAAGAACATCATATTTGTTTACTCTATTAGAAAATAAATCAAATACTGTTCACAACTTTATTTCGCTATTATACTGTTTATGAGGTCGGTTTCATTGGGTTAAACTTACTTTTTAGTCCCCATAATCTGGATCACTGATTTAGAGGACATACTGTCCGTTTTTACCATTAAAATCAAAGTCAACCATGTAGCCAGCTCGCTACACAGCTCATATTATGGAAAAATCAACACGAGTAATTCTTGTTAAATTTGGAGTGTAGAAAAAACGTAATTCTGCAGTTTTACGCGACGAGGTCCAAGATTTATGCATCTATCTTCAGTGTAAAATAGACAAGCCATCTTACCTACACGTGTTGGTTGCAATAGTTTCCATTTGCAACCTAACATGATTTGGTGAAATAATGTTCCCTAAATACAGGGTGCAACAACAGAACTTCCTTTTTTTCAAAGCAAAGCGCTCTGAAAAAAAAAAGTTGTGTTCTTGCACCCTATATTAACTACGATCGAGCTTAATCCCCCTGATTACGAAAGTTTAATAGCAACTTTTTTTAAGAATTGTTGATGGTTCATTCCAGATATGCGAGCGTATTGAAGATACGAGTGACTGCACCGTCGTTCATGACCCAAATCTGAACGAGCCTTACATGTACTGCCTGAGTGACAGCATCTGGTGTGGATATGATGACGAGGCTTCCGTATACACGAAGGTAGGGTAAGGTGACACAAGATCTTTTATTCTTTATTATCACCTAATTCAGTGCACTTTGAAAAAGTGTCATCCAACTTTCATCGTGGTAAAACTTACAACCTGTGCTGAAATGTACTCAGTTTAAAAAAATAACACTAGTAACACGTAAGCCTCTAGTAAATAGAAATTAACAGTTGATTACATCTAATAAATATCGTCTAAATAACCCACGATCTACAACAGAGTTCTAGGAAGTCCAACTTCTGACTTGGTGCTTAATCTGGAAAGTTACGCTACATGAAGGAACTATAGTTCATCCCTAAAGAAAAAATACGCCAATCTCACCGTGCTCTCATACCATAACATGACCCTAACACTGCATGGTTTGCATATGACTCAGTTTGCTAAATCCCCTTGTAGGAAGTTCTTTGTTATACGAAGTAAGTAAAACTGTTTGCCTGATTTACCAATGTATTTTTTCGCAGCTAGTCGTAATGGAATGAAGAACTTCTAGTTTTGATGGTGCTAGTCTGACATGGGACTTAGGTAGCAGCCCAAGACTACACCAAACGGCTCGTTCCTGTTACTATATTCTATTCCAGCACATACCTAGCTTCTTGTGCTGGATGTTGATTAATTTTGAGTAAAAACTGTATTAGTGTACAATATTTTCACACATTTTATTTTTAAACATCTTCGCTTTATTCGATACACATTATATCATTTTATTTTATATAATTTGAACTTATTATATTTGATTCTAGAATTCGATATTTCTTCGATTCTTATTACTATTTTTTGCGGTAGCTTTTGATTTTATATTATCGTAATATTGTTTCAATACTCGATGCATAGACCCGCTTCGCAAAGAACAACGGTCTTGCGGGCACGATGGTGTGGACCATCGACACGGACGATTTCTACCCCAGCTGCGGTCCTACCAAGTTTCCCCTCATGAAATCTATCAGCGAAGCTTTCAGCATCCCTGCCAACAGCTCTGAACCAGTAAATTCTATTATCTAACCTATTTATATGTTGTTTCCTTATTGTCAGCTCGGATTTGTTAAATTATGTAACCTACTACCTTCTTACCAGCAGTTTAGGCTCATGGGATCTACCGCTAAAACTTCAAGTTACACAATCAGTATTGAACCTACATTCATTTGCTTTCGCTGAACAAAGCTGTGTAAATAAATCTCTATAGGATAGAGTAGGTCGTGGGCATTACCTACATACATTAGAAGTCGACTGCCTGCTTCATATTCAAAGTTATTTTTCAATAAAATGGGAAATTTTGTAGGTATGTAACTCAATCTTTGAGTATTTTCTTGATTATTGCTAGATAGGCGACGAAAATTCTCTGTTCATCAACTGGGCTTTACAATTTTTTTATACTAAGAGTTAGCCTAGGACAAAAAGACGTATTCACAACTGAAGAATGCTGAAACTAACATAAAGTGCAAAAATTAACATTTTATGATAAAGTCCAGTGGCAACAATCGTTACCATTGTCTAAATTTTGAGTCGAACATGAAAATATACCTCAAAGCTCTTTATATCTACCCATACTTGAAAATCTTAAAACCAAAATGATTAGAAAATGTGGCGCAAGTTTTGAACTTTGCTGCATAACTCTTGGTTTCTTGTGTATGTATACTAGGCCGGATATTGTAAAAATCTACATTTCCATGTGTCAAGGTCAATTGCATTCCAATGGTGGGCTGTGTTGCTGCATTACTCATACTAAAAGTGTATCAAGCAAACATTAAAGCACAGTAGAAGGAAAACTGCTACTGACGCTTTGTTTTCCTATCATCGATGTGTTCTTAGAATGCTAACAACTGTTATCAGCGGTCCTTAATGGTTTATTAATTGTTCTTATGACTAGCGCATGGCAGGCAGCTAAATCAACACCAATTATATTTATTTATGAGTACATGTATAGAAGTATTTGACTTCAAAAAGTGAGACCAAAACATGTCATAAAACGTCCATATAGAGCAAATGAAAATATCACAATAATACCTCGTTATCTTGTGAATTCCTAAGTAATCAAGCTCACTTTCAAAATCATTTTTAAATCATGTACGGTGTGCAGTTCTTTACAATATCTATATCTCACAGATGACTTTTTTTAACTATTCGCTGTAAAATAATAGAAATGTGCAAATTGTGTTTTATATATTAACTCCCTACTTTCCTCAGGACTGCCCAAATTCAGGTGTAATTTCTACCGTTTCCACCGCGGTGCCAACCACCGAAATAATAACAACAACAGAGCCTGTGACAGATGCGCCTACGACTACAGAACCTACGACTCCAGAACCTACGACTCCAGAACCTACGACTCCAGAACCTACGACACCAGAACCTACGACAGCAGAGCCTACAACTTTGAAACCACCTACGACCACGACAGAATTTACGATATCAACTACATCTTCATCAGGGTCGTCGGTCACTCCACCGATCGTATACCCTCTGCCTCCAGACTGCGATGAAAACCCAGACCAACAGTTCTATCCGCATGAGGACTGCAACAAGGTAACAATGCAGCACTCAGTGGTTTGAAGTAATTTCAAGCGTCAGAAGCTGGCTCTTTTTTTACAAAATAGAGGTTTTATATTAAATATATTATTCAAAGATATAAAATTTGATCAATAATAAACCGAATGAATGCATTTTCACATAAAACAGAAGTACTCTTCCCTCCGTCAGGAAATTTTGGCTACACGTCATCTGTTCTTAGTTTCAGAACGACTGCAAAAAAGTATCGCATGTTCAATGTTGAATACAGAGAAATGAAGCCAAGAGTTTTGTCTGTGTCTACCTATACACAGGAATAACTATTTAACAATAATTAATGTAGTTAAGCTACTAACAGAGTGTAATAAAAGTTCATTACAGTGACATATGTGCCTAAAAATTCTTTTAAAAATTTTTCATTATCTCATAATTTATTAAATTAGAACGGTTTTCGAGCTGTGGTATAAGTTCTAGCATACCGTAATGATTTAAACTTTAAAAAACAATTGCTTATGAATGGCTTGGAATAGAAGTATGAAAATAATTTCAATGTGATGAAAATGTTCCCAGTGCCTACATTTAATGGAGAATTCTGTGCCAGTGGAACCCGACGATTTCTATTTCTAAAAAGGCTTTGTAAACATCATAAAAGACTTCTTTTTTACAAACATCAATGAGCTCAATCTGGTCTGAAATAATTGTTGCAAAGGATAGAAGAGCCTAAAACTTTACATTATACTATATTCTTCCATCGTTATTCATCATACATTAAGAAAATATTCTAGAATCAAAGATTAAGAATTAATTTTATACAAAAAATACATTTTCATTTAAATTCACTCAATCTTTGAAGACGATCTTGGTATCTTTCTAGCAAAGCTTGCAAAACGGTTGTGTCTTCTTTATTAATTTTTCTCTCTATGCCTCTGATTACCATTTGCAATGTTTTCTGCTTTGTTTTTCATTTTTCCATTGTTACAGCACATGATCTGAAAAAATCCTTTCACATAGTTGGATAGAAGCGATCAAATTATGCAATAGGAACTGAACATAAGCAGTGTATGCGCTAGTTTTAATTCACTCGAGGCTAATTTTTATCGCACACGAAATTAAATTGTCTCAAAAACACTAAATGCCGGAATGTTTTCCCGTCTGTGCATCAACTGTTGTCGACCAGATGGGGTATCATTTATGTTTTAGGGCTTCAGGCTACAACTTTTTATTATTCTATGTCCTGATCAAGGATTTCAAATGCCTAAATTTGATTACACAAAATCCTGGAATTCAGTACTGGTGGTGCGTCGATGGCACCCCAACTCTGATGCTGTGTAGCCCTGGCACCGTGTTTGACCCTGCTACCAGCCGCTGCGACTACAACGATGGGTCTGTTGACACCTCCCACTGCAGACTTTGGGACTGCGAAATTGATGGTGTCGTCTACGCAGGTGTCGACTGTGACCAGGTACATAACTTTAAGCAAACCCAATTCAAGTAAAGTCAATTCTAATATGCTCGTGGAATTTTTACCAAAAGAATTTACGTACGTGCCATTTGTATTGCGCAAACTTTGTTCGTGTGATTAGTTCGAAAACGCATCGTAATGGTGAATACTTTTAAGGTTAATACTTTTCTCATACTTTTTTCTGGCTGAGTATGAATTATATTCTTCTAGTTTTCCCCAATTACCACTGTCAAGTTAGATAGCTTGGTAATTATAAATCGGCAGGACGGTGGGAGAAAATTAGCCGGTACCATATTTACCTCTTTTTGGTGTTTTCATTAAATTTAGAATATTTTCGGATACCTTTATTCTACAAAGAGCTATCTAGGTGAACTCATTCTTTAAAAATAGTGATGAGGATTATCAAAACGAAGGAAAATGGCAATCCTTCTAAAAAATAGCCGTCCTTCTCATAATGCTTTACAAGTAAATGTAGAATCACCGATGATGCATTATAATTTACTTTTTGCCCATGCTTCTTTTAGAACCCATAAATACATTCAATGTAGCTCATGATAATTAGTATATAATAAATGGCTATCATACCTGAAGTTCAGAAAAAATTAATCATTTGAAACTACCCGCAATCAACAGTCAATTTCAATTATAGAGTAAATTATAGCAGTGGTACAATCATTTATGGTAAGATTATTGCCTACATTAAAACATTTGTTAAAAGCAAGATTGTAATCCAAGTGCAACAAATATTGGCAAAACTTTTGTATTCTGTAATCTCAAACATAAGTGATCCTTCTAAGAAGTATTCCTCCATGAGGCTATCAAACAGTTCTTGAGCAAAGTCCTGTCTGACTTTCGAAATTTCCAAGCTGTTTTTGTAAGATATATGAAGGTTGAATTGTTTTGCTGTAAATTAAGACAGCCTTCATTTAAATTACCAATATTATTTCTTATGATATCAGTAGTAACGTACCTGGCGCATAGTACAGAGGCACAAGTGTATAAAAATGGCCGCTAAAATTGCTGAACACATTGCGTTGCGGGCTTTGGGTACGATTGGGAGAAGCCTTTCGCTTTTTTTCTGTTTGACTTCAGTATTTCGTAAAAAACTGCCAGAAGAGTAGCAGGATTTATCCGAGTGCAAAATAAACAGAAATATGTTTTGTAAATGCTATCACACATCCAGCTACAAGGTCTGTCTAAAAAGTATCTGATCTCGAATTTTTCCCCACAGTAGTGACTCTATGGCGGTGTCACTGTGTACAGTGAAAGAAGTCAACTTAATACGCATGCTTGAATTTTTCTCTCCGTTCCAATTTGCCAGTCGTTGTCTGAAAACTGCATTTGAAGGCACTGTTATAAGTGTGAGTTGGAATTTTATTTTTCTCAAGATGACTGAACGACTCAGAAGCTAAGGTACTGCATCAAATTTCGTCAAAAGCTTGTTGATTCATAAAGCGGAACAATTTGTAAGATTCACCGGATACTTGGAGACGATACTATTGTAGTGACACGAGTTAAGAAATAGTTCATCCAGTTCAAAAATGGTTGCATATCGATAGAGAGTGACAAGCGTTCTGGGAGGCCACAAGCTGCTCGAAATGCACATGGCTCGTTCACGGATGCAATGAAACAAGTTATGAAGTGCTAAAGTTGTACATTTTATATTTTGGAATGCATTTTGAATTGCTAATTGCCCTGTAAGCAATCTTCTGTGTTTTTTCAATTTTTCTAATATGAATCAATTCTTTTTCCACAGTACTTCGTGTGCGAACACGGACAACCAGTGGAGAAAGTGTGTCCTGAAGGTACTTACTTCAACGCTGACGCCGGGCTGTGCGAAGACCCTACTTACGTCGATACAACCACCTGCAACGTGCCGGACTCAGAAGAAGACAATCAAGAAGTAGATAATTGAGCTCAATTGATCGATATGGAAAGTTCAGCTCGGAAAGGATGTCTGTTTAGGACATACGACAACCGCAAGGGAAGGAGTCAAGTGTTAAGTGTTTAATCAGATTGAGTCATCGTGCGTTTTGTACTGCGGAGTTGAGGATAATTTGTATAACACGTTACGTATAGTAGTAAAATAGTTTGCTCAGCTATGCATTGACTGCTACATTTTTAGAGCAAAAGAATTGTTCAACATGTTATTAAAACTATATATATGATTGAATCCAATATTTTTACGAGAAAAGAATGCAATTCATCCGAAACAAAACATAGTCATAGCACCACTACGGTTGCAAACACTTATAAAGGTGCACGATGATATTGAGATATTTCTTAGAGCGGTGAGTTATTATTCGCTTAGATCATTAATTTTTCTGTAAGCGACTTCAGGGAATGAATCGCCAACGAAAAATTATCATGAATAAATGTAAACCAAGGGATTTCTCGCTATACCATCACCATCACAGCCCGAATTCAAGAGGCTAGTTGTGGTTGGTGTTAGCTCGATCTGATGAAACTGAAAAATCCCTTAGTTTGACTGAGCTGTTCATTTATGGGTTCAATTACTTTCTAAAAATTGCCTTGCTGTGGCTTTTAAGATTTGAAATAAATTATTAAATAATGTTTGATGTTTTCTGTACCCAGTAAGTCATTTGTTCATTAATCCTCAAACGTGTGTTCGCTTAGAATCGTCTTAAATGTGGTTCTCGAGCGGACTGAATATTTTTCCTCTGTGGCTCGCAGTGCTCGTCTGAAGGAGTAAGAAATAAATGCTGTCGACAAAAATGGCATAATAACGAATTACTTGATGTATATTGATACCCAATTTATAACAAATCAGCCTCCCCACGACGGCGCTTCTTTTGAATCAATATCCAGGCGGCTTCAAGCGCCAGGTCTTGACACAGTATGGCGACTCGTGTTACCGCGCTGCGTTGCAGAAATAAGCTAGTAAATATGTTCTCCAGCGGTCATCCATTTTATTGCCTAAGAGGCATTGATCTCATGCTGACTGACAGTACCGGAGATAATACGTGGCACCATAAAATGAAGAGGCCTGTGAGTGAAGGCCACTGATTGTTACACTATAAAACCAAGTCAATGCTTCTTCGCCAGTTGCACTGAAAGATGATGTTATCAAGGACCCTACTAATACTTTAGTTTATGTACCGTATATTCAACTGCCTCTTAAATTAAAGAACATTTAACATTATCTCACGTTCAAACTTTAAAAATCACCATGAACTACATAGAACTTTACAAACTTGACATTTGGAATGCGCTGAGTGAGAATATACTCGATGTTATCATTTGAATGCATTTACTGTAATTGCAGACTATCGTTTTAAAATTCAATTCATGTAAAGTGCATGTCATTAATACAACTTACTGCAAATTCCTTCTACAACCTATGATCATGTAATTTATTTAAATCATTTGTTTTTAACTTGACCTTACAAGGACCACGTAAAGTTAAGTAAGCATTGCATTCTGACGTCTTCCATGTACGCAACATCCTTTCGGTACATTTTCATCAATCCCACTCAGCACTATCATCATCAAATTCAATTGCCATTCCCAGATATTAAAACATAATTCCAATGTTCGTCATTTTGAACTTTCAAGAAAATGATTGTACCAAGTTCAGTAAATAGCAGTGATTAGATATGATTATCGTGTCATTGATCTGTACAACTAATCAGAAATAATACATAGTTATTTCATTTCGTTGGGACTATGTTTAGACTTTTAATATTAATAACTAGCGGCAAATTAACCATCAGATAACGTAGCAAGCTCTTAAGTGTCATTATTTGTCTCAGCTTCCATTTCTTCCAAAATAGGAATGTTTCATTTGTTATCCTCACGTGGTAGTCCATGTTAGAAGGTTAGAAAAATCACAGGCGCGTGATTACGCTAACCAGGTTTATTTCAGTGAACACAGTTTGGTTATAGTACAGACACCAATGTCTACATGGCAATGGCAGGCACAAGAATGGGACCGGAACCAGGGAACGCGCTGAGAAAATGGTTCTATACCACTAGCTGACTCTAAACGCATTCCGTTACAAGAGTATTCATCACAGCGTTACACATTAACCTTAAACATACTAAAGTCGAACACATTCAGGGTGGAACCTTTAAACATTCAACACTCCTTCTCACATTGAATGTGCTTCTCAAAGAAAACTACACCTAGCTTCCTTCTCAGCCTAGAGAACTTCTCGGCACTTAGACCCTTAGTAAATGTATCAGCAAGTATATCATTCTAAGGACAATGCTCGAGATCAATTTCCTTAGTACAAAGGCTACCTACAGCACTTTGGTATAAGTGTTTGTCACATTCCTCAACTTCATCTGAAGTTGTGACAAGGTCTGCAATAACATCTACAGGAGTAGCAACCGAATTTGCTTTATCTATGCCAAACCTAGACAACAGGGCCTTAGTATAAGCAGACTGCTCTAGGAACACTTCATTTTTAGTCTGCATCACACCTACACCCATCCTCCAAATCTATCAGGAGCAGCTCTGTTCCTAGTTGAACGACGGAGCTCCAACTCTCCTTCTGAATCCTCATGTTTTTCTTCTTGAGGGAAGGACCAAGGAACACACTCAATTTCTTTCGAAGGCTCCTTCTCAAATGACATAAACTGAGATTCATTAAATGCCACATCTCTACTCATCAACACCTTTTTAGCATTAAAATCATACAGCTTGTATCCTTTAGTTTCACTCAAGAAAAAGAAAGTCTATGGCTCTTGCCATCACAACAATTTTCACAAAAATATTCTCATTTCCTAGAGAACAATCAAAACCTCTAACAAGATCAAGAGACTTCAGTTTCTTAAGATTATTAAATCCTAGATGACAAAATCTCTTGTGCCCCAACAGGTCATCCGAGGAGACACTCGAGCATTTTGCAGCTACATGATAGGAACAATCTAGTCTATAAAGTCTTCCTACCTTATGACCAGCAACTATCAACTCATTATTTTCATCTATAATCTCACATGTGCTTTTATTTAAATGGGTTTCTTTACCACATTCTGCATTCTGAGCATCAGATATTAAATTGCAAGCTAGCTCTGGCACAAACAACACATTTTTTACAACACAATTCTTTACCTGCATATTAGGTAGTATTATTTTAAGACGCACATCTCCAACTCCAACACCCTTCAAAGCTCTACCATCACCAATTACAATTCTCAAAGGAGAAGATAGATCAGAGTAAGATGAAAATTCACTTTGCTTGTTGCACATGTGCTGAGTAGCACCTGAGTCAACTATCCAAGAA
>VCRD01000148.1:0-17684 GCA_006783055.1 Trinorchestia longiramus
CTCAGTAATAGTTTTTGACCGTTATTTCTGGTTCTTACGTTACCGTCTCTTTCGAAGAGCCCTTCCAGGGTAACATTGTTGAGGCATTGAGATACTTAAAGGTCTCAGTAGTGAAGACTGTGTGAAGATGGTAGAGAAGGTGGCATGCTGTGTGCACTTGATAACCAACATATATTCAAATGATGCATCTGCTGTGTTTCGTCTGTAACACTTTGTCGTTTTTCGGTCGTCATGGTTTCATAATGCCAATTTCTTCGGAGCTCTCGACGCCGCGTTACTCTTTTTGAGCATTTTTTCAGTTGCGAAATTTTGTTTCAATTGGCGATATCAGATAGACTCCCAGCAGAAATTGATGAAATCAAGAGTAGATCTGAACCAAAAATGTAATTCCTTGAGAAAAAAGTTAGAATATTTGAAGAACAAGTACTAAGAAAATAAAACAAAAGCGTATTCCACACAAATGCCTACGTGATGTTTATAATGTACCATAATGTTGATAAACAAAACTTACTTTCAGGTTCCAACTTTTTAAAAAAACAAACAGTACTGCATGCTTATTTTAAGAGAAGAATTTATTGGCATTTTGCATTAAAGAAGATGCACAGATCCTAGTTTCGCAGTCCTAAGATTTTGTTTCCATGTAGGGAATGAAGATTTTAAATTAGGAAAAAGACAACGAATTAGCATGATATGCTGTAAAATCAAGAAATACACGTCCTTCGCACTACTGCAATTCTGCTTTCTCAAAGCTGCTTAGAGTAATATTTGCTACTGCACGAACGTATAATTGATGAATACTCGTTAAACATTGTGTGGATCTTATGCAATGGGTAAATTGACATTTATTTAGGTTCAATGTTGCCAATAAACATTTATTACGCAACTGTCAGGGTTCTAATTAAGTTACGAGTATGTGTAAAAAAATTCCAAGTACCATTTACTCTGATTTTTTTTCATTAATAATAAACATTTTCAGGGAAAAATAACTGAATAATAATTAAGCTACGTAAAATTGTGTAGTATAATAGAAAATAAAATACTTTCTTGAATTTCGTTACCAGGATTCGGTAAACTTGCATTTGAACGCCGATTTCTTAATCATTTTCCTTCATATTAAAGCCACTAGCAGACGAGGATCAGTTGAACGTTAGATAGAAACGATCGCTGTGTAACTTCTGAGGCGAACTCGCAGAAAGTCTTTTGTGTAAGTGTCCAGGCATCAGCACACGCCAATTCAGGGTGCTGACTGTGGTCTAAGTTGGAGACGCGCTTGGCTAACTTAGCTCTTTAGGGCCCGTTCTTTCCAGTCCTTCTGAACAGTGCGGGATCCATCAGTCTCCGGCCTCTACTGCAGCCCCTCTCTTCCTCGGCTTCGTTAAAGTCATCGCAGTATGGCTTCCACTGTAAAAAGGTGACTGCAATAAATGATGCTTTGACCACTTTAATTCATTTTCTGGCTCAAGTTAATATCGTCCTTTACAGGGTGTCCCAAAAAAAGCAGACCGAACTTTAATTTGATAAAGCTCTACAGTTATTGTTGATAATATAGTTCTGTAACGGCCAGCTTGTTCACTAAATATTTGTCAATTAACAGCGAAAGCTTTATTTGATTTCCTTGCACGAAATTGTTACAATACCGTTGTTAGTAGAGGCCACCGAAAGTACGTTTGCTCCGGGGTATGAATGAAACTCAAAAGTGTAAGAACAGTCAGGAGCATCATGCTTTGGGGCATAAAATCTTACATTCTGAGTATTAACCTTTCCATTGATAAAGAAATCGGCTTCGTTGCCATTTAGAACTTTTTCCATGAAACAAGCATGTTTGTCAAGAAGCCATTCAGCGAATAGCCTACGACGAGGAAAGTCTGTTTCCAGAAGTTGATGTCTTACATGAATTTTGTAAGGATACCAATGTAAATCACAAACAACAATACGATTGAACGATGACTTTGTTAGGGGTAAACCATTTCTTCTGACTGACATTTGTAGAGTTTGTAGAAGCAAGTTTCGCACTTTTTCAACATTTTCTTCAGATCTCGCAGTTCTTTTACACCTTGAACGGCCTTTGCTTAAATTACGACTAGTTCCTTCTTCTTGGTGTTAATTAGCATTGTTCCAGATAGTATCTTTGCATGGCGATCTTCGTCCGGGGAAATGTTGAGCAAATAAGGCCTGTTAACGTTTAATGCTAATAGTCGAAATCCAGGTTATGACTACAAACACTCTTTTTTCTTCTGTTAACTGCATAATAAAGGGTATTTGCGGAGAAAACTTGTTCGTGCAAACATGTTTTATTCATGCAAGTGGTATTGTAGATACTGATTTACATAAATAACAAGCTTGCCTTTACAGAACTAAATTATCAACAATAACTGCAGAGCTTTATCAGTTCAAAGTTCGGTCAGCTTTTTTTGGGACACCCTGAATAGGTGGGTTATTAAGTCTGCAAATTGCTAATTTTTCCTCCGTTTCACTATTATTTTTTTTGCGCATGGAGCTTTAGCATAGAAACGAAGACGATGTCAAACGAGAAATACGCGCAGTTACTGTCGAGCGTTGTATGAAATTGACGGTGAAAGGATAAGTGACTGTTTCCAGAAATATTATTAAGCTTTGTTGCATGGCGGAGATTAAACTCAGTGAAGCACATTTAAAAAACTTCATTACTATGAGAAGTTGGAGTAAACATTTTTTTGGACATTTATCTTGCCACGAACAGCAAGATAAATAAAATCTCCGAGGTACTCCCAAACATTCTAAAAAAAACAGGCATTTTAATTACAACGATGCCATATGCTTACAAAGATTCTTCTTATTTGAATTATTTGTTTATGATCGGATCAAAAGTTTCTAGATCTGTTAACTCATAGCTCAGGGGCTGTCTAATAAACTGGTGGACATAATTATGAGATTCATGAACACTTTATTAATAACTTCTTCAGTTTGGCTCATATTGCCGTGACATTTCTATGCAGAACCTATATTATATGCCAATTGTAAGGATATGTTCAAAATTGTAATTTGTATTGCCCGTATTTCTTGTTTGCGTTTGCAAGAGTTCATGTGCAGAAACAGGCTCTCGTCCACCAATTAGATGTCCCTCTAGATTGGAGCCTACAGGTTACGACTGCGTGAGTTACTATTAGGCCGTGCAAGTATTTTCCAATAATTGTCAGCTCATATATGCGAGCTTAATATAAGTTTCCTTTTTTTAATTTCCTGTAGTACGTTCTTTTGTTTGAATTAGACCACTGAAATTAGGCACCACCAAACCTCACGACACTGAGAGTGAAGTCGAGAAGACATTTCGTTAGCTGGCTCACTGTGAGACTCGTCTCACAACCAAGAGCCTAAACTCCTATTTGCAAAAGATTCCCCTACACCTGAAGTGGAACTCCCCCTTCAACCTCTGTATTGTGCATTGTTATGTCGGTCAGGTTCTTAGGCACATCGCATGTTATCGTTCATTTAATTATTTGCTAGTTATTTTGCAATTAATTCTGTGTCTATTTAATAAGAATATCATAACACTTTCTAGACTGTAATTTCCCTGTGGTAGAATAAGCGGTGGTGATCGTTTGTAACATTAGCAGTTGGAATTCTGTTACTTTGCAGAAAGTTTCCAGATCTTTAAGCGAATATGAAATAGAAAGGGCGATGCCCTGTTGCCAATCAACGTATGCTTTCGATTTTACCAGCTTTAAAAAATAAATACAGTTATTTAGAGAAACATGATTTAGTGGGTTGGAATAGTTATAAGAAAGTTTTGGAGAACTTAGTATTTACATATATTTCTTTCCGATTGCAGAACTATTGTGCATATTTCATGCAGTGTATAAATGAGATTTGCAAAGAGTTAAGTTAAAATTTATCACTGATATCACTTATTACAAGACTTTAAGGATTCTCTATCTCTAAAATTTCTTCGATTATTGTAAACCCATTTTGATACAATTCTCTGTAGGTTTTCTATTCGTTTCATCTTGAAAGAATTTACCTGCCAGTCTTAAACTGTTATGTTACTGGCTTTAAACGAGTCTTGCGTGATCCTAAAAGTATAGATTGCTGCATTGTCCAGCTGAAAATAACATTATTGATCAAAAAGTATTAAAAAATAACTCAAAATTTTCTTCGAACACATCGATGTATCGTGCTGAGTTTTGTTTTCCCTCCATGGACAGCGAATCAGCGGTTTCTATCGCAGAAAAAACTCCACAGGTTATCACAGATCCAGCGAATGGCCGATTTGAAATGAGTTGCTCCTCTTCTCTTAAATCATGCCAGTAAAGCGAGTAAACATCAGGTCCATCTAAATGATTTTTTCTCATGAAAAAACAGCACTGCTTGCCATTACTTTTTGGTCCAAGTTACTTTTTCTTTTGTTCAGTCTAAATCAGTCAGTTCAGTTTTTCCTTTTCCCAATCTCAGTCTTAGTCCTCTTTTTTGGTCCTGCTGTTAAAGCAGGGGGTGTTTTCAGTATCGAAATACGAAACGAGGTGAACCGTATGGAACTTGACTAAGTTTTCTTAGGGTGACCGCTATATTTACACTCTTTTGGAGATCGCATGCACGTAATTCCCCCTGTGAAGTTTCTCGAATGAGTTGATATTGAACTGCAGCTATCAATTTGGGAGGACGGTCTGGATGTTTTATTGTGCCGTAATCCTTAGGAGTTTTCAAACAGTTTCTCACCACCGTCCAAAACTTTGTTATTGTTTTGTAATGAAACTTATAGATTTGTGCTTATGATGATAGGAGGAAATTGGCTCTTTTTTCATCAAGAAAGCTAAAATTTCTCGGCATTCTGTCATGATACTACAAAGCGTTTCATTAGCGTGCAAAATGCGTACATACCTGAGATAAATATGTTTATAAATTCATGTGCACTGATTTTTCATTTTGTCAATCAGAAGCGACTCGGAACTACAATGTTTCAAGCTGGTCTTATAATTATTTTTTTCCTGGAAATTAAATTCCCTAAACAAAAACGAAAGTCGAGTGCATCATACATATATGTAGGTTTTATAATACATGGAAATTTTCCTGACAGTATGTGCAAAAACGAAGTTATTAAGAAATTGTTCGTGTGTTACAATTATTTCCACCATTTCACGTTGGGCAATCAATAATTATGTCAAAAAATCTAATCTTTCATTCACCAAACTATTTTGATTGGATTGGCAATAAGCATGACTTTTGTTTCCATAATTATAGTTCAGAAAACAGAATTCAATCGTAACAACGCTTGAAAAAAGAATAAACTCTGCTCAGAATTTATTTTAAATATAGTGAGGTGGGAGTTGAAAGTCCTGCCACGGTATTCTAGGACAATGAATCAATCATTGTTATTTAAGGCCGTGAATAAGGGACGCGTTTACAAGAACCTTCTACGAAGGCTATTCCGAAAGAAATGTCTCTTATTTTTTAGTCTGTCCTAAGAGCCCTGAGAGGATTGCTTTTGACATTATTATGATGACTGAGCAGATGAGCCCGTCACCAAAAATTGTTACCTCCTTGTTGCAAATCTTGACGATGTGACAGTCTAAGAAAGTAACCCCCCTGTCATCAATTTACGTAAAGAAGAAGAACGTCAATTAATTCTTCCACGCAGAAGAAATTGATGCTACCAATCGACATTCACCTGTGCTTGGTGAACGTTTACGGAGTCTAAGCATCTGATGGTAGAACGGTTAAGAGAAGGATTCGTCGATTCTGGAGCGACGACATAGATGTATGACAACCACGATCTGGACGGTCATGTATATCCATAGTTGTGGAAATGGAAAGGCGGTTCGATCAACATCTGCACTTATACGCGGAAAACAGCGCATGAAATGCGTGCAGAATTGGACGTTAGTGTCAGTGCACTAGAGACTATGATGTTACCCCTAGGGCGCAACAAAGTGTTGCGGTTCTAAATGCCGGCCGGCATAAGAGGCATGAGTGAGTGAACAGTAAAGTGTGTCTGGTGGATTCCATGGATGCTCACACAGAAACAAATACAACACCAGTAGTTTTTGAATGTGCTCAAGGATGAAAGTGACGCCTTCTTGGAACACATCGTCAATGGTGGAGGGCGAATTACGCACTGAAGGACGGATTACGTTCTTTGCATTTTCGTGACAACGTCGTCGTCTTCGACTCTGTGACGAAATGAACTGTCTCACCTGGCATATACATTTAAGAGCGCAACATGCAGGCCCCGGCTCATTGCAGATAAAAGTTGATTGGAATTGGCTGTGATTCCATGGGAAAATGACCTCTGTAGCACAAATATCCGCTCACTGTGATACTGTCACTCTCGTCTTCGCAGATCTTAAACTTTTTGCATTAAAAATAAAAACAACTTCTTTTGGAACGACCCTCAACCTTGGTGGTCTGTTCAGGAAATTAAACTCTCATTAAAATGCGGACATCTAAACTGCGTCAGAACATTCTTTTTCATCTCAGTGTAGCCCAGCTCATTCACCATGGGTTCTTAGGTCAGTTTCTTATCATTACTGGGAAATTATTTTGAACTCACCTTGCAGTCATAATCTAGACCAATGGTTCTCAAACTTTTTCTTCTCGGGGAGCACTTACAATTCTACGAACTAGCAGGACACGCGAATAATTTGCGGTTAGTTCAGTAGCTGTCTCTCCACCTCGTTCATATCATTTCGTCTTTCTTGGTCTCTGTTTCTCCTGTTTTCTAGAAATTGCTGTCTCTCCACCTCGTTCATATCATTTCGTCTTCCTTGGTATCTGTTTCTCCTGTTTTCTAGAAACTGCTGTCTCTCCACCTCATTCATATCATTTCGACTTTCTTGATCTCTATTTCTAATGATTTGAAGATACAATTCTCGCTCCTCCTGACTCATTTTCATCCTTCTCTGTTGCATTCGTAGTCTGCTTCTATCACGAGTTGCTTGCCTTTCGTCTTCTCGCATGTGCTGTCAGCTCCTTCTCTTCCATTCCATTGTTTTAGATCAGGGGTGGGCAAACTTTTCAGTGCAAGGGCCACGTTCAAAAATTCGCAATTTCATGGGGCCGCATAGTACAGGTTCGCATATAAGTAAGGTATTGTCGGTATCACTCATGCGCTTGCAGCACTTTGTAAAATTTAAAAAAATTCAAAAATTTCAAAAAATTCCAAAATTGAAAAAATTTCAAAAATTCAAATAAATGACAAAATATGAAAAATTTAAAAAATTCTGAAAATTCAAAAAATTCAAAAAATTCAAAAACTAAAAAAAAAGGAAATTTTTTAAACAATTTAAAAAATTGAAACCAAATCAAAAAATGAAAACAACTAAAATATTCAAAAAAGTTAAAAAATTCGAAAAATTCAAAAAATTAAACCATTTGAAAATTTACAAAATTAAAAACATTCAAAAGTAATTTAAAAAATATAAAAAATTTAAATCGTTTAAAAAATTAAAAATGGAAAAAAATTCTAAAACCAGAACATTCATAAAATTTCCAACCCAAAGTAACGTAATGTAACGTGACCCGACCCCAACCCTATAATAGATACCGCAATGAAGGGTGTGACGCACAGGTACGACAGACGTAAGCGTATTAATATATAGATGAGGAATAAATGCAAGGAACATCGTGTTTAGAGTTAATAAATCTCAATGATTGCTCTTAAAAACTGAAACCAAGTACCGATTTTCTGTACCCGAAGTTTAACAGAAAACTGAATCTCGGTTGAAAGTTCAAAAAATAAAATAGAATAGAATAGAATAGAATAAGGCAATAGGAACGAGCCGTTTGGCCCAACGAAAATATACAAATAAAATACTCATTCGACTTTGCTTCTACCACTAATATTTAATTTTATTTTGACATGTAACGAAGTAATACCTGTGTAGAACACTATAGTGGTTTTCAGTGCATGAGCGATTATTTGTTTAAAAATATGAAAAATAAATTATGTTCAATGATTTGACAAAAATTATAACATTCATTAGCTATGTAAAAATTGCATTACAGAGGGCAATGAAATATCATATTCTTAACTTCACATACCTGCAGCGCCAAACACTAAAATTATGTCATAAACCTATACATAACCAGATTATATCGTCCCTCCTGAGCGCGGAATGATCAAAGTTTGACAATTTAAAGCGACATGCTCCGGAAAATGTCACTGAAAATGAAAGTTGTTGAACTGAACTGTTTAATTTGGTAACGTTTAAAATATTAAACATGTGCTATACTCAATGATAATATTTAATGTTCATATGATGCAGCTGGTGCTCTAAGTTTTCCCACTTGACTTATGTATGTATTGGCAGCATTTATTTGTTTGTGCACAGACGCTGGTGTGTTTAACCTCATCTAAGTTAATCAAAAAATGTAGGAAATATTTGATTTTAGATATCATTACTAAACTTCTGAAAGTTATTGAGTGTGTTTTCCTGCACTTTTAACGATAATTGAACTCTGGACCGTATGAAGTAAATAAACAAAATTGCAACACATGATCTGAATTGAACTGAGTGTTGGGTAAATTGTACATGCAGGATGAAATCGAACTGAGAGTGTAGATAAGTGTGCATACAGAGTGAATACAGCAAAAACAAGTGGAAATCAATTCGAGAGTGTGATAAGTTGTGCATAGAAGGTGAATGCAGCAAATATAGGGTAATCCGGTTGAGAATCTGGTTTGGTAATCCGGTTGAGATAGGTGCTGTCAATGTTTTTTTACGGCTGTGCTGAGGTGGTCGTCATAGATGATGTTACAAGCAGTGAAGGCTCTAGCCCACGTACGTGCGGAAGACCATGAGTGAGTAGCTAGCATAGAGTCTTTGTTTTCATATTTAGTAATTGATGTGAGTGCTTTATTGTTGCTATATGTGTACGAGTATATTCTCTGCTTTTGTGATGAAATTCGTCGTGTGTGCTGATTTATGTTCAGAAGAGGATGGATGGTCATGCTCTTTTTCAGGCGAGCGGCCGGTACTTTCATGAAATGCTCATTGATGACATGAAATGTAATTTTTCGCTGCTGAGCACGAAGGTTAATTAGTATTCATAAGAAGGAAATTAGAAAAGAACTGAACTTTGGTGTCAATTATATGTAGGATTTCCAATCGGAGAAGACCGAACTTCTAATTCTGATTCATGCTAATGAATTGTGCGTGCCACCTTAACTCTACACATTTGGATTCAACAACCCCTGTACAAAAACCCTGTTCATGAATTCAGCTGTATCAATAGTTTTAAATTTGATGATGGTTTACAAAATTACAGGTACTTCCAAGTGTTTGATTATGCGGTCAAGTGCACTGAAGAAAACACAAGTCATGAAACGTATCTACGCTCTCCTCTCTACTAGTTGCTAATATTTACTTCACGAGTTCGTAGAAAGTATTGTAGGACACTTGTGTTTTAGCAACTGTTTGCTTAGCATTAACATTCGCCTAGTTGCAGTTGGCGAACCCTATTAGCACTGGTGGAAAGAAGCATGACCAGCAGCTTAGGAATTATGCTAGTCCAGAGAAACGACTTAATACGGAGCAGCATAGCACCAGGTGCTGGAGCAATAGCTAACAGGCAGCAGCAACAGTTTCAGCTTCACGAGCAGTACCATGGTGTAGCAGCAACAACAGCAACAGTTGCAGCAACAGCTGCAGTTGCAACAGTGCGACACGTGTTGCTGAGGGCGGAGCGAGCAAGGCACCTCCCAGACCGGCACACAGAGCCTAGCAAAGGAAACTGCGCTCTTCACCACAGTTATGAATGCCTCCGCATTTCACCAAAAAAGTTCGTTACGGCATGCCAGGAGTTTGCTCTCTTCAAGACGTGCAAGAAAAACTCTCGAAACACGAAAGGCAGTGCTTAAGGAGTTACCATCAAAATTATCCTGAAAAACATTAGAAATATTTCACACAACTCAGACACTTAAGTGCCTAATTTTCGAGAGCCATTTCCAATGAATTATGTCCAATAATATCTGCACAGGCTTCGTAACGATCAACTGTTAATGATCGCTTCAGTCAGAAATTGACGACACAATTCGGAAGCAAAAGTGAATCTTGTATTTCAATTATGGAAAGTCAAGCAATTTGGCTGAAATTGAGAATCAAAAATGATGACAAATTTGAAAAGTAAATTAACGAGTAAACTTGTATACAACCTTGAATATTTTCAAGAGGATGTCTCTTAGACACATGTGATTTATATATAAATTTAGATTCGAATTTTAGGAAGGCTATTATACAAGCGTGTAAATGATGGACCATAAAATGCTATCTGTATTTTCAAAGTTGTGTGTAGGCTTTTGTTGTTAAAAAAGCCACTAACCAGGAGAGTGATAGAATCTTTCTTAACTCATGTTTATAAGCGAATTTGTAGAAGAAGACGGCGTAGTTGGTATATTTATGTATTATTTGATGAATTTAATGTATAATGAACGCTTTGATACTGCTAATTCTCAAGCTATTGATCTTTGATTGCTATCTTTATGGACAAATGCGAACAAATTGTTGGAATATGTGCCTAACAGTGTGTTGGATGACACTGAAGTCTACGGACTTGTCGCTAAATGTTTAAGTTAGTATTGATTTTTTTTTTTCGGTGTCGACGAATCGATTCCAGTGAGTCCAGGAACAGTAAGCTAGTATATTGTTTATGCATTTGATATTAATTCAGGAAAATTGATGGATTTCTCATTCAAATAAATTTTGGGGATAAAGTACAACGTATCAGCCATGACGCCCCAACGACAGCACTGTAGCCGTTCTAGACAACATTGCTTCATGATGAAGCACAAGACATTCAGAGCGTGTAAACGCATAGTTCCCGCAATTCAGACAGCTAGACCAATTATTTCCCCTCTGCATCGTTAGGAGCAGCTCGAGGATCATGCACTGCGTCCGTGATGGTATCACAGTCCAGGAGTCACATTGTATTGGAAGGAGAGCTTCTAGCATCCATGCTTGACGCACTGCACCAAGCAAGCCAGCCAGGCTGCTGCTCTCTGCGTGTCACTTCGGGCTTTACCAATTCATGGTCTGACTTTCATAACAGAGGCAATGGAAAATGTTCTTAGAGTAGTTCAGTATGTATATGAATCGCTCGACTTTCTCTTCAAAGACTGCTGATACAAACTGCAAAACTAGAGGCGGGGCCTGCACCCTGGTGGCACCGATAGGCGGTGCTGAGAGAATGGGGGTGCCGGTGGAGGAGAAGAGTTTATATAAAGCCAAGCGAGAGCGAGGTCAACATTAGGTGGTGTGGGCTGTGGCCCTAAGAAGATGTGTTGTCGAGTGAGACTGTAGTGACCTTGCTCTACTCTGGCAACTGTCCCTCAAAAGTGAATCAAGTGAGTGCTCAGGGTGCTGGAGCATTCCCGTCAGAGAAGAGTGAGGCTTACGTGCTCAACACCACACTCTTCGGACACAGCTCTTTTTTACAGCTTACTGATTTTAATTTGCAAGTAAACAATGCCAGTATCCGTGTTCTGTTGCTCATCTCTAACCATTGCTCCAAATTACCGATTGCGTTATATTGACCTACACCGAAGGTTGCAATCATGATTGGTTGACGCTTGTCTTGGTGTAAATGTCCATCTTCCATCCTACTGTCGTGACTTTCTTTCTTTGACTGGTGTTTTCATTTCCTAAGCCATTTTTAACTTCATCTGACTTTGGCGGATTCTGCTCCATCTATGGCTACAGGGTGTAATACAACACCTTAGTTTTATGGTGAGGTCGCAATGCCTCGTTGCTTTTTACCAAAAAAGACAGGAGGTTGGGAACCTCTGTATATCCCACCTCCTAGAGTGAGGTCTGTTTCCCCTTCACTAGAACAGATATGGACGCCTCGTTCTCCTACAGCAGGGGAAACAGCACCATCTCCTCCACTTGAGAACAGTCATTCCTCTGCAGCGCCTGCTTTATCTAGCTCTTCATACACACCATCAGGATATCCCCTTGATCTGCACATCACTACAGCCTCTCCTAGACACGTCTACTATGGCGAAGTTTCCCGCCCTCCTGATGAGATTTCTGAAGTTCAGTTACTTCAGCCTCCCCAGCCTCCTTCCGCTCTGGAAGTCGTTCATCAACATTCAGCTGCTGATTCCGATGACAGAATTGTGCAAGTGCATATCCCGGAGTTGCCACACTCCCCACAGTACCACACTCAGTTCCAACATAAAGCTTCACTTTTCTACAACGGTGAGTGCCAACCGCTTTTGTGTCTAAGTTGAATTTATTTGGAAATATATTCATAGTATACTGATTCCATTTCCATGCCTTTGGAGCAGGTAAGAAAACATTTTCAGTTGTAGTGCACAGATATAAATCATAGTTTAGCGTAAATTTCAGGTGCAATTGTTTTACCATCCAGAGAGATACGACTTTAGAGACTTGAAACGGTTAAACAAATCATAGAAAAAACATAGAGAACTTAGGGTAAAGATTGTAACCACCATTGAGATTATCTGATAATTGGCTTCTATTTAACAAAACCTCAAATATCTTTCAATCTTTGAGTTCGTGATTCCTAGACTCGGAAAAAGTATTATCAAAGTAATTCCCACTGTCAGGGTTTTGCTTTACGAAGGCTATCAGCAGGCCAAGGAGCTCTAACAGCTCGCCGGGACGACTGCTCGAGTTTCAGACGTGAGCTGCAGCGTCGCTGCGATGACCCTGCTAGCAGCAGAAGGGTCTCCTAGATGGACATAGTAGGGTCATAAATCATGGGCTGGAGGCGAGTATTGAAGTCCCCAGCTCTCTTTGCTGAGGCCATTACATGTGCCTTTAAAGCTGAGAACTGCAGCAGCAGCGCTGCAGCCGCAGCTGCTGCTCTCGCTGCTGTTCCTCTGCTAGTTTCGAACGCTGCGAGCGGTACTTCATTATCTGGTCATTACTCCTGTAACTACCTTTACTCTTCAAGTAATTTAGCATTAGCGCACTTGGCCAGCGCTCTGGTCTCGCTAGTGGGCTGCGCTGGAGCTTGCATCAAGTCACGGCTCGATTAGGGAGCGCCAGATCAGCTGCAGGCCTGTCTCTTCCATCTACTGTAAACCACTTGCCCACACGCCGGCACTGCAAGCTTTCACTTTCCGTTTCTTCAATGCATATTAAAGTATTTACCTAATATCTCCGCCATTTTGTGCAAGATTCTCTCATGTCATTTTGCAACCGATTTTGTAGGTCATATATGTGGCGCTGACAGTACGGTCAAATCTTTCTGAAACACTAACTGAAAGTATGTAACTGAAATATCAAAGATGAACTCAGAGCAGTTTGAAAAATATATTTCACGATAGCATGTCTTAGAACGTATTTTCAAGTTCGAAATGCACATCTTATACTCGATGTCGACCGGATATCAAAGCAGAAGCTTCAGCTCACTAAATATTCTGTTCGATTTTCGTGTGATTTGATCATTTCTCTTCATCCAGTGCATGGTTGAACAGCTGCACAATCGTGCCACTTCAGAGCTGTTTAATGTGTTGTTAGTTACTTACCGGAATCTAGTTGGTGCTGAATTTTGAACGACTTTTCTTCATTCATTTTAATTACGTTTTCATTTAGTTTAGGTCAGAAGTAAAGGTTCTTTAATACCACAGAAAAATACTGTTGCTTGAGTGCAGTATGAATTAGGTGTTGCTAAAGTCAGATAAGATGACCAATTTGAAGAGTATTCAATTGTATACTACTTTTGATGACTTCATAATAGAGTGAGCCTATACAACACGAATAGTATGCTTTCGCATTTTTCTCCTTATTTCTATTTGTGTACCGTCGAGGTCTTCAGTATGTATAATAGTAGGCGACACGATGGGTTGTGTGTGACTTGGGTGCATCATAGTATTTTTCACAGGTGTTTGAGAGACTCCTTAACTCACAAGTGTGGTACGTTCTGGAAAATTATCTGACTGAATTTGTAACACTGAATGAGCCATGTAGTTTTGTACGATTTAATAATGCATCTTTTTTTTTGTTGCTATTTCCGTTGACAGTGGAAGAAAATGAATGAAGCAAGGAGAATAAGCTATCAATATGTTATTATGCTCATTTAGACATTTTTCAAAATACATGGGAGATATTTATTGAATCAGATCACCTGAGCTATGTGATCTCTATTAACTTTTATATGATTATTAGTCTCTTCAGGATTGCATCTGATTCCCTGTCAGTGCCCTTCTGGACACGGGATTTCTGCCTACTTCACAGTAACTGATAAACTGGAGAAAATGTTGACGAATTTATGAGTTCGTGATCAAATGTATCTCAAAATCCCATAGGTGGTGTGTCGTGACTAAAATGTTATATTTAGGGAGGGAAGTTACGCTTTGTGTTACAGCTTGAATAATGACTGGACTTAAAGACAACACATTGTGTCACTTTTTATTTTGTATTGCGTTCGTTAGTTTTCCATGTCAAGATGGTTAAACAGGAAAGTCGGATGGACAAAGCCAGCTGTGGAAGTAGTTTGTTCTTAAAGGAGGAAAGTTAGTTAATATTTCTTTCACCTGTCGAAGTGAGCTCACCAATGCGACATATAAATTAGATCAAGTTGTCTTGATTCCTTTAGTATCATATTTTCTCCTCTTCATGGCCATAATTAGGTATTAAATTTATATTTTACTGGAGGATAATTTATAGAAGCTGCTACAGAATCGATGAGAATCAGAGACTTGGATTCTTACATAGGTATGTTTGGATTTACGACTATAAATATGTTGATATTATTTCAAACTCTACCTACAACATAGTCCTACATTATTTATGATTTCGCATCGCCGTTGCATTAAATCTTCAGTATCCAGAGAATAAAAGTCGCTAGATTTTTAATCAAAAATCCGTCAGGCCACGTCATGAGCATTGTATCGATGTCGTACCCTGCGCCGAAGCTTGAAAGTGAAGAAATTGTTCACAAGGTATCGGAAAAAATGATAGTTACAGGGTGCTGAATCAGGAAAATATGGTGGCAACTGAGCTTTACGATAGGTAAATGGTAGTAAAAAAGAACGAGCGTTCTAGTGTTAAAAACCTACGTTGTATGCCTTTTAAGATTCTTTAGCCAAATCTCCGTATTTTGACGGTTCATTGCTCAGAATACAGTTAGCATCAACGTTTTGAGTATTTTCAACATTTCCATATTAAAGTAGCTCTTACCAATCCTACCAAACACAGATCATACGCTTGTATCGTGTACAAAAGTATACAGTTCTGACTTGGTTTGAGGTATTGATTGTTTGTCGGGACTAGTCTATCTTTTCCTCTTCTCTTCAAATTGAGGGACTGTTTTTCATCCTAGTTAACAATGAGATAAAAAAAACATTTCTTTGTGTTCATGACTAGGTTGGTGTCGAGCAAGCAAACTGGTATTAACGTATGTCTGAGTTTGTTTTTCTCGGTCAATGTGTGTGGTCCCAGTTGCCGAGTTTTGGGGCCTTTTTTATTGAGTGAGAACACGAGAGCTGCCTGCCTTCTCTTTTAGTTTTCTTGAAGTTGTACGCAATTCCTCTTCAGTCAATGTGTTTAATTGGTTTATATCAAGCTCTACGGGTAGCCTAGAACATGACGAGTCTACGAGATTAAAGTTTTCATCCCTGAAATAGAAAAAAAATGTTTTTGATCCATCTTGCTAGTGTTGAAACATCCTCCACACGCAGAACAACTGTAGCTAGGAGTTTGAAATGGTTTATGACCATGATTAAACGTAAACAAGATATGTCATATATGTTTCTAGTCTACTGAACGATCCTCCATTAAGATTGGCAAAATTTAAAAGTATCTAGTAATTACGACCAACAGCTCAGTGTGATGATTAGAACTCTGAAATATGTTGCAAAACGTGACGTGAAAGAAGGTTGTCAAGCAGAAAAGGAGAAAAGTGAACGAAGTTCTTTAAACCAAACTTATCATATCATAATAAAGTGCTTCTATGGACATCTGGTATCATTTAACATTAAAGTGTGAACTCAATTTCAGTCCCATTCAACGGAGCATCTTCAACAGAACTCAGTGAACGTTTCTCTTTTCCCACTTGACACATTTTAAGGGGACTGTTGTAATTTGCATTTCTATAAGGCTTGTGGAGGGTTGTTCATATTAAATTTGTTTTCAAAATTCTTTATATTTTTAACATTGTTGTTACTTATTTTCCTCGTTCATGTCCTGGCCTTTGTATCGAATCATGCATATGGAATTCTCTAGCAAATTGCTTTACTACTAAATTTTTTCCAACAAATAATTCATTACGCCATTTTTCTGTGAACCATTAGGCTTAAGTTTTAGCCTTTCTGTGGCTTTTCAAGGAACTGATTTTTCTCCCGATTAAATAAATTTATTCTTTTGGAACAATTTCCCTTTACAAAGCTTATTAATTTCAAAAATTTAAGTTCATCTATCAATTTTTCCAAAACTGCAACATGTAAAGAACTTTTTATCACCCTGGTTAATCGTAAAATAGTGGCGTATGTTGACGCAGCCATGTTTTTGGCTTGAAGAATAAAAACTAACTGCTCTGCATCCCAAAAAATTTTATAGCAGCTGTTGTATGGGGCTGTTGTGTCAAACTAATTGTGCACTAATTGTTCGAGTGGGACTGCAAAAGAAGAGCTTGCTAGCACGCAGGGGAGAAAAGTGAGGCAGGCGTCAGAGCGCAATGCCTGCCGCGCCAATGCCTGATTGATTTCATGCAAATCGCGTTGCCTGGCCGCTGCGCATCATATCGCTCCGTCCTCGCGTTCAACGGTGCTGCTAAAATCACCAGTTTAAAAAAAAATAATATTTGTGCCATAGATCATGTTGTATATCGAACCTGTGGGATATATTTGTATTTAATTCCTACAGTATGAACTTAGATAAATTGGTAGTACAAATTTCAGTGTTTTTAAAACTAGTCTCCCTAAATACATTTTTTTGATATATAATGATACAGGCCGGAATATTATTGCTTACCTTTACGTATTTAATAAATACATGCATAAATAATATTCAAAACGATGAAATTGCTGACAGTTTTCGTCCAGCAAAGGTGTTCATTGATTGCAGATGAAGAATTGTAGTTGCTAATTAATTCCGTGAGTCAATAATGAGAAGTATAAAACAGAATCATATATCGACTGGTTTCTAAAATCTGTGTGTAGTTCGATTTATTCGTATTGATATGTAGTGTTTCCGTATTGTTCTTTGGTTAAATAATTGAAGACATTGATGGTGTGTCAATTCATTTGTTTATTAAAATATTGTTCGAGAAAACGCAGTAGAACTCACAACTTCCATAAGCCCACAAACCAAAGCCACTAAATAAAACTCTACCATGTCACTTAGCTTTCTCTTTACGTACGTAATTTAATACTGCAATTGCGAATAAGTCTAGTCTCACTTAATTATACTGTCTGTGACAAGGATGTTTCGAGTTCTTTCAATAGTAAATATTATATATCCAGATATTTTGAAGATTTCAATACAGCTTATGAGCGACAGTGCTTCAGTAACTAGAATATAAGCACAAAATGCGACTTAGTCCAGTTTACCTCTTTCATCCGTCAACTGGAGGAATTTTTCTGATCGAACTAGCGTATTTAGTTGGCTTCTCGCTGCACAACAAGTTTGAAACAGAAATTTGAGGTTTGACTATAGTGGCATTTCACGGTATGAGAGATGGAGTCCCTCGAATTTTTCTAAACTTGCCTATTTCTGTCACATCTCAGGTGATCGTTTTCAAGA
>VCRD01000148.1:18203-133881 GCA_006783055.1 Trinorchestia longiramus
TGTTTTACCCTTTATTCAGGCTCTAGAGCTTAACTGCCAACATTTTTTGTAATTCTAAGAACTTTTCGTTTCCAATTTAGGTTTTAACCACGTTATTAGGCATGATTATCATAAAAACTGGCATTAATCAATATTTTAGCAAAGTATGTAGTTGTACGTGATATTAGCCCGAACTTTCTTGAAGATATTTCTTTCAAAGTGTAGGCCTATGTATGCCGTAGACTTATTGGCAATAAACAAGCGTTATTTTCTATGCAGTCACGTCAATCAGTAACAATTTGTTGTACAAACCTTACGTACCAGTAAGTTCCTTATATTAATTATCAACAACAAGCTTTTCGTATGGTAGCCGTGGAATGATTTCCTCTTCACAACGTTCTTGTTCTTTCAAGCACACATTGTCTATATTCTTTTGCAAAATCTTGTTTCTTTTATGAAAACCACCCTCCTGTCTCATGTGCGTATCATTGTTATGAGATTACAAATAAAAATATGCATAGCATTTTGAAATGCACAATGTGATGCTGGATGGAATATACACTGCTTTGGTTAGAAAATAGAATAGTTACTTAAATTGGTACCTGGTGGTCAGTGTCAGTATATGATTCCGTGCATGAAACCTTCACAGCTGGATTTTCTTTGTACTCGAAATGCGACACTCATCAAATGTATTTTGGTAAAAGTCATAATTGTTAGGCCATCTTTTGATTGCATCCTTCACTAGAATCCAGTTGGGCTTAGTTCAACTCAACCCTCGTTAGTGAGCAGCCTCTGCTCAGCTGCTGGGCAGGAATTGGTTGTCAGCTCAGCGACTTCCTCCCAAAGTTTCTTGATAGCAGCCCGAGTTCTGCACACGAAAAAGCCAGCAAAAAAAATATAATCCTGTGGACAAATGTTCAGATCGAGCAAATGCTCCCAAGTTTAGTCAAACATTGAAAGTTTTGTGATGAATTCCGCTTTCGTTTTGAATGATAATTAAATCTCTGACTCTTGCTAGTGACTCAAATGATTTTTCGCTCGTCGTTCGTTACACACAAGGGAAAAAGTAAAGGAAATTAGTGGATACTGATTGAGGGACTGTATTTGCAAGTAAATCGAAAATCCTTGATTTCACAATTTTTATATCATACAACAGGAGGAGCGTAAGTCCCTTCACTCTTTTAAAAGTTAATAAAATAAATTTTAAAGTCAAAAAAGTGTGTTGTATATCATATGAAAGAAGAAACCTTAGAGTTTTATCGAGTGTTTAGTACACTGATGCAAAGGATGTTTTACGCTCAAAAACTAATACTATCAAGTAACCTACAATAACAAAATACGGTACGGAACAGCGAACATGGATAATATGATAGAAACTTATTTCAAACGTAATGGATCTGTAGTTGCACATTCACCATTCACAGTAACCGTAATTCTACTGCTAATGCTATTATGACGAATGGAGTATCGTAACGCATAAACATTCAAATAATCAACACGTGTGATGCATAGTTTCTGTCTGAGAAGTTAGCCTTAGGGTTCGTATCTAAAATTAATTTCAGTCCTATGACTTATTACTTGGCATAACACAAGGGACCAAGATATGACCCCTGTAAAACAGGCAGTATTAATATCAGCCACTACTAATTTTTTTGTGTGCGTAATACCTGAAGAAATTTAATATGAGATGGACACACGTTGCTCCGCGATATGAGTTTCTATTTATAGGAGACGGATTCACACAAAATGTATGGGAAACTTAGAGTGACGTCACAAATTTTTAAAAGGGTCCACCTATTTTCTCGAAGTGATGCGTGTTCTGATTGCCCTCTAGTAGATTGAGATTTCCTCCACACAAAAAATTTCAATGACCATACTGTGTAGTTCTAAATTTTGTTTTATGTGTATCCTGTAGAAGGAGCTACGAGTACGTCTTCTGTTTATTATGCCCTCATCCTCAGGATTTGTGTTCGCCTCAACATTCTTTAGGTCTGGGCGCCATACAATTTGTGTTCTATAGAACTTTTATTGGTTCACGGCTTGAACAATCTCATTTAATTTGAGGTAGTTCCTTTAAAGATCATTATAACGAAGTCGTATTCACAAGTTGAAATAAATGTACCTGTTTCTTGTATTTAATTTATCTCATTGTCTCTAACTACAATGACAATAATGATTATAATTTTCAGGGACGGATACAAATAGGCTAAACAATTATTGTAGATTACGTGCATACCTGTTCGTGAGCTTCATGCAAACATTTTTCTCATTTCTGAAAGAATTTTTGCGTCAGAAACGTCTACTACGAATCATTTTGTTGGTGTGGATACTGCAGAGAGCCTAGCGTCGTACCAGCCAGTCTTGCCAGACACTTTTCTTTTGGCCGCTATAATCAAAACTTTGAGGAAACAGTAATGGAAGGCTGGCGCAAAAAAGCTACTACAGCTGTCAGGGAAGATTTTGGTCAAAACTACTGCTATGTTTAGAATACAAAATAGTTACTACTCTATGGAATAAATATTTTGAGAGATGTAATAACGCAAAAATACGTAAAGTGAAATGATCAAATCTAATATGTAATTCTGTTTCAGATTTGCTACATGTATAGAAAATAACGCGTAAAAGCTCATCCGTTCAATTAACAGAAACATTTAAGATTTTGTCAGTTTTAAAGGAGCATATTAGTACATGTTTCCTATTTAAAATATGTTTTAATTTTTTATTCAATGTTGAAAGAGTAGATCACTCTCTCAAAGCAACAGGATTTTGTACTAGGTTACTAAAATCGTACTAAGTGACCTCAAAGCCATAGCATAGTGAAATTGGTGTAAATATACATAACCAACGTTCATGAATAAAAAAGTGATCGTTAAGCGCAAAAATGTACTAGGAACTGAGTTTGTAACAATATTTCAAGAATCACGCAATTATGATCATATATCATATCTTGCTTTCCTACCAGTTACATCAGCTCAGAGGTGTAACTTATAACTGCAGAGCAACTTGTAATTCAGGAGGCATAAATAAATAAACCCTATTTAGCTTGATGAAAGTAAAGTCAAATATGATATCTGGGGAAAATAAATCGTGTATGATTTGTGCGATAATATGTTTCAATTATTGCACCTCAAATAACATACTTTGTTCTTATGGTGGGTGTCAATAATATTCAGTTCTTATTAATCCAAAATATTACTTGAGGTACTAACAGACCACGCCTTAATGTTGCAGGTGTTATATGAACTTGTCTTTGGCCATCTTGATTTGTTCAGTTATCAATAAGGAAGGTAAATGGCGTCAATGATCCGTTTTAATATAGTATTTGTAACGTATTGACCACTACTATTGTGAGATAATGTTTTAATATAGTATTTGTAACGTATTGATCACTACTAATGTGAGATAATGTTTTAATATAGCATTTGTAACGTATTGATCACTACTAATGTGAGATAATGTTTTAATATAGCATTTGTAACGTATTGATCACTACTAATGTGAGATAATGTTTTAATATAGCATTTGTAACGTATTGATCACTACTAACGTGTTAAGCGTGCACGAGGATGCAAGTCAAGCTAGAGAGGGGATGTCATAACGAGGATGCAAGTCAAGCTAGAGAGGGGATGTCATAACGAGGATGCAAGTCAAGCTAGAGAGGGGATGTCATAACGAGGATGCAAGTCAAGCTCGACTGTACAGAGAGGTTATTTTTCCTTCACATCCCTACACTTGATGTAGCAGCAGAACGAAGGTTGTAGATCATTTATGACATTTAAACCTGCATATTTCATCGGTCATTTCAAAATTTTGCTCAAATTTGGTCTAATTGCTGATGTTATTAGTCTTTTTGTATAAAAGGAAATTCATAAGGTCCATTTCTTTTTCCCTCATAAATATTTCAGAGATAAATTAATATAAAAAACAATTTAAAAGGATCATTCACTCTTTATTGTGAGTTATTAAATAACATGGGAGCATTAGCAGTCGAATGCCAGATGAGTTGCATCTTATTGAAATATGCCTTTCTTTAACCACAGAAAAGAGAGAATAGCAACGTAGAATACGAGTAAACCCGTTCAAAAATTTTTACGCTCTTGACTGACAGTTGAGAGAAAATGGTGTCTGTCAGAAGTCAGCAGTTTTCAATACGAATCAAAAATGTGTCTGAACGGTTACAACACTGATATCCTATTCATTTATTTGAAAACTCTAATAGATTGGAATAGCAGCGGTAACAGCTAGAAAATGTCACCAAGTATCTTTTCGAAAATAAATTCCTAAAACCATCTGTTCGATTACAAGTCTTACCTGTTAACATGTCTGCACTTTAATTAGCGTATGGAATTTTTAATTCTATATTTTATTAGCCCTCGCATATTGAACACAACCAAATGACTGCATCTAAAATTTGAAGAATATATCTTCTGCGTCTGGATAAGATTTTGTGGCTAATTATTGAGCAAATCGTAGATGACAATGAGGTAGTCTATACATTTCAAGAGCATATGTGATGAAAAACCGATAATATTAATATGTTAAAAAAACTGATCGAACATGGTGTTTTTTCAATAAAAATGTCGTCGTATATGCCTCTTTGATGGTTATATGCAAATTAGTTATCAGCCAGACCCTACTATTTAAGTTTAACGTACTTCTGTGTTTTAATTGTGATGCAAGTTTTCATCGTTTCTTGGGTATAATTGTTTGGAGGAATTCATAGCAGAAAATATTTAAACTCAGAGACTCATCTGTAAGCAATTTTAGCTTTTATTCACAGAGTAATTAATAGATTAAAGGCTGTGTGCTTCTTGCATGTTGCGAAGTGTTCCATCAAAGAATAAAAGAACAATGCAAGAGATAGTCATTTATAAGCATAGGGTGTTTGCCAGCCTCACATTTTCCTCCATCTATGTAAATGAATTTCTTTCTCAGATTTTACTAAAACAACTTGGAGGCAAAAATTCCTGAACAAAAAAGAAAAAAAGCACGAACAAGTTTTGTCTAAAAATATGTCAGAAACGTCGCATTCCAGCGCCTCCTGAAGGTCTAAGAAATATTTTAGAGCGACCAGAAGGTCTGTTGAAGACGAGGGCTCAGTTGTTAGCGATGGTTCATGAGGGTTTCCTACAGTTGCCTGGACTGCGTTACCTCAATTTTGTGACGGTGTAACTCAAACTATAATAGTGTCATTGAATCTTATGCTTTACTTGAACGATCAGGCTAAGAGGGATTCACTTGCTTCATTTTTATTCAGATTTGGTTGGCAAAATATAATCAATCAAAGAATGTTTTGGATCTGTCAATGAGACACAACAAAGATCATAACTCATTTTTTCAACATTACTGCACGCTAGCTTTGAATTACGTCTTCGATCGAAACAATACCACAATGACACAAAAATGTTAGGCCAAGCATGGTTATTAATCTGTGCATTTTAACGATTATTCATTAAATGATGTTTGAACAGGTCTACATGTTACTTTATTTACGCTCACTCTTTTTATGTTCATTTTTCACTTATGCTCAAAGATCACAATGCTTGCTCTCTGAGACTTCAAAATGTCAGTGCCCGACTATACATATATTTTTAATCCTATCTCATATATAACCACTTTTTCGAACAGTACTTATGATATTGGTGTTTATATTATCATTCTTGAAAATACTACCTATCTTTTGCATTCATATCACTCCCGTTTGCACGATGCATGAAGTTTCTGACGCTGGATAATTTATGTTTTTTATTTTTCATGGAGACAAAACGCATCGAGACTAAAACTTTGAAAATTATAGGGTCGTAATTTCTTCTAACATTTATGCTCTCATGTATATAAATATTAAAGACAGAAATTAGAAACTTACAAATATCTAGATGCCTTTTAAAAAATCGTAGTATCTTGGTCGATCTTTTTCCAGAAACATTGAGCAATATTTCGCTGCGTGCTGGCGCCCCTCACTGTTAAAGAACGGATTCTTTCGGGTGTTATCCAGCCGGAGTTTACGAGTAAAGGGTATCGGTTTCCTGTCATGCGACATCCCATTGCCGGTGTTTGCTGGAATAACTCAGGCCTTATCGGCTATAGTTGTCGGCAGAGACGCAGACGAGCTCAACGTGCACAGGTTGGCCCAGCTTCAGCACCTGTTGGATGCTGACCAGCTTTCCTTCTTCGCTGACAGCGAGATTTATACGACAAGGGCTTGCCATGTTATTACGTTAAGTTTAGCCTCGAGTGAAGCAGGATCCTTCCATTCATTTTGTAATACTAGAAGCTTTCGATGAAACAGATTTTTCATGTCTATTAGCTTATAAATTTGATTGACTCGGACTATTTCATTTGTTTTGATTTCTTCCACGTGTTATTTCATTGCAAGCACAAGATTATGAAGCTATAAGCTTCCTGTTTTCATTTCAACGTCTGACAAACAAGCGATGAATCTGTTCACCAGTATTCGAAAAAGAACATGATAAAATTTTATGCGTGTAAAAATGTCAAAATGAAACTGTTTCGAGCAGTTTAGCGAATTCTTCAATTTGCTTGGAGGACCTATTTCACTGACGAGAATTTTTTGGTACAGAACCATTGTGTGAACTTCATTACTTAATTAGAAAAATTTTGCAATTAGGCAAGGTCATTACTATATTTTTTTCTTGTTATCTGGAGAGGTGATAAAATGAGAATACTGTAAAATGTGCATCTTATTGAGTAATTTCTACTGCACGAAAATAATATTAATATTTTTAAGGCTGCTAGTAAAATATGTGTGACTATTTCGTCTCGAATGCAACATAAAAACCGAAGTCAGTGAATTACATTACGTCGAGATAGAGACAGTGTTCAACAATAGCAGTGCAGTTGTCACGCTATAGTTATGTCGAATAACATGAAAGAAAATTCAGCGATTCTACTCTGTTTCCTTGCGAGGCAGTCAACTCAGATACGCCGAATTTCGAAACTTGTTCTGTAACTTAGTAAGCGCAACATCCTTTGATCTCCAGCGTGGAATGACCAAGAATAACCCGCTGTCTTTCTGGTCCGCTTACATTGCCTGCTTCACAAATTATTCCAAATTGCCACTTTCAGGATGAAAGAGATGATCATTAAAGCGAGTAGATAAAAGTTGAGAGTACTCTGTGCTAATGGCGATGCTAGTTTATATATCAAGTACTAATTGATCTAATAACTCTCATGTTTCCTACCTTCCTATCGGAAAACAGATCAGGCAGCATATATAACAGTTGTGTTTTTCAGTTTCACTCAGAAATCAGTACAGTTTTCCCAAGTTGTTGTTAATTTAATTTGATTTACTGACTGAAATGCAGGAGAAGTAAAGTGCATCTCCAGCAACAGTGAAACTAAAATAGTTTTAGGTGCGTACTAAAACTCACAAATGTTCGGCGTATGAATTGTTAGACAACACATACGTTCTACTTAATAGAAAACTAAATTTCGACGAATTGGGCCATAAAATGACAAATTTTATCAAACGCGCTTGACGCATGAACTACTTTCAGAAACGTTTTTTAAAGATTTTGTTTTTGGCTAACTAGCAGATTCTTAAATGATAACATTTACTCTTCAACCGTAATTTTTTGAGTATTTCTAAATTACTGATAATAAAAGAATGAAGTATACAGGAGCAAATGTAAAATTTGGCTCGTAAATTGTACCTATCTGTAAATCTTCATATGATAAATTCCAAAAAAATATAAAGACAAGAACGTTAACCTGAATGTTGAATGAGCCCATAGAAAATTTCCCAGCATTAACATGGTGTAACTGAAATAACTCGATAAGATGATTCGATCAATATGAGGTATCAAAGTTGAATATGCGGTTTTAAATGTGAGATTATTGTGCAATGTTCCCATCATGCAGTTAATCTCTACTGGATCCGAGTATTTCTTGTATTTTACTCCTGCAATTAACAACAACAACTGGACAGGAAGAACTTTTAACAGGCGGTAGCTCTCAGTTTTCATCAACAGACTACGCAGTTGCGGATTCAGGAAATGCATTCAACTGTGCGTTCTTAACTGCGCATACTTCTTACTGATTACCTCCCTTGGCTGAAATATGTCACTTATGGGCATCCACAATAGTGTACGAGCAAGTTTGTAAAATCAAGGCTCATGATCAACAGTGGTCTTTTGAATCAATAATGATGCATAATTGCATATCTATAATATATATATAAAGTAGACAGTTCCCGTGTATATATATATATATATATATATATATATATATATATATACATACATACATTAAGATATACCTCTAATCTACATATATAATCGACTACGTATCTCTATCTCCCTCTCTTTTTCTCTGTATCTGTGTGTGTGCGTCCCATTACTTCCTATCTATTACTGAAGAAAAATTATTGAATTAAAATCAGAACGGGTATGCATGTATTACAAGCATTGTATTGTGGATACCAAAGGCATCGGATCACAATAAAACATGATATTTATTCCGTTATAAACTTTCGTCTCCTACACGGCCATGTTATCGTTATGTAAGATACAAAATGGAAGTTCTGTATGTATTAAAAAAATATTGTGATTCTGATGGTACCACGGGTAAAACTGAAAAATGTGTTTATTTCATGGATCCTTAATTTTCTTACTGTTGAATCAAGGAATTTTAACGGGTACTATCTGGGCCACGTTATCGTTAGATAAGATGCACAATGGTAGTTCTGTATATATTAATGAAAAGTATTCATTTAAAGCACAATAATTCGTCGTAAATCTTCAATGCATTTATCTTTATAATAATTTCAAATTAGTCAAATCTAAATCGTAGAATTTCCATGGGAAATGGCTAGTTAGAATATAAATTCTACGTTTTAATTTTACATATAACTTCGAAATTATGACATAACTTGAACTATTATGCCAATAGATAAATCTTTCGTTCGCGTTAGTTATAGAAAACAGGGGATGATGTATCCACAGGTTCTTCTCAAATAACTCGGAAATGTCACTGAAGCACAGTTATGTATGAAGTGAAATATCTGAATTATAGTTGAGCCATCTTCATTGTAGGCAGAATCCTACACATTGAACTCGTTGAAAGATTGAAAATGAATCCTTGCGAAAAGTTTCTGATCTCCTCGGTCTAACAAGACCTGGGATCTGTAGTTTCATTCATATTCTCAATTTTCTTGCAGACATCTGGAACAAATGAATGCAACGTCATTAAGGTGAAGACTATCCATTTGCTAATAAAATTATGCCCAATTTAATAGAATTGAAACGAATTTCCTGGCTGTGTAGGAAATGACCGACCATTTGAACGCTACTGAGATTTATTTAAATGGAAATTTTTATAGGAGGCGCTGAAGGAAACTTCGCATCGACAATTCGAGGGACAGCCAGATTAATGGTAGAGAAGATGGCCCGCGGATGTGCCGCTGGTGCAAAAAAAGGCTTCCGTCAATCAGACCATCAGTTGAACAAAGGTTGAAAAAGCGTCAGAACCCACAACGTTTATTTATTACGTCATCTGAATCTCTGAACGTGAATGTACATAACATTTGAACGAACTGCTATGAAGGACATTATGTTATTTTAGTGTGTTTAGTCCTTTCTCTAAAACGCAAACAGTAAATAAAATGTTTTTTCCATGTTAACCAAATTACTTGAAATAAATAGGTTTCATAATATTTGTGGCTTAAGTAAATTGTAACGAAAAGTTCATAAAACAAGAGCTTTGGTAGAGGTAACTGGTGCTCCAGCGACACTCCAGTCGAGACAGTAGACCGCAACTCTGCAGGACCGCTCCCTGCTGCAGTGCTAGAGGTGCCACAGCTCAGCAAATGGGCCATTAAAGCCTTCATTTGGTACGCCTTAATGACATAACCTGCTCATCAATTGCAACAAATTGAAGTTCTTTGCTAGTAATGACGAGTAACGAGCCTTGCCCTCTTGTTTTGGACGCTGCAAATTTGTCAACGAGCAACAGCTCAATAGATGGTAGCATGGATTGCGGTGCAGCACTCTTTGTGTCGACCTCAAAAACACAACCTTGAGAAATGTCCTATATTTTTGCTTGCTCCGATTGATGTAATGGCAACATGAAACCTTATTTATCATCTTATTTTCAAGTATCATAGCTACAATTCATAAGAGGCATTGATTAACAATTCGAGTCTCATTCAAATAATACTATATGCCCGTGGATGAAGAGTATTGTCATTAAAACATTACTAGTCTGCTAGTAGCAGCGATTTGACAAAAGGACAAACGAGTGTTGCTATTCTGTCCTAAAGTGCCAATGTTTCTGACTTTACTTACCTGGTGCCAGTAAATTTTATGCAGTAATAATGAATGCAGGTAAATAGTATGAACTTAAATTTAGAGTAACTGAATTTCTTCCTAGGAAAACAATAAATTACATTAATACATAGAAAAAACCCTTGGTTGAAAATAGAAGTAATCTTGGCAAGCTACTTGCTAAAATTGCGTGTTAACTTGCACTGAAAAATAAAAAATGAGAAGGAGCTGTATTCAAATTTTTAAATCTCAGTTGGAATAATTTAAGAAATATTTGGCTTGCCGTCTTAAAGTGATCCAGTTGAGTATGGAGCTGTTTGTAGCTGCGTATAGTTTCAACGCTATAATCACATTCCACGCTTACTTGTTTGTAATAAATTTTCCTGCATTATCTACGTTAGAAGTTTGATCTCAAATCAAGCCACCTTTAATGTTTTGTATCTCCTTTCGGAAGACACTGCCATATTGGCTCCTGAATTCCTAATCATGAGATGAAACACCGGGATCATAAACATCTGAGTTATATGAATACCAATGAACATAAGAGTTTAATTGAAGTATGTGCTAAACATGGCAAGTGCGTGGTACTAGTCCCCTTCGAACAGTTCATGGTACGTGTCAGGAATGCTGCAATGTTTAAGCGAAGGAAGGGAGTGAGCGGTGCAGGGATAGGACGCTGTCGGGTCATGTCGAGGCTCGGTGAGCAACTCTGGACAGACAAATACTTCAAATCATTCGTTCATTGGAATAGTTCCACGACTAACGAGAACCAACAGAGATCTTGAGAAGTGTTTGTGAAGCTCTCAGAGCATTTTATGCAAGTGTTTTAAATACAATTACCAGACATTTTTCACACACGAAAAAACATACCAATAAATAATATGATCGGAAAATAAATGAAACATGTTATCTTTCACCCGGTATAAAACCATCATAGAATTTTAACTTTTCATTATCATCATTCTAATTTATTTTGATGCACGAGTAATTCATCAAGAAATGTTATTTTTCTAGCTGAAAAAAGGATGAATTTCAGGTATCTGATAAAATTACTCTGCAAACATAATGGATGTCAAACATTTTGAATTGTATATCATTTGCTGCTAAATACGGACAAGCCCGCAATTGAAGGGATTTAATTCATAGTCGGACACTATTTCAACTGATTATTCTAGGTGATGATGATAGGTTCGAAATAAAAGACAACACTACTCGTACACATTCTTTGAGTACCATGGATGAAGCTCAGGTGCTGCACAGCTTTAGTAACAGCTCCAGTTAGCAGGCATTGATATTGGTATCGACCGGAGTATTATTGCTTCTCCTGCACTCATGCCGCAGTATTGGAAACCTATACGGGCAGAGAGTGTGAACTGGGCGACAACAGGCACGTGCGCGCTTGGTGAGCGAGCTAAATCCGCTAACGCAGATGAGGCTGGTGGATACGCAATGCCATGAGCTGCGCTGGAAGCAATCCACAAGAAAATCGAGGATAACAAAGACGGCTATGCAAAAGAATCGTGGAGATAAAAACCTCTAGAAGGAGATGCACTGGAAATTACACAATTACAATTGGCAAGTGCTATAAATATTATGATCGCTAACTGATACAAGTAGAAATACCAACACTGAACTTCTGTTAGCACCGAACTCATTTTTAAATTTTGACCAAATAACGTAGTCCTTGAGACAAAATAAATAGTGTGGATTGAATGACAAGCAAGTTTAATTATCGAGGTCCGAGTGTAATTTATTTCCTCGTTCATTTTGAATAGCAAAAATATAAGTCTGCGTTAGTTAAGTTAGTTTACTCTATTAGTAGCGTTGTTACAGAGTATATAATTTTTGTTTGGCGAAATATAGCATCAAAGTTACCAAACTGCTCTGACGAATTTTTTATTCAAATCAGAACATGAACATCCTCAGTAAGCGATCGTTGTTCCAAAGGAGGCCAAAAATGAAACAAAAATCATTCTGTAATGCAAGCATCATTTCTGTACCGGACACTAAAATTGAGGCAGGTTTTTGAAAGTGATCGAACAATAATTTACCAGATACGAGAAAGAACATGAACTTTTACTCAGGTTCAAGTATTATTTCATATTTAACACCATTTCATTTCTCTATTTTCCTTTGATTAGGATATGTAAACTTTGCACAAATTTAAGGAGTCTTGATGAATTAAAAAGCGCTGAAAATGTTCAGGGATGACCTAATAACTTGATTTGTAATGCTGCATCCTCTAACACAGCATATTTTAGAGCAAGGTAATATCAGACATTTGTTATTTAGAGCATTCATTTGCTCATACGGGGAGAGGAACAAAGAACCTACGCTCAGTGAGAAATAAATGAGAAAATGTATCATTGTCGAACATATCGAATGACTTATTTTCATCTAGTAAGGGTGCTCTGAACAAAAGGTAATGTATTAATTGTAAACTGAAAATTGAATATTTAATTCATATCTTCTTTCTTATTTTAATGTTAGGTGATATGTTCTGGAAAACGATTGTAGAAAAAATAATTTTTAGGATGAAATTTGTTAACTTGATACCACGAAGTGCTTTTGAATTTCACCCTTCTATTTTAAATCCCATGAATTTATTTATGACGATATTTTAATGGTTGTGTTTCTAACGAATCAAATTTAGCTTAAAAATTAAATTTTGCTGAACGAAGATAGTAATCGTCATATTATATTTTTAATTAAAATTGGACGCGCACAATTGACTTAACATTTATGCTGAGCTAATATTTTAAACCCTCACACAGTGCTAAATAGCTCTCACTCTTTCGATTTCTTCAGTTAAGTCAAAAAATATTAGGATAAACTGACTGTGTGCGGTTTCTATGACAATAAACGTAAAAGAAAATCAAAACAGAGTTTACAATGTCATGTTCTGGCCGTAACAATATTGATGGACAATATTTCCCAACTCGTAATGATATTCACAATTAATTTCTTTTAATACAATGACCTCATGATGACTGTTTAGTTTCATGTTTGTAAGAATCTTATTCACTACATTATGAAGAGATATGTAAAAAATTTATCGTAATCAAAACTTCTCTTTTAAGATAATTTTTCTACAGTTTTATAATCCATGAGGTTACACATCAATTGTTAATAATGGTGTAACACCTGAGTCATGTTACTTCAATGTTTAAGATTCACTGTAACTGTGCATTAAATGCTCTTTTTCTCAGTTGATGAGAGTGAAAACAATACACTGTGACTGCTACTATATTCATATATACTTCAAGAGTTCACTTAATGTATGGGAGTAATCTAGGCTTTCAAAATTAGAACCTTGCATGAAAAAATAGGGAAATATGAGTGTTCAGGTTCGCAAGTTAAAATATATGATAAATTAAATGTCAATGATCATTGCCGTATTACATGATAATTTTATGAGACCACGGAAATCCAGGTGCTTAATTACCTGTAAATTTTAGTTGATGTGTTTTTAGCTATCAACTGATCGCAGCATCGTACAATTACTGAAGTATTTATTTTTTTTTCAAAGCAGCAAGCGTTAATCTTGAGATTATTTTCCAATTTTTATCTTAAAGTGCGTTGCTGTTTTTCAACGCTCGTCTTGGTAAATTCAGAGCCCGATGATGACCAGAGATGTTTTGGTCGTGGAGTCGATCGTTTATCAAGGCGAGCAGTCAACAAGCTCGACGTTGAGTCTGAACATTTTACTCCAAAGTTTCGACGCTCTTTCATGGGTCTGGATATGCTCCTTGAGATGTGCGACTATTACGCTCTGTCAAGTGTCTAGATCTACTTCTTTTAGGAACACACTCTTAATGAAGCAGCTGTATATGGAGTGTGCTTCACTCATACTGGGTACAAATGCTTCACGTTTTATTTTAATTGTAATATCAGTGTAATCACAGCAATTATTTGGCAGATCCCATACATACATTCGAAATAAAGTTTTTATAACATATCAGAAAACTCACTTTGAAACATGTACATGAAATCTATAAACGAAGAGCTGGCTCTCCTAAAATATAAACATCTGGTTCTGAAGAATTTGGAGTTAACGGGCAATAGGTTACATGTTGAAGACACAATACTAAAAAAAATCAGAACCAATTATGAGTGCGATAACGTCTTCTAACTTGAAAAAATTATGTTGTAATTCTTTCAGGCACATCTGCAGGAATATTTTTAGCTTAACGCATAGAATAAGACAATGAGCTCCATCAAAATATCCATCGTAGTGGTACGTTTTGTTTTAATATACACCTTCAAATAGAAAGCATTAATTGACTTCGGGGGAAAGTTATCAGCAATTGAAGGAAACCATATGTAGAATGAATTAAATTAAAAAGTACAAGTTCATAACTCATAAAAGGTATCAATACTGAGTGTAAAAGAGTTTACTATAGAGTGTCCATAGAGTCACTACAATTTAATCAATCTAACATATAAGAAAATAAAAAGATACATGCTTGAAATGAGATTGATATTGTGAATTTTTTTATTCTATTTAATGCTTTTCTATACAGGCATTTCGAGTTGCACGAAACACATCAAGACGGTGTTTAATTTCTTGCTGTTTGTGACAATTCCATCTGTAATCTTTAGCCTTAGGTCAGTTATGTCCCGTAATTTTCTTCGATACACGATGTCTTCAACATAATCCTAAAGAATCTCAAAACCTCATCCTTACCGCAGCAGGACGGATGAACTTCGTAGGAGAACGAGCAAAACCTTGTCATACACTGTCGATGCTTTCTTCAGATTTTTTCTGTGACCTACTTCTCTGTTTATCCAAAACTCTCCCTGGGTCCAAAAATTCATTGAGTCATACACGAATTGACGGACGTGATTGTGGATCTCTTCCACGCTTAATTCTGTAGTTTTGTTGAGTTTGCGTCTCCGATTTGGTTTCAATGAATCATGATACACCATTTCATGGCATTCCTCTGCTTTTTTCATCACCAAGATGTCTGAAAGTTACGAATGGAATGTGATTAAAAGCCATGATATCCACTGAGTTTAGTAGAACAATAGTTGATTGAGATGTCTCGTCAATTGCTTTTGTAATATAATTGTCAAACTGTAGAGTAACTTAATGGACCCCTGAATTTAAAATACAGCTCTAATTTAAAGCTATTCAAATACTAGAATGTAATAAAGTTTACAACATTTACCAGATTTCCAATCTACAACATTGATTGATCAGAATTCAATATGCATAGAGAGATGAGTTAGAAATGTGAGACGAGTGATGTGCTAGAAACTGACTGACGTGCTTCACCATTACAGGTTTCAGAGCATAAGTGACTAAAGCAACATCGTCAGCTTGAGAGATAAACATTTGTTGTTAGTAAGAAAACACTTCTAAATTCCCTTTGAAAAAAATTGAGATTCATTACGAAAAAAATATTTTACCACGTGATTAAATAATTCATTTTTGGGATTTTCCACAGCAAGGTGAAACAGGAGAGACAAAAAAATCTGGCCCCAATAAATATCACTGTGAAGCAGCTGTTTGAGAGAGCTTGAACATATAGTCCAGAAATCTCAGTCATGTAATTTACAGAAATAATTCTCGTAGATTTTAAACGTCATTCAGACATTGAACCTCGTTTCCTCGTTTATTCAACCCTTTCTTCTGATATATACATATTCCATGCCATTTTATACGGTGAAAAGTATCAGTTACGATAACATGAGCCCTTTTTTCAATAATTACAAGTTCAACGTCGTCGTGAGCCACTGTGGCAACCGCACTTTCAAATGAAACAATAACATAACGAAGCGAGTGCTAGGGGAGCTTTACAATGGTGCCCATGAGAGGAAATGAAGGAAAAATGACAGTTGCATTTAAACATGAAAACTCTTAACTAGTCCGGGGAGTCAGATGCAAGAATGCAGGGGAGCAAATTAGAAAAAATCTCTTGGGGATAATAGAGAAATTACAGACGGAGTTCCGAGGTTGCAAAAGAGAGTACTGAAAAAGAAGCTAAAAGAGCTGATGTTTTCTCTGCACAAAGTAAATACTCAGATGTGTGTTAATGAGACTCAACTATTGTAAATGTCAGTTAACGAAAACCAGCATGGTAATTACCAAATATGTCTCGTGTGCTTGTATTCGAAGACTGTGGGGGATAATTTTTACTCTATATATATAAAAAATTAGGTTTAGTTGAACGTTTCCATTTATAATATAATTATTACAAATATCATCAAAGTAAATTCGATTGAAGGGAAATTGCATTGATATAATCTCTGTCAGCCGGTGATTTTTATTTTTAGATTTAGAACGCAGTTAACGAGCAATTCACTGATGGACCGATTTAAGTAAAAGGTCGTACCTATACCTTTTTCGGAATGGACGATTTTGGAGTCCATGTGTGTGTCACTTCGATCCGAGCAGAGCTGCATACTTGAGTGTCAGCAGACAGCGTCTATTGGATCGAATTTCTCTTGTCTGTTCAGTTAGTTTCGTGAATATTGACGAGCTTCCCAAGACTGCAGTAGAGCTTTCTTACTTCTCGTTCAGAGCAAGGCTTCAAACTAAACATTTCACTATACGAAAAAAGTTATTTGAATAGAATTCAGGTACACTATTCATATCTTCATCAATTGATGATTTCTTAACTAACGCTTTCAATAGCAAAGATGAATATACGCCAGAAAATGAAGTTATAGCTCCTTGTAAATTCAATTTGCGAAAAAACCATTCGATTCAGGTAAAAAGCGTTGAGAAGGTTCGGCCTTCGTGCTTGTCGAAGCAATTCCCTTTGTTATCATTGTAATTTTTGTTACATAACAGGTTTTATTACTTCTTTCATTGGCGAGTCTTTTGTATAAATTAGGGCATCATTTCGCTGATGTTTGAAATAAATTTTTATGTTACATCGCTGAAAAACGTTACTCATCGTTTCTAATCTTTTAAATCTAAATTGATGCTAGTTTATTTGTCATAGGCGACCATTTTGTGAAATGAATTTACAAAAACTGAGAATCTGACCTAGAACGAAAGATTACAAAGCACTTAAAACTAGTTGAACGTCATAAAAGTAAGCAAAAAAGCCCAGCTCGGTAAGCGTCAGATGTTGGGGCGAGTGTGTTTGTTCAGTGCAGATGAATGTGGGTGAGACAGTTATGCAGCGCAGGGGAGTTTACGCGATTAATGGCACGAGGGGAGATACACAAGACTAGAGCAGAGGGAGACTCGATGTGAAAGACCTCCGATGATATTAATAAAGAAAGTCGAGAATGAGACGCTCATGCTGGTGAAAAATTTATTTTTAAGCTACGATGGTTTACTTGAAACATAGAAATTCTTGAATCTCTAACGGAAGAAAACAATTTTTTTTGAAGTTTTTTATACAGTTTAACGAAGTGGTCAATTGGGTTTAATAGTTATATATTTACTTTAATTTTTCCATTGTTTCTGTGTTAAATTTTCAAATAATGCATTATTGTAAAAAATCTTAACCTATTTAAAATCGCAAATAGAATACACCTGGTAAAAAAGTTAGCACTTTCTTTCAGCGAAAATTTCGAACACCAGCACCGTCATTAGTTGCGGATTGAAACCTCTTGCACAGAGAGAATAGAAAGTAAAACATATCAGAACTCTCCTAGACTTTATCTTTATTTCATAAAACATATTTCTAACATGTTTCTGTTTCTGTTAAGATAAAATGCCCTCCATACTGTTTATAGAGCTCGTACCTGAAAAATTTTCAGAGTTACTATTTTTATTTTTAGCAGCATTCGCAATCCATCAACTGTCATTATCAATCGGAAATTGAACACCTCTCATGATTCGAAATTCGGGTTGTAACAATACAGATAAAAGTAAAATATAGCTGACCAGAAAGAATGTTGTTTAATTTCTTGTTTCTTAACTGTTTCGGAGACTGATCGGCTTACGAATCAGTTGCAGGGAGCAGGATTTTTAATATGAAGATTTTTCTTATTTCCTCGAAGACAACGGTACATTATAAAATTGATTTAGACTTCAGCTGTTAATATTATTGAATGTGTTTGTTTTGTAGCTACATAAGTATGTGGCACAATGATTGGTCGTGTAATGCATGTGTAAGTGTTATACCATACATGTGGTAAGCCAATATGTGTACGTGAGAAATTTCACCATATGATGATCTTCATAACATTTTTCAGATGGAAACATTTGTTCCAGTTTATGTTTTTCAAACGTTTGAAAGTTTCTGTACGATTTTGGCTGACGTAGGGTGAACACATCGTTTTTCTGAATTGTTTGCTTCTACTAATAAAAAATGGATATCTATTTTTACTCATACAAGTTTTCCTCGCACGAGGATATTTGGCGTTTCAAACTGAAGCTCACACGCTTCCCTCACTTGTTTCGTGTGGTACACGTTGGATGCATTGTATGGCTCTGCCTCAAGCAATGGAGAGCAGCTCGTCTTTAAGCTGGTCATTGCGGCGCGGCGTGATTCTACAAACGTTGCCACTTAGTGTCTCAATTCTTTGGTCAGCAAGCTTGATTCATCCTTTCTGTATTGCAGTAACGAGGAAGAAAAATGTTTTTTTTTGTGGAACTAGAGTGATGAAAACTGGGCACTTATGCTCGTCTACTAATCTTACTTACCCACACGTTGAAGTCAATCAGCAGAGCAAAATATGCGAATTGTGACTTGGACTTATTTTTTAGGGAAAATTAATTCCATAATATAGAAGCTGACACAAGTAATTTCTTTTTCTGTGACACATTTTACTGTGAAATATTTACATTTTATCGTATAAAATTTTTCAGATAAACACAATACTCTCATTATATGTAAGGCCAATATGTTTTTGGTTACAAATTGTTTAAGAATGAAACTTCAAACTTGCGAGATAGCTATGGTAATGTCTACGACATGCACTGCTTCACTTCTTTCAATGTTGCAACTTGATAGGATTTTCTGTATAATCATCTCGTGGTACTTACAGCAGAAGTACTAGCCTAAGCACTCAACATGGAGAGTGAGGTTTTCTTTTAATATAAAATAAGATGTTCTGAGAAGCCACGGCTCATGAGTGTGCAGCAAGCCGAGGCTTGTGACGGCAGGGCGAGCGCAGAGAGGCATCCCTTGGGATGGTTGCGCGCAAACTTGCTCAACACTCTTCAAGAGAACTCAAATGGTCGCGCCCGGGGGACTGAACTTGGGTGCGGCTGGAGCTCGAGGGCCTAAACGGGAACTGCTGATCTGCAGCCAACGATCTCGCAAAGCCATCTGGTGGACTTTGAATTTAGGATGATTTGAACTTCAAGAACTCGTTTTTCATTTTAAATGGAGAGGATGTATCAATCGATAAATTTAAAATGAAGGGCAGTACTTTATGATTCTAGTAGTTTTATCTATATTTTTAAATTGATTCAAATGGCATAACACGCATTTTTAAAGTACGTTTGTATAAAATGGTTTGAAATTTCATACGAATATTAGCAAAGTATCTTTTCTGTTACTAACTCTTTTCGTAACTGGTGAAGGAACATGATTTCGAATCGCATACAGGAAGCTAAAGACGAATATAAATATTCATTCATTCAAATATTTTCAACAAGTGAGTTTCTATAAATGAACGTTTTCTACTAGTGCATATGAACGTATATTCATCATTGTTATGAGCAACGAAGTGGCAGACATCAGCTAGCATAGAAATGATAACGTTTGCGTTCGAGAGTTTCTCTGTCTTTCAAAAGCGGAAAACGCCCTTCCAAATATTTCCTCATAACCTGGGCACTGGGATAACTAGTAATCTATGCAAAGCCTCCAAACATTCATAACATGAACAATATTACTTTCTGCTTTCTAGCTTGTATTATGTGTACCCGACATGCAATGACAAATTTCAAATTTATATAATCCTGAAAGAGCTTCGAAATTTAAAGTGAAATTCCATCCGTGTATCTACAGAGCTACATTGAATTACTCAGCCGATTAGACACTCGTAGTGCAGAAGCTTGCAGGACTGCTCCATTTCAATGAAATGAAACACAAGCAACTCGTCAGGAGTTTCACTCCAGCTGAGCAAGCGAGACTGATCGTGGCCTAAGGCTGAGAGCGGCCACATAGACGCGCTCTTCTAATTAAACTCCTAGACGAGAAATTATGCAAATACCACGTCCGAAAGGCAATATCAAAGTTGTTCTGTCGAACAGTGTGTTATTTCGGCTATGTGCTGCGGAGGCTTTTAATCAAGTGTTCCTCTCTGCATTTCAGCCTCTACAACATTCTTATTTCTGCTCTAGAGGACTCGATTCAGTCTTCAACTTATAACACTTTTTAATTTCTCAAGGATTTCCAGAGGATTCCTAAAGGATTTTCTCACGAAGCTTCATTCTTTCATTTGAATATACTGCTATTCTATTTAGTAGTTTGTTTGTAAATCAAGCCAAAACCACCTGATATCATTTGGATATTATCAGAGTGCATATTGTTCCTCTATGCAGAATTTCTGCGTGGCTTGCTCCAATAGAATTTATTTAACTTATTGCTCTCTAAGCGTAATTTTTACAGTTCCTTTTAAAAATTTTCAAAGTTAAAAAAAATAGCTTAAACATTAAAAAACGTTTAATGGTAATTCTTTAATGCAATGCCTCTTCATAGGGCACTAATTTTATTCCTAGAAGCAGAAAACTCTCATATCAGTTTAAGATACAGACAATATTTTAGTAATTTAAGAAAGCAGAGAGTGATACCCAGCTTTTGGGAGTTTTTAGGAAAAAATTTGTAAGCAGGTATGTTACGATGCTGGAAATTTTCGTGTTCAGAAATACGTTAACCACAAAATATAGGCAAAGTAATACGAATCCATGAAAGCATAAAAGAAAAACAAATTGCAGAATTCCTCTACTGTTTCATTATTTTACATGCTGTGGATAAGAACTCATAAATATTTTTTCGACGGTCTTTCTTACGGGAATGTATTTGTTTTAACTAGTGTAATTTTTTCTTTGTCAAGCTATGTAAACATTTTTGGGACCTACTCTGTCAATAGTTCCAGTGGGTTCTACGGACCAACGTTTTCGAGAACTTGTGGAGGCAAGCTCCTCGAGTGCTGTTCCAGCATTCCGCTCCACAGACCGAGCTAGGGCCGTGTTTTAGAGTGATGTCGGCATGCGGCCTGGAGCGAAAGCTGGCAGAGCGCCAGTGTTACCGTGAGGAGGCTTTTGTGATGCTGTTTGTGCTCCATAGTCTCTCCTAACGAGCGGCGGCGACTGAGGTGATCAGCGCCGCCAAATGATTCTCGCCCTCATTATGGAGCGTTGGCTGCTGCAGTTTGATAGCCGTCTCCTTCATTAATGATCGCCGAAGAAATACAAAATGGTCCTCATACTAGGTTCTGATCACGAAGACCCTATGGAGGCAGTTTAAACTCAGTCCCTAAGGAACGTACAATTTTACAGCTAGCTGTTTTGTTATTATTGTACCAATTTTGTTTAAATCATTTATAAACTGTTTTATAATCTTATTCTCCAAAAACAAGAGATTCATTCTATTATCTCGTGTACATTTTTGAACAACTTCGGGAAAACAATGATAATTTAGAGTTGTCCTTATATCAAATAAAACATCTGCCTCGTTCTCATGTTTAGCTTCAATGTTTTTTAAATTTAATTCTAAAACCGAATGAAAGTTGGTATTTTTCTCAGTGAATTCACTGATTTGTTCCTTGTAATTTTTAGGAATTCGAGTGGAAAACCATTAATTTCAACTGCATACCAATGAGGACAGCAATAATATCATTTACGATCCTCAAATGATTACACTTCACAAATTGTTCACGACTCGAACCTAGATGATAACAATAACTCCTTAGCTCGGGCAGACTGTAAAGGTCAGCTGAGGGTTATAATGATAAGTCTTTGAGGGAGCACGTTAGGTCTCATCACTACCCTGACTAGCAATCAATGTTCAATACAAGATTATCGTCATTGTATTGAGCTTCAAGATTGTATGGTCAAAGGTGCCTCTCGTACGACGCTCAGCATGACGAGCAAACGTCGATATGCTGTAACTCATGCCTAATTTTCTCCGTGGTCACTGCAAGAAAACCTATGGATTGGTCTGAAAGATCCATCATCGGACATACCTGACCTAGAAGTTTCTAAAGTCTAATTTTTCAGCGAGATAGCATATTTTGCACCTGTTTTGGTGAGTTTATTTTCAACAGCTGAATATCTACAGCAGTACTTGAAAGATTAGTTGCTTGCAAGCATACTCGTATGTTTCACGTACTTCAAATACATACATCCAGAGTAGGCGATGCTCTTCATAGATTTTACGGACTCGAAATTCAAACTTTGACCGATCGTCAGAGTTATGTTTTATTATAAACTTTCAATGAGACATACATGCTTCCAGTTTCTGCTATCTCTTAACTTCTTGTATATTAAAAAATATCGCATAAGTACAATTTTCTTCGAAATTTCAGTAAATGCTTCTTATCCTAGGATGGGAAAGTAGTAGCTGAGAATTGGTAAAACTCTAGTAATATTCTTCAATTAGTTCATGCAGTTCACTTAGTAAAAGAATTTTAAATTTCAGAATCAGTGTACAGTGTTTGAAATTTTCCAGGGACTTTCTTTATTGGAGAGGTTAGGCAATTAAATGAATATGAACAAGAGCTTTTGAAAGATTCCCACAGAATGTTCGTTGGTTTACGTAGTTATGAACTAATTTTGGAAACGCTATGTGATAAAACTATAATAGCAATTTTTCTGCTGGCAGGAAAGTCACCGTTGAATGAGAAGGTATATTTGCTTGCTAATTATATTGCGAAGTTTTCTTAATCATAAAATCTTGCTGTTGATTACACACAATGATTAAATCTTCTCATTCTACGATCTTGACATGTGTAAGGAGTTTATACCTACATATTCTGTTCATGTTGACATGTGTCAGGAGTGTATACCTACATATTCTGTTCATGTTGACATTTGTCAGGAGTGTATACCTACATATTCTGTTCAGGTTGACATGTGTCAGGAGTGTATACCTACATATTCTGTGCAAGTTAGACATAGTGAAGAAAATGTCTCTTCCTAACAAGAAATTTAAAAAGCATAAAACAATATGAAGCATTATTCAAGAAGCGTGAACGAGTAAAATTCTTTCCAAAATATCTCAAAAATCAAAATCAAATTAAAATTACTTTTTGTATATGTTTCCTATCTATATTTTGTCAATAGTCAGATGCTATTTTTCTTTCATTGGCTGGGTATAATGAAATTGCTCTATTTTTGAAGCCGATCTTTAATAAAGTGAACATTTCTTACATTTAGGTAATATCTAACTTTTCACTGGCTGCCAGTTGTCAGTTTCACACAATTTAATCAAATTTCACTGAAAGAAATAACATTACAATTCTACCTTAACGTTTTTTATGTTGAAATCAGTCTGAATGAATTAATGAACATTTTCCAACCGATACATCAAAGTGCAGAAAAAGGATAAAACTGTAAAATACTTCATGGGTCAAACAAAATTTGATGCACACATTGTGTTTTAACAATATTCTCCATATGATTGTATAACATTGTTTGCTGCATTTGTTGATTAATAAACTTTTTGATTATGTGCATTATCCAGCACAAGAGATCTGTTTGTTTTATCAACCTTGTTTTAAAACGTAAAAAAAGATTACTGAACACTATACACATAGCATACACTCTCTCCTAATTCTTACACCTGATACTTCTTATAACTTTTACTGTCGAAATTTTGCTCTAAGTGATAAAATTAAACGACCCACTTGATGGGAAACGAGAGACAGAAGAAATTTATCCTCCTGAGACATTAACGAAAGAGGTTATTTTTGTGCAAAATTCGAACAGGATTCTGTTTGGCATAACCACTTATTGCCTTATTCGAACAGGATGCTGTTGGCATAACCACTTATTGCCTTATTCGAACAGGATGCTGTTTAGCATAACCACTTATTGCCTAATGTTGCCTAATTTTTGCTGAAACTTACTTTTTGTTCTACAGCTTTAGTACTCTATTCTTCACTTCTCTGACTAGTGTATAACGTCTGTACACTGACAAATAATGGTATTTTTCGAGCGAATGTTAACGTCAATTGAAATAATTATTTTACGGGACACAAATCTAACAAAATTGTCTTGGGCTCCTTCAAACAAAAGCGAATTTTATCAAAATCATGTATGTAAACCTCAGCCTAGACTAACTCTTAATTCTGACACCAAACCTTCTTAATAATTATGTAGAATACAATCAACGATACACAAACGACTTTACATTACTGGCCTAAACAGCAGACGCAGTACGCAATTTTTTCAGCCTATTTACCGTGAATATTCATAAGCTTTGTTAACAATTAACAAATAAGGACAATTATTTCAAAGGTTAGCCAAAGCAATTACAGATATTCATTTGAGGTTCTGTTTCGTACAGCTGCATAAGCAGCTACAGCTAACGACATAATTGAGAATATTATCACTGTGACCGCAATCATTAACACCAATAGTGCATGTACTGCTCATTGATTTTATTTCTGTATATATGATATTGTCAGATTTGGCGCATCACTCACTGTAGTGCAACATAGCAACACACGTCAGATCTCAAGCGTGACAATACAAATTATTTGAATGTCGCCCACACGCTGAGGGATATTTTCTTTGATTCTTTTAAGTGGGCACCTAACACTTTGTTTTCAATATTTTATAATCGTGTCAATGGCAAACGTCATTTTTTATAAGTAACAATAATCGTAGTTATTTTTTTAAAATGCACGACTACAAAAATTCAGCTTGAGTTATCACACTATAAAATTATTTTGGGCATTTGACATGGAAAAACAAACACGAGTTGCTAAAATCTGCTCCGTGAGCACTCTCATGACCGCAAGGTCATTCAGGTAGCTGTGACACTTGTATGAAAGGTGACCCCAAAATAGCGATGATGTTAAGGTCTCCTACTGTTAAAATATTTTACAACGATACTAAGCTTTCGATCAATATGTGGGCAGAACTCTTCTTTGAAACCAGGTAAGAAAAAATCTAACTTTCAGAATAAAAGTGTCCACCCGGTCTCGTGGACTAGGCAATACTCTAATTAGGCTGCTGTCAACACCAGCTAAAAAAAAGTAAAGACAAAATCTAGCTATTTCCCATAAGAAACCGAAAAAACTTTATTCAAATTTCGGCTTCTCATGTAAAGTTTTGACAGTGATACGCTGATTACAACATTTTTAATTTTTAACTGCAGTTCTTCTATCTAAGCGATTCGTCAAACACAAACCTTTGTCAACAAATGCCATTGAATCAAGTGCCAAAGTAAGCGAGCCCGTATTCCTAATTCGTTTTCTAGCCTGCTATTTTTCAGAGAACAGATTTTAAAGCGTTTTGACGTCAGAACTACAAGTTGCAGCTACGGGCAGTGGTGGAGGTGGAGGGTGGAGGGGAGAGATAGCAATATTTCTCTGAGGATCGGTCCACCCTCTCGTGTCAGGTGCCCTCACCCTGAGCCCCTCCTCACCCTCTAATCCCTGTCACAATATCAACAGTGTTGTTGAGCCCCAGCTGAACCCTCTATTGCCTGCCTCTGCTGCTTCTGCTGCCGCGTCATCATCTCAACTAGCCAGTGTAGACAACATCACTTCTGTTCTAGCTTCATCCGTCAATTCGTACAAGTAATAAATATTCTGGTCTTGCTACAGGGGGGAGAGTATAATTCCTGTTACATGTTTTCAAAACAATTTTAAGAATTATTATTTTACAAATATTACCCAGTGTAATTTTACGAAACTAGTTATCGAAGATATACCTACTTTGTTGCAGAAAAATTAGCCAATGACCATTTACAATGTCTGCAAAATTAATGCGAGAGTCCATTATGAAGCAGCATGAAAAGAAGCTGAGTCCATTCGAAATATTCAAACTAAAGAGAAACCTCAAAATCTATAAAATGTTGATAAATAGAACAAATGACCTATTTCTTACCAGAGTATCAAAGTTCTAAAATCGGAATGAAATAAATGCTTGCAGAAAATACACTTAAAAGTAGTTCGTGTGACGATTAAAGACTTTGGCTATTTTTTTGCAGTCGTAGATTGGTTAATTACCAACTATTTGTTAAAGTCACACTTTGAAATGAATTTTTTTCAAGAAGTAATTCTTTTGGCTCTGTAACAGTATTGATTCTCCCTCTTGTATATCTTGCAGTTTAACAGTTCGTAAATATCAAGTTTTATTTTTCTCTAATTTTCCCAATCTAAAGAAAAGTTGGGTATCACAATTCAAGTCACAGTAAATAAAATCTGTGTAGACTTATACGTAGACTTTCGACCACTAACATCCTCTTAAACATAACAAGTGATGCAGGTGTAGATTGAACAGCAAGAAAAGTCACTAAATTGACATACCTTGAGCTCATGAAATATCATCGTAAGTAACAACTCAAAATTGTGAAATTTTGACTTATAAGACAGATAAACCACTTTATAAGACAAATAAAACACAAAAGCAGTGTTCAAATAGACGTCAATGCCCAAATAGACAGAATCCTCTCGATCAGGTTTCATCGTATGAATTTGGTAAATTCAATCTTCATATTCAATGTTTAATCATGGATTTGATTAACAATGTATTAGACGTTTAGTATTCTTAGCATATTCTACGAGGAAAACTAAAATAAATAGCCTGAATGAAACATTTTTCCTAATTTTGATGAAAAGTTAGACGTATTGCCATGGAATGCTTACGTGTAATTTATCGTTTTTACCTAGTTCTACACACAGTAGGTTTTAGTCGATTCATCTTCAGCCTACAATTTATTACAGTGTTGAATTTATAATGAATGCATCAGAAGAACAATGAGTAGAATTAGTCTGCTTTTCGAATTAGGATGAAAGTTTTTCATTATATTGAATTATAATTGCTGCCAATTTTTTTGTAATTTATATCCTCCCGATTTTGATTTTTCATTCACTTAGTTGAAACTTCATTTCAGTTCGTTTTTTGAATTTAGTCCTGGTTTTCCTCCCATGTCACATGAACATTTAGAGTTTCTTAACACAATTTTTTTTAAACAATTATACATGTGGCGGGTGAAACTCTTTTACCTTGAAATCGTTTATCGTTTACGGCATGGGACTTCGGTATTGAACCAAGAATGGGCCAAACGGCTCGTTCCTATTGCCTTATTCTATTCTAAATGAGGAACCGATCTTCGAAAATTGTTCCAAATTTTGAATGATACTCCCTCCAGTCCAAAATATTTGGTCCACTAGTGGAAAAGTGTCTGTGTTGTAGTTTTTTATGAATAACTTTTATTTTTTGTACAATAAACGGTTGTTTAAAGTGTGTTTAACTAGAATTTTATCATCAAGGAAAATAAGTGGCTATGGTGAATATAATTATGTCTGTTCCTTTCCCAGATGACATTTAAATATTTTTTAACTACCTGCAGTGATTTAATAACTATGAAAAATCAATATAATGTTAATGCAAAGTGCACGCATAATTGACCCACTAAAGATCTAACCGATTCTGAACGAAGAACAGTATTACAGGCTCTACTCGAGAGATCTAAAGCTCGAAAGCTGAAACGTTAACCAGCCTCCAAATACTCCAGACCTGAATGCACTTGACCTCAGTTATTTCAATTCAATCTAATCCCTTCAGCACCAAAAAGCTCCAATTAACGTTAATAATTTAATTGAAGCAGTAAAAGACAGCAGTGAAAAATTTTAGAGATCAGAATTAAACAACATTTTCTTTACTTTCCAGCAATCATTGGAACAAATTATTTTTGGCTGACGGTGGCAACAATTACAGATTACATTTGTTGAAAAATAGTTTGAAACAAAAGGATTTTTTTCAAATTGAATCAAGATCTCACAGGAATAAAAGGATAAATTAATAAGTCTTGAGTAAATATTGTAAGATTTATTCCTAGTTAATATCACAATATTCTTTTCTATTTGTTAATACATTTCTAATTTATTGTGTTCTGATAATGTATGAAGTATTTGATTAAGTTAACCTGTATTTTTTTCTAAACAAACCTTCCTTAGGAGTTTAAACTTGCATGCATCAAATAATTCCGACCAACTTCAAAACTGATATGGACCAAATCTTTCGGACCGAAGGGCGTACTAAACAAGTTGATCAAATTTTAATATATTATAGCGCAATGGACTTTGATTGGCTGACAGACTGGAGAGATTCGTTTCATTTAAAAGTTGGCGATACATCTTATCGTTTGGAAAATTTCAAGCGCTTATTGTGCCTTTTTATACAAATTGTCATTCAGAATCGCTGTCAATAACAGAGGAATGTTGAACAGGTCTTGCTTCAATAGTGGCTGTTGTCTGTCTGTAAAGACACTAGAGTCAAAAATATCGAAAATTGAAAATTTGTTTGCCTATTCGGTACGAAAGTGTGAAAAATAAATTATTGCAGTCAGTTTTTGTAAAGGAATTATGGCTACATAATAATTGCTACAACACCCCCGCAATTGTCTTAAAAAGTCGTTCGGCAAACAACTGAGGCTGCAATTTTTAAAACTGGAGAAACTGAAAAGAAAAGCACAGCAAGCTAGACTTGTCACGAGCTCGCCCGGCGCTGGCAAGCGGACGAAAAATAGCTTCTGCAATGCAGTGCTTTAAAAAACATGGTGTGTCTTCAAAAGCTGACATTCATTATTTGGACTAGGCTTCACCTCTGCTTTCATGCCGTGATGTGTCATTGGGAGATATAACTGAGAATCAAATATACTCCTCAATACCATTTTTTTCCTAAAATTACGCTTAAAATCAATTTATATCATAATGGAGTGGAGGGAGGAATTCTGGATCTGCAACATTAAGTTAAGTGCTGGAAGATTTGACTTAGTGCTAATCCTAATTGGATAGGAGTGTCAAATTAAATACGTTTAAAGCTATATGATCTCGAAGCAGAGCTGGAAAAATTTCATTAATTTTGCTACCCGATCACTAATTTGTTTTGTTGATATGATCTCTGCTCGTTCACTTTGGCAATACTTTCGAGCTGCAGCATGATTTAAATGTAAAAAAATTGCGCACTTAAAAACTGGTCATAACTTTGGCCTCTCTGGCTGAAACGAAAGGTACACCTGATTTTACGATATTTATTAAGGATGAAAAGACTCTTGTTTCTGAAAATAATAATGGTTAAAATAAATTCCTTGCTCGTTAGCACCTCATTTCACTTGTCGACCGTCTTGTACTTTCTTTGTTTGTAACATTCTCTTGGATTAGGTTCAAAATGTTAATAAAAATAATTTTCAGCTTCTTTTCTGTGCGTACACCAAAGACCATTCAAATGGCTTCGTTTATGTGATAATTAGCAGGCGGAACAAGGCCAGGAGAATATGAAGGATTATGCTACTTTTTCTAAGCGGAGATTTTTGTAGCGATCTTTGCTAAATTAAGCGTTGTAGAAATGGGCAGACAAAGCACCTCATCCATTCCTGTGGTTGAGAAGGGATCCTGTTGGATCAAAGCTGCTTTATCATAGCGAAGTCTATTACAGTAGAGATTATCAACAACTGTTTGCTTACTTGCTGACAATCCGGAATGAAGAATTCCATGAATATTCATTACACTCACAATTATCTATTTGAATGAAGTTTTAATCGCGGTTGATGATTGATCCACAAGCGGCGGCGTTTTATGTCTTAGTAAAGTTTCCACTTTTCATTACCAGTAACAAGTCTGCTTAAAATAGATGCGTGGAGGTGTCACGAGAGTAATAACTCAAAATTACCAACACACTGTCCAAGATTATCCGGGGAGAGTATGTACAGGTTTATTGTCTGACTACTGAAAGCCTTCCTATTGTTTTCAGTCAGCGTAGGAAAATTGTATTAGTTGTGGTAAATTGCACTGTGAGTTTCTCATAAGAAGAGGTGGAATTCTCTGGGGCTCCTGATTGAAGGTCTGGAATAAAAATGTTACATAACCTTTTTTTGCTCGTCTTTCAGACTGAAATGAGGTCTTTGAAAAAGGAAAACAATTTGTTCTGCAGCTTGTTCTGTTCTCATCGTGGTTCATATAACAGTTGTGAATGAATAATGTTGACGTCCCTGCATCAGTGGTTTTTAAAAAACTGAGAGGGTAATACGTTTCTGATATGATTTTTAAATGGAACTAACGTATGTATGGAATACAGCATATGATTATGAACATGGAATATTCTGATGTTATGATTACTTGTTGTAACTTTTCTTTAAAATGACAGGTGGCATCACTTTAACAATTGTAGCCTAAATTCTTATTCAGGAAAATCAGAAATTACTTTAGTTCCAACCTGATACTTTGTGAGTTGGAAAAAGTCAATGAGCGAGAAGTTCATCACTAGTATACCGTACTTCAAAGAACAACACTAATACCAAGATAACCTTCTCATGATGCTTGAATTTCCTCCGTACATCAGCGGTTCTTAAAATTACTGAAGCTCAAAAAGCCGTTACTTCTGTTGTGGTTCAATATATTTTGCGCCCAAAATTATGATGACGAAGGAACTCAAAGTTCACCCAAAAACACGTTTCTTAACAGTAATGAGAACTGCTACACGTGCTCTAACTCTTTTCTTTCAGTCGTCTGGAATTAAGCGGTTGAGTGATCCAAACTTTAATCGCAACTTCTTTTTGTAAAGTGCTTGTTTATGTGTGGAGAGAATCTCAGAATAATAATGTGCATTTGCTATTCTATAATACGTCACTTCTGCAATGAGAAAATCGGCTAAAGTTACGCTTCCCAGTCGGCTTCAGATATAACTTTGAATCATGAAAATTTAAGTTTTTTTAATTAATATATAAGAGTGTACTAACAAGTTACGCAGACCAACAGTTTCGTTGATTTATATCGTGACCTTTGAGGCCATTAATTTCCCACGGTTCTTGAGTGTTTGCACATCAGTTGCAGAATTTCACTCGGTATTCTACGCGTTGGGCAATGTAGTATTTTGTTTTTCATAAACTTCTTTCCAAGAATAATCAGGATTTTTTTCTAAGAGTAGTGTATCTGTGGCTTAACTGTTGTCATAAATTGATAAAATTGTTTAGAATTCTACAGTTTTTAGAAACATTTTAATGTTGACCACATCTACCTACCGTCAATTTACCAGCATCAAGTGATGCAAAACTGAGCAACTTATGAGTACACATACAGCTACAGAGCAGTAGATGATCACACTTGCTCAACACAATAACTTATTCAATATATTGCTTGCTTAGGAACAGTTACAATTATTATATTAGCTAAAGTAATTTTCTATGCTTTTTTGTGTTAAATTTAAAGGGTCTTACGAAAAGGTTAACTAACGATCAATATCAGTTTGTGACTTAATTAAGATGAAGTAGTGTAAAACCAATATTTGAAATGTTAGAGATATTTCAAATTTTTCCGCTTTAAAAAGTTATGTTCATAATGTAACGCATTGATATCTGATCGTTCATTAGATATAAATGAATGATATGTCAACCAACATTCGCTCATGAACATTTAAATTCATTTGTCTATAGTGTTGATAAATGTCTCTTGTTTGCGTAAAAACTTCATTTTGCGTCATATTATAATACAATTTTCTGATTTCTGTCTACAAATAAAGCTTCTTTGTAAATGCTAACACTCTGGAAGTTTCATCTGCTCTTATAAACTTCTTTAAGGCTAGAGCAGTGTCTAGACTAAAAGCCTCCTCTGAGGCTTGTTGAGAAAAACGTTTCTTGCTCATGTAAGAAAATTGAGGCAATTCAAAGCAAGTGCTCTCACGTTTACACTCAGGGGGTTGCGAGCTTTTTTGTGGCGGCACAGGAGCAACTATGGGCTTAAAGTATCGTGCTTATACAAAAACTCAATTGAAGTTACAAAAAACTCCTAAAAAAGGCGAAGCCTGGGTACAAAATATTCCTATAAGATAGATCGAGCGGTGCTGAGATTTTCCCTCCTGCCTAAAAAGTCTAGTTCTCCAGATTGTGTCTTTCTCAGCACCAACAGAAAAAGTGACACGCGTTCGCGTCGAATGAAAGAGGTACTAACAAAGAGCAGGCTAGCTAAAAAATTATAATTTAGAAAATCTTTAATCCCGTTGCTAAGTTGCTTGAATGTACCTTTGGCAGGGACCGACGAAAAACGCTCCATGTCATTTCAAACTAAAATCAGTTGTTATGATAAGCAGTTAACTATTTTGTGATGTTTTTCGTCGATAACTAAAAATCTCTCTGTTGAAAGTAGATTATTTTTTTTGAAGGCTTTGCCCCTTAGGGCTCATAGGAACTCATACCGTTCTTTTCATTTTTTGTTCGGAACTTGGCCGAGAAGTTTTGCGTGAGTTATGAGGCGAGCAAACGAAGGAACGCGAGGGAAATGCAACGGTGCAGAGAGCCACAAAGGCGCTCCACGGCGAGTGCGATAGCGTATATAATTGGATGGTCCACCAGAGAGTCATTCTTTACACAGACTCCTACTCCAAATCTGAGTGGCTTCTCTTCTTTGCGCAGTCTGCACAGCTTCAAGTCCCTTGAGTAAACTCCATGCACGTCCGACTTCACTGCCCACAAACAATGGGTTTCATCCTAAGATGAAAATTGCACTTTTTATTTTCTTGAAGTACTTTGAGGTACAATTTCCTATTAACTGGAATTTTCAAGCAGCTTCTTCGAAATTCTTAGTGTTTTTGATAGTGAGAAAACAATTCTTCGAGCAAAGTTGAAATTCATTGAATTTCATTTGTGGACAGAATCGGAACTGAGCTCAAGATAAGAAAAAGTCTAAGCTTCAATAATGGAAAAAAAAATTTTGTCACTGTAAATTAGTTCCTGTTTTATCCAGTAAACATTACCAGAAAAAAGTCTTTTCTTGTTTAGGTAACTTACACTTTTAAAGCATGGTAACGTAAACAGTGTATTACAAAATTCATCCAACCTCTGCATCATAAACTGAAAATAAAAACTGCATTACCCAATTCAACAGTACTGCAAGTCGCTCTATTTTACAGCGTAATGTAGTTTTTAAGAAAATTCTACTTCGTTTCTACGTTTAGTTTCCTTCCCTAGAACAATTTCTTTAGAGAGCAAATGTTTTTTTTGTGAACGAAATATCAGTAGATATACAGTTTATTATTAGCTGTCGGTGATGTTGTCCATAAAGGAACTCCTCTAACTGCCAAGGTTGCATCGCTTTGCTGGCATTTTTATTCACATGCATGTGTAATTGTCATGTTACTGTTACCTAACTATCTGGACATGAGCTCGATTCCAAGCCAGGAGCACTTCTTAGCTGTTCTACGATAGTTTTAGCCATGTGCGTCTTATCAACAATTAGAATAGAACCTCCTAATGCTCAATTATACTTGATAGCAGCGTAGCATACGAATATATGCAAACGAATCCTCGGAAACGATTACCGCAAGAATTGCAATGATGTGTTTGCCAATGGTGTTCAACTTTTTTCCACAGAGTACAGCTCATTTCTTTTGAGGCTCATTCTTCATTCGCTCATACTATTAAGGCATCCGTTAGGTTAGCAAGCATCGTCTTGGAAATTAACAGATGATAAGATCTCGATTTTGTTGCGTTTGCTCCGACGTAATAGTCATGAAGAGGTTACTGTGAGTCGCAATGCCTTGCCGCTTCTGCTCAGTAGATCGCTTACAGGATGCTCCCGAGTAACCCTAATGGCGCCCACTAAATGCAATGATGTTTCCCAATGGAATCCATTCGGTTTCGAGGGATTGTAGTGCGCGTGGCTCTTATCTGATTCGATAGGGTTTGTGGATTGCGCTGATAGTTCGTATATTGAATTATTTTTTTTGAATTTTCTGTGATTCAGAACATGGTTACAACATTTTATTTTACACGTTTTATTAACAGCATAACAAAAAAATGTGTCATAACTTAAAAAATATTTTTAATTTTATCTCCGAAATTCATCTAATTGATATGCTCAAAGACCAGCAACATAAGACAAAAAACTAGTTGAAAAAATCAAGCTCGCTTTGTCGTTTTAACATAATGAAAGAAAGCTCTCCTTCGAGTTTTAAGATTTTTAAAAATTTAAAAAAAAACATTTTGACGATGCTAGAAGTTGTTCATAACGAATCAAATTTATCTGAAATATCAAAATATCACCATCATTAATGCAATTTGATAGGAAAGAAGCTCATTTGACGATGAATCATTAAAATATCTTGAAACATTTAAGAATTTAGGAATCCTCATCTGCAGGAAACTTACATTTATTCCACTTATTACTTGTTATTAAGTCGTTCCGAAACACCTGTCCGCGTTACTTTCTAGAAAATGTTACTTCACGAACTGTAATAATGACTTTTCTCGTGCTATTCTCGATTGTTGATACTTGTAATTTTCTAACATGCGAAAATGATGTTCAAGTATATGAATAGAATATGATATTCCAAATACCTTACACACAACGCTTAGAATTTTTAAGCAGTGAGGTGCTTCACACATACATATACCGGGGAATCTTTCCTTTCATTGCGTATGGTGTGAACGCGGATTGAAAATTCCGCACTTTCTGTGCACATATATAGTGACTGCTACGTTGGTATCAAAGCCTATGTACTGATAAACTAAGTGATCTTCCATAAAATAAAATGCACAGCTCTCACTCAAACTGGACTGTATTTATTACCTCTTTTAAATTTGTATGAAAACATTATAGTAAACAGCACACTGAAGTTGAGTGTACGCGGTGAAAAATTGCCATCGACCTTTTGCATGAAAAAATCTACATTTTTCGACACAATACCTAAACTCAAGTTCCTTACAAAACACAGTGCGATACAATTTAGCACATGTCCGATCTGAGCAGAGTAGATAGCGAATACAGTGTATATTCCCTGCTCAAATTTTACCACAAAATCAGGAGTATATTTGTTGTAGAAATAAATATGATCTAATAACTTTCTAAGTTTGAACTTAACAAACATGGCTTCAAATTCTACGAAATACAAGAAAGGCAAGGAGAAGTAAACACATCATTAATCTGCAATAGAAACCCAGTCATTTTTCATGTGGACCAAGATTGGGACGAACATTTGTTTAGAAAATTGCACACCTAAAGTTTAAATCAAGTAAGGAAAAATCTATGAATAGAAGCTGATCTTTAATGTGAATGTTACCATTCTGAGATGTTTCATTACATTCTTGAGAGATAAGACCGCACGTACATTGTATCTTGAGTTGTGAATAAATTTCTTTGGAAGCAATGTAAATTGGCTAGTTGTTATTTGCGCTCGTGCCAAGCATTCTGCTTGTTACTCAACGAAGGCACATTTTGAAGTTCGCACTAAGAATGTCGTCTTTTTTGGAGGAGCCAAACCGCAGGCTGCCAAACACCATTCATGTGATTTTCAAAAAGCACTAATTCGATATACGAGGCTCAGCGTGCGGTGATCATCTGTACGCTGCAAGGATGTCGCTCGACCACATGCTCGTCGGCTACAAACTCAAACTGTCTCTCCTATAATTAATTCTACGCCAAGCTTCACATCGTTCATTTTTATTTTCCTAACCGCTACAAGCACACTAAATCACCAGTAAATTTTTTTAATGCCCGTACTGAAAAAAATAATTGAATGGTAAATAATTGGGACTTCATAGCACGCTAGAAATCAAGTGGAAGGAAAATGTTAATATATCAGCCGAACTCGCCATTGATTTAGCCAAATATGTTAACAATTCATTGAAAAACCCACTGTCAGACACCTCATGCAAAGCACTGTAAACACAATTCAAACATGATTGGTTGTTTGCTCTTCGAAAGACCATTCTGAGACATCTGAGTTTTCATATGCGCAATGAAAGTTTTATGAATGAGCTCTTTACGCCATCAAACATTAACAAAAATTTTCAATTGCCCACATCTAGCTGTTAGAAATTCCTGTGTCCATCATAATTAGTAATGTTTATCAAGTCTGCAAAACAATTATAGTTGGACAGGAGGCATAAATTCGATCAGTAGAAGCATAGAGTCTGCATTAACATTCATTTCTGGTTGTTGAAATCAGATGATCTTTATTATCAACATAATACTTCTTGTTATCCAAAAAGACAGCTTCTTAGATTCAGAACGCTTGATAAGCCAGAAAAAATGTGATTGCGTAAAATTCACTTTTTTCGTACAAATTACCTTCAGTTCTTTCTAAATTGTTGCATGCAAAGGAATTAGAGCCAAGAAAAAATCAGTATTGGAACGGACATGCTAGATTGGCGAGTGAAGCTTGGCTATGATAATTGCCTAAATGCATTCTATGAATAATTGATCGAAGTACTCATTCATATGCGAATGATTCGTTTGACGTTCAGCCAATTTATAATAAATTTCTGCACCTTGTGCTTAATCGATGACCTTTGTGATGAGGTTCACTTGTTCTTGAACCTGACATTCTTATGCTTTGTTACACTGGCAATGTTGAATAGTGCTTACATAAATACACAATACTGCTTCACTAATTAATGTAAATAAATTAGTAAAAGCATAGAAGCTGATTTTTTTATTGTAAGGCGTGAAAACTATCTAGTTGAGATGGAAGATGACTGCATTGTATGGACAATGTGTCCATACGCAAGCGATGTCTGCAGTCCTTCACTGATCTCTACTTCTTTCACTGAATTCTTAACTCAACGGTTCATAATTTCGTTGCAGAGAATGCTATTATGATCGTGGAAAATCATTTTTCATCAGCAGTTTCAAAGTATATCAGGATGAAGAATAACGTAAAGAGATTGCGAAGAAATAATTAACTTAATACTCTTGGGCAAAAGCAGGATAGCCGTCAAGTAATTTAGAAGCTCTCACATGCCATAAAATTTTCCTGAAAAATGGAGGCGGCGTGCAGCGGTTCAGTGCGCATCAAAGCGGCCTATAAATTAATCCTACATCATCAACTTGCCGTGGGTCTTTCACTGTTCCTCGAGTTTTTTGAAAGGTAAGGAATTCTAGAAGTTATACAGCGGAGCAATGCTACTAGACCGGGATAATCTACGGAATACAATTCTTGTTTAATACCGGAACACATTTTTCGAATCGAATTTTTAGGCTGAGATGAGTAGAGTTCCAACGCTAATGAATGGTAAATATGACAGCCAATTACAAGTATTGTTTGAATTCAACAAGATTCGTACACCAGAGAGCGTCTGCAGCAACTGGTTTTGGGAAACAGATACGATGAGTGATAAACTTAGTTTCCAATACGTTAGAGCAAGCAGATAAAATGAGCAAATTTCGTTTCCCAGTAAATCGGTAAAATTTACAAAGTTCGGCAAAGACTAGCTTGATGGAAAGTAAGGTTCCACAGCACGGAAAAATATTGTAATTATATCTTAAGCTAGAGTGGGCTTTCGGATTTTTCCAGGTGTGTGAATTTGAGAACTTTAATAACCTGAAATTATTCCCATTTCAATACACATTTAGCGATGACACGTAAAAGCAGATTTTTTTGTTGAAACAGCTGTTAAATAGCATAAGAATATATATTTTTTTAGTTGTTATGCATTTGATCTGGAAAATAGAAGAATGGTTTGTTTCAAGAATCTTAACTTGAGTTCCAAACTCAGGCGTACACGAGATAATGTATTCTACTCACGCAATGACATAAATGTGCTTTCTGAGCTGGCGAAGTTCAATGGATTTTTTGAGGAAGATTTCCTGAAAGATCCTGAATGAAAAAGCCAAAAACACACTATAATTTTCGTGAAATATTCCGTTCGGAAAGTTTTGAATCAACGAGCTTTCGAATGAAGAGCCATTCCATTCTACGGGTGGAAAATTTTGAACTTGGTTCGGTGCCTGAGAAAAATAATATGGAGATGAAGTGATCAATTAAAACTTTGGGAAGGAACAAGGACCGTTTCGTGTCGGGACTTTTGAAAGGAACAAAAGCCAAACAAAACTGAAACTCGTAGGATAATTTACAGGCAGTCATCTGCTTCCAGGACATCTAAGATTAGTATGTAGAGAGCGTACACTGGTTATGAAAGTACGCCCTTATTTCAGACTGAGATTTCATAGGCGATCTGTCTTGTTTGCATAATCTGAAGGAAATGCAATTATAAATAGTTATGTGCCCACCTCTTTTCACTTGCGCTTTCTGTGGATATATTGTCTATATTTATCTTGTAATGCTTAACTTTTTACTTGTCAGATAAAGAAAATTATTATTTCGAGTAGAACTGTCACGATAGAACTGGGTGAAAGGTCTTTTAAGAAACAATTATTCAATGGTTAACTTACGTAGGAATTTATATGGATTAAACTGATGAGACAGAACCTTGCTCTATTGTCCATAAGCTGGAAAGAATACTAAGGTTGTCCACTTTGAGCGGTCGTTTGAGTTCTGACGTACGAAGAGTTCAGTTTTGTCTTGTACGCTTGTGCGAGATCGTACGATTCGAATATTTATTGAAGGTTAAAAACACACAACTGGAAAAATCCTGATCTCCCTGAGTAAGGCCTTAAAGTCTTTTGCCACCGAAGTGCTGATTAAAATGGAGAACAAAGGAAGCTCTTGTAAGATTGTGTTCATCTGAAACGCTAGAGAAAACTCATTTATAGATTTTTTCTCTCATTAGAACCTTCTTAGGGCAGTAATTTTCATCTTTTTTTGTCCTGTAATATCGTAAATATCAGTAAACACACTTTGTTCTTATCAACAGTCCTTGAACAATTATTAAATATTCAGGATGCAATGGTGATTGTTTTATTGTTATCCATACTCGTATATAAATTTATGAGGGTTCGATTTTTGCAATATAATTCTGCTTAAAATTCCAATTGTTTCATAGGAGAGCTGCTTCTTGGTTGAAATCTCTGTGTTTTATAAACAACTGTTGAACTTTATAAAACAACTTTGTGCATTACCAAAAGGTACTCATAACTTCTTAATAATCAAGACTGTTTGACTTGCTTGGAGCGTAAAGTTTTGATAAACAGGGCTCAACATTTTACACACTTTGCTATTTTTTTAATACTCTATTTATGACAAACCAATAAAAATTCAGTTTAATCTATTATCGTTAATTGCAATAGAATGAGTTTGCATACTAACCTATTATCATATTGACCTCACCATGCATTGGATCACATACATATATTATATACATGGGACACAGTTACCAGTGTTAGACCAGACTAGACTGACTGTGGCCACGCAGTAGAAGACAATAAAGTAAAGCTTCATTGTACTGTGGTATAAGATGAGGCTGATCAGTGGCTACCATGTGGTGTAAGGCAAAGTTGATCCTGAATGACCGAGCTGAGCCAGACGGGGTTAGACTGGGGATGACCATGCAGAGCTAAGGGAGGCTTAGGGTTGGGGCTAGTCAGGCAGTGGAATAGTTTGAAACAGTAGCAGGCACAGCACCAGCCTGCTCTCCAATCTGAAATGTCGCAGCTGCCCAAGTTTCCCGAGAGACGCACCTGGCGACAAACTTTTGTGGTAAAGCTTAATATTAAACCCACAAGTTTATATTCGTACAAGGCTTCACAATTTAATGTATTCCTGTGTTGTGTGATGCCAAGGATTGGTTAACTGCTAAAATATTTTGTCCTGATATGGGTACAACCAACGAATAATTGAACTTTACTTTTTTCTGTTAATAACTGATCAGAGGCCAAAAATCCGTTTGCTTCATTGAGAAACACCATCTAGGCTTGATAATAATTGTAATGACGCGAGGTACGCACTAGAGTGCAAATTTAATAATGCGTTTTATATGTACTAGAGTGGACTTCCAACTCGTAGCTTTCAATTTGACATAATCACAGTTCGGACGACAATTTCCTGACATAAACCTATGAACTTAAGATCTAGTCTACTTGAACATATTTCCACAGGGAGCATGGTAATACGAACAAAGATTCAATCCTAGGATAACAATAAAGATGTGTGGTTGAGGCAGAACGACGGCATTCATGCAACAGATGGTCGAGGAGGCAAGAGGGGCGAGAAATGGGAGGATCAGTGAGGCTCTGAGACCTCCGACGCGTTGAGGGGTGGGAGGAGATTCTGGTGGTGGAGACGGAGTGTCAACGAGAGGGAGTGGAGGGTGGAGAGGGGAGTGTCACCCTCTGTCAACGAGAGCAGAAAGGCAAATAGTGGCAGCACCCTGGAATACACACGCAGCGACTGCCACCGCTCGACGCTAGAGGGCCTGCTGATTTTGCTCCACTTCAGATCCGACTGACGAAAATGGAAAGACGAGTGTCGGTCGGAACGACGGCAGTGATGGAAGTTTTGGGCTTGTCGTTTGTGACAACAATAGCTGCAAACGCGTTTCTGGGGGTGGCTCAGAAGAGTCGCCGATGAGAGACTTCCTTGCAGCAGCGCTTCTTTCTTCCGGAATCTAACATTCAACTATGATTGATTGACACTGAAGAATTTTCTGCAGAAAAGGCGACGAAATGCTAGAGTACTAGAATGCTCCCTGTGTTTCCTACTGCCATTTTTTAAAACTTACCTTGTGGATCAATTAAATTTCGAGGAAACAAAGTAAGCTGTATAGGATTGTACAAAGAAAAATGTGGATGAAAACTAATAAAAAGTGAAACAAACTCAGCAAACTATTATATTTATCGTTGGGTAAATGAATCAATTATTACAATAAATTTTGAAGCATAGCCTCCATTTTCTGTGCTCAATTGTTTAGGTGTAGAGAGCCATTACTTTAGAAGTTCCTAAATGCAAAATCTGAGCATTAACGTTTTCAATATAGATGTTTCGAAGGAGAGTATTTCAGTATGACAATGCAGTATCTTTAGAAGTCAACAACTGGAATGATAGGAAGCAAATCAAAAACCAAAAAAAAAGGTGAATATTCTTATTCAACAGAAGTTAATTTAAATTGGGCAGGTTGAACCATTCATGCTCTGAAATGTGAAACACGCGTAGCAACGCGTTGAGACCGATTTCCAATGTGCAGAGAGTGAGCTGTGATGGCGCTTTTATGCAAATACGTGCAATAGATGCTGGCAGCGGCGCGATTTACTGTATGTGAATATCTACTGCTTTGACGATTTCTCTCTCATTTTCAGTGCTCTGCCAGGCTTTTGCTTGAATGAACTTGTGATCTATCGTTGGAAGAGTGACGCCACTTTGAAGCGCATGGAGTGAATTCAATAATGAATTGACTCTACCCATTGATACATGCATTCGAACAAATTAATGCAATACGAGTACCCAGGAGCTAAGGTTGAATAGTTCCTATAACTTGGTTTTATTTCTTTCATTACGTCTTTGTTAGCAGTATATCCACAGCACAGGAAGATTGTTTTTATTTTCTTTCTGTCACACATAGTAAGAGCATCGTTTTAGCCAAGACTTAATTTTATACGAGAAAGTCTCCGCTAGAAGAATTTTAGTTTAAACACTCGGACTACTGAATACTAGACGGGAATGCAAAAATTTGTCTTTTTCTCCATATATTCTAAAAAAATGCTTCTATTTTACATTCAACACTTGATAATTTTAATTATTAAATTTTAAAATATAGGGAGTGAAAATATGTTCAAACATATAATATACATATATAATTTGGCGTCGTTTACAGGACCTTAATTTTCAAATTTCAGTACAATATTATCGCAGAACAATGTCAGCCGTGAATGGATATGCATGATAAGAAACAATGTTCAGTAGTTTCAGTCGTCATGTAGGCATGAATTTATATGGCTGTTCTCCGTGACTATGACAAGCTAAGACATTGCTGGCCTTGAGATTTGTGAAGTGCTCATGAGCATCAAAGGCAGAGCCAATATTTTCCGGTACATGCTTTCTTTATCATGAAAGGTCCGTATTCGGACGCCAGCAATCTACTAAGAGGCTAGGCACTGCCGCTGAGGGGAGGTACACTCTTTTACGATCCACAGATAGCTATGTAATGAGTGCGTGCTCTTCGTTCTTCACTTCCATAGTTTATCTTGTTCTTATGTACTTCATTCAAAAGGGATGCTTCTGAAGTCAGTTAATTATCCAAATTTAAAAAGAACTTTTTCTTCACCTTAAAAAATGCAGTTTCTGTGACTGGGCTACCGTGAACAATGGATAGAGGAGCAGTGGCCATTCTAAGCGTCATTTTTAGAATTCTGAGTGACCCAGTGGCGAAAAACAGCCCGTGTGCTGACAGCATCGAGTATTGCATTGAAGTTCGATACTGCTTAGGAAAGTTAAAAAACTTTTCCACAAAAACCGAGGTCGTAGATGAGCTCAAGCCCGGCGCTGTAATATAATAAATAAAAATAACTCAGAGGCGTGAAAATTGAAAAGTGATTTCTTTTGCAAGAACGATACTCTTTAAAAACAACTACCTTCTTGATCTGAGGAAAAATACCTGAACATTGTATGCTATTATCATTTTCTTTTGGGTATATGTTTTTCTTGGTGCTTGCAACGTACAGTAAATCTAAGAGTAAATTTCATAAATTAAGACAATGAATCGTGGTATCTGATTTTATAGTGAATGTATTTCATATTTCATGCCTCTGCAATTCATTAATTATTGTTTTATCAAAACTATATATGCTCTCAATCATACAAAATAATAAATTATTCCATACCTGAGTTAACTTTTAAAATCTGCTAGAAATAAATTTTTCTAACGCATGAGCCGCTCGCTCTCTGCCCGAATCAAACGTTCCATCAGAGTAATTAATACTATACAACTAGCCAAAATAATTACGATAGAATACAGCGATATTAGTGTTATGTTTTCTCAAATTAGTGTTAAACCGCATTTCACGATAGTAATGTATTTCCTTATTGCCAAGGAATGCTAATTGTACAAAGAAAAAAGTCCACTTTTATAAATGTATGGATTGTGTTTTGGTAATTTTCAGCTCTCTCCTGTCTAGGCTAATCCCATCTAAAAAACACATTGAGCTTTGATATTCACGCAATGATCTGTATTATGATGTCAATACAAGCACAGCAGCAATATTTATTTACTGGGCTGACGGAGACGGTGCAGTAAAAGAAAGATGCTTTTTTTTTGAAGTGGGGTTGCCTGTCTGCCAGACGAACCAAAAGATTATCCAAAATATCTTGATTCAAATAGTCGAAAACTGTTGCCTCAGAAAATACCAGCAATTCTTTTAACATATAACAAAACAATTTAGCGTAACCTGAATGATTGCTTACACAAAATGAAGTGATTGGAACAATTCTATTGCTCAGGAAATGGATCCCACTTGAATTATCCACGAAAATCCTGCTACAGCGCGTTGCTTGTTTTAAGCCGCTGCATCTACTACAATCTTAAGGAATCATTTTTTGTCTGTCTGCTACTGGTCACAAGTTAATTAGTTACGATTTCTTTGAACGTCATCATTTATAGATTAGCTGGAGATACATATTAGCTCTGTAACCGAAAAAAAGTTCATTCTAAACAATCATAATAAGAGCAAAATAAAATGTTGGAGCCATTGTTTATTAGCAACTATATAACAATAAGCTAAATATTACCTATAATCTCGAGTGTCATATAAAGTTTCTTTGATCCATTCTATTACATTGATGCAAGGCTTCACACCGTTTGATTAACCGAAGATCTTTTGGAAGAGCTCGATTAGGAAATGTTATTGAATTCTAACATTATGACCTTGTACATCCATAATTACACATTTTGGAGACTACGGAACAATTTGGATGCACTTGGGTTGATATTAAGAGGATAGGTTAGAAACGAGATGGCTTCACATTCTTTATCAAAGCAAAGGAATTTTGCAAACGCGGTATTTATAAACTTAACGGAAGGAATTAGATTTTAGAAAACATCAAATCTCACTATAATGTTTATTTGTTCATAAATTAAATTCTTTTCATTTCATTAACAACAGCAAAATCAACCATTAATTTCGTCTTAACCTGATACTACAAAGCAGAGGAATTCGAACCCATGATGTCGCTTACAGACATCATCGTAATAGTATTGATTACGATGATGTGCACGAGTTTAAACTACATTCGGTGACTGTATCTACAAACACCTCAAGGACAACCTGCAACTAGTGTTTTGCATGACCTTAACTAAATCCTTGAGAAAATCATGAACTAAGAATAAAAACACCGTATTTCAATCTACAGTGAGAGCCACAGGGCCTAGTTTTGTGTGGTAACTCCTTGTCTAGACCGCTTGTGTCCACTGCCCCCAGGCGCATGTGAGAACAAGACCTTCTGACAAACTTTGGCCGGCTTCCAGCGGCCTCCAATCAGAGCGATTCCCTCAAGTCCCTCAGAGCAAGCAGCAAGTAGGATTTACTCTGATGAGAAAATTTTTTCCTTCCAGAAAGGATTTCCTCTCACTCACCGGAAACTGAGTACTTTATTTTGTTGGTTATTGTTTTTCACTTCAGAGCTAACAAGCACTGTTACAACAATTACCAACGCTGTTTTCGAATTATTAAAATAAATAAAAGTTTTCACGTACTGCGTACTTCGCAGTAACGATACAAGCACTCACAATTACAAGCTGCTCTACAAAAGAAGCAATAATGTTCAGCAGTTTGGAAAGTTTTCAACTTCCTATCACAAATTTCATGTAGGCTGGGCCAGCTTTCTGGAATCCCTCGCTGGGATTTGGCCCTCAATTTTATCGTCGGTCGGAATTACAGCTCACCCAATGGTGGGACAGACATTCGAACATCTTCTTTCGAGTACAGCAGTATTTTGTCTTTCGTTAGAAAAACGCACATTTTGTTCTGAGAAAAGTAGAACTTGAGGTGCTAAAAAAGCATTCTTGTTGGTAAATGATACTTCAAAATTTTCTCTCATGTTCTGTCACTACACCATAACAATTTACTGAGTCTTAAAAATTTTACGCATTACGAATTTTAGAAAACTACAACAAACATGGTCGAACGGAGACGGTCCCTCGGTCTCCTCTACATTAGTTTAATTGTGTCGCCGGCCAGCATTGTGCTGGAGTTCTTTGTACCGGCCAGAAACAACAGCACTGCCTTGATTACCATGTCTCTTGCTGACGTAAGAAGGAGAGAGCAGCGCAGCTAATTATAATGCCTACAATATTATCACTGGACTTGTTCTCTGTTCTCGTACTAATGTCGTCTTATAACTTCACTTCTTAACTTACGATGTTTTAAGTAGAAATTAGTGGTATTCTGTTATATTCATTACTTAAAATATGTTTAAATTAAATTAACATTTTATGATCATTCCACACTCATTAAGGAAAAATAAATCTCCGTTATTTGCCTTACAGTAATTTTGGGCTATTATTCGTACGTTCAAAACCCTAATTTTTTTTCAGTAAGTGAAGCGCGAGAATACTCCCTTTAGTCAGAAACAGTTGGTGTGTATAGCTTTTGCTCTTGCCGTATATTTGGGGTAGAGTGAAAAAATTAACTTATACATTATTCCTTGGAAGTTACACGTCATTCCGTAAAAAAGTAATAAATAAACGTAAGTAATTATTTCAGTAAAAAAACATTTCTATTTCGATCTCTGAAGACGATCTTGGGATATTTCTAGCAGGCCTTGCATGGCAGTTTGTTTATTCGTGCTTTTTAAGCCTTTGTTTTTTTTACAGTGTGTCCTGCTCGGTTTTTCTTATTTTTTACCGTACAACGGGCGGTCTGAAAACATTCTTTAATATCCTTTGGTAGGAACAATCGAGCGGTTTGTTATTCAACAGGTCCGAATGAAAGTAGTGTGTGCTCTACTCTAAGTACACTATATGTTAATTATTATCATATACAGGAAAGAAATTGTCTTGAAAATACTGGAAGTGGAAATATTTTTTTGACTGTGCACCAACTGCTTCCGACCAGAGGGAATGAGAAATTTAAAAGTATTTGTTTCAGCTACTGGAAAATGTCTAATTGTTGTATTTAAACCTGTCACTTTTATAAATATTGTCGGATTTGTGCATACCAATTTTCTTAGCTTGTATTCATGTTGGACACAGAAATAAAAAGTGTACCATAATTTGAAAAATTACCAAGTTGAAAGCGTGTAAAATTGCTCATAGTGTGTTTCACTTAATGTCAAATTGCATGCTAGCTCTCTGTCACACGGTGGTCTTCGGGTCTTGGGTTCTAACTTCCATTCGTTACTAAATTATTCGTGAATAAAAACTGAATGTAGTGTTCAATTCATTTGAATTTAACCCGTTTAGTTCATTTGAACTCATTTTAGAATGACGTAATCTAACATGTCATTCAAATATATTCTCTGCCCTATTTACACACGAGTATATATTACCAAATGTTCAATGCAGTTTGTGCACAGTAAAAGGATGACACAGTTTGGGTGACACTTTTGGTTGCATGTGCAAATGTTAATTGATATTGATGTCTGTTCAAGATAATGGGATCAATAACGAATACTGAGGGCTCAAGTCGCAACCTGTTGGAGCTTCCCTAGCGTCGTACGGCTTCTAATTCGAGGCTTTAGCAGGGCTCTGGTCGATGGTAGAGTGTCCGTAGCAGCTACCTTCGGACAGTTGCACTTGTCGTACGTGCCTCGGTGCACAACTAACAAATACCGTCAGCGCATAATTGAACACGTACAGGAGCGACATATGTTACGAAGAAATCAATAATACGAGGCTTTAGTGCTAACAATAATAGTTTTCTTACAGCATTTAAGACTTAGTTATTTAGTATATGTATCAAACCTGCTGTGTGTCATAACTCAATGAGGATTCCAAAAATTGGTGTAGAAACATGGAAAATCATAGGAGTAGAAATGATTAATTTTTTAGAAAATCTTTGACCTGTTGAACGAAAAGAATTAAAGGCGTAATTGTGAAGGTCTAAGAACAATGATATTGTTAACGAATTGAGCTAAAATAAGTTCCATCGGCACGTCAACTTAAATTGAGCACGTAACTGCCAAAGAAAAATGAATTTCTGGTTGGCAGCGCGATACATACTATAGTTCTCTCATACTTGCTTGTGACCGAGTTTTAGTAGAATGTTATCCTGTTCAAGAAAACAGTGCATTTACGTTTTCAATAAAGCTTTAACGATACTAAAGTCACCCGAAACACAGAAAGCTGGTATTTTGTCTGCTAAATTGTGGTTGCACATTTCCAGCAGCTCCCAGTTTTTCATTTCGGCACTGCAGTCATGACAGTATACCTTATCCTACTTACAAGAATATGTCTCTCATGTACCTTCACGAGTGAATGTTTCTACTATATATTTTCAGAGAGGGTATAAATCCTGCTTCACCTACGTTACCTTAACATAATATGAGGATATTAGAGGCCAAGCAGTCCCATTTGTATGTGTTTCAACTAGCATTTCATAAATTTTGCTACATGGAGTTACAGAGTCTCCACTGCTTCCCTGCAGTCGCTTCTTTTCACTTGCAATTCTACTGCTCGATCAAAGTATGAGGATGGTACCTCATTCTATTCCTTGTTGTTGAGATAGTACCTTAGTGTTTCGAGCTGCCATTTTTTGTGAAGCTCTGCCGTTGCTGGTGTAGTCGTTCATTACCCAGCGGCTCCCATTGATCAGACTGTTTGCTGGGGAGGACGGCGGCTGCGTTGGCTCAGAGCGTCTTGCTCTGTTGACTGTTTGCTGGCGCGCTATGTACTCTTTGCTCGCTTTGTTTGCTCTTTAGCTGACATATTTTGCTTCTTGCTTCGCACACGATACTGGCCTACCAGTCATCGGTAACTGGTTCAGATAACAACCAGCAGGAATTTTACCCTTGGACGGCTCATTCAGAAGGACGGTAAAAATTTCGACGTAAGGAAAGATGCTATGCAATTAAAAGTGATGTGCTCCAAAGGAGTATTGGCATTAAAATTTACCCTTTAGTTTTTAGTAGGGTCAAAATTCGACTTTCATGTCATTTTATATCTACGAAAATAAAGATTTATCTCTCAATTCAACAATGAAATAACCCTCATAAGAGGGGCCGTAATGGTTTCCAGTAGACCTCTCTTGATAAGAAAGTGGTTCTATAAATTCCCAAACTTCACGTAACTATGAAAAGGTGTCTTTAGAAAATACTGAGAACTCAGTCCTGAGTATACCTACTTCCTTGAAGGTTAATTACGCATCTCGCTCACATCCATCTTGATCACTTGTGTTTCCATAACCTCTCTGAGAGTGTGAAAATTAAAGCACCTTATATTAAATGTTGCGCTTTGCAAACAATAAATGAATGGGATTTGTATAGATGCAACGATAAATTCAAAAACAAGTCTTCTGATGTAAATCTATATGAGCATGGATATTTATACATTCAATGTTCTACCTAGTGAACTAACATTCAGAAAGCTACCTAAGTAGCTGGACTTAATAGAGATCAATGCATTGAAAAATAAAGTTTTCTATATTTTACTCGATAATTGAGTTTAAATAATGTAACGAGGACTCATAGAAGGTATAAGTTTGATCTGTTTTTATTTAATCATGAAGGTATGATAGAATAGTTTGCACTGATCGACCATATATCATATTTATTGTTTTCCACATTCATTAAAGTTTTGACTGGAATTGAAAGTTTTTTGTCCTCCAACAAATTTCTGTAAGGTTTTCAGTAGCACGTTTCCTAGCCTGTATCCGCTGACTGCACCTCGTGTTCATAATTTTGTTCATCTCATCAATTTGCATTATAATCACATGATCAATGAGTAGTTTATTATGGTTGTATACATCTATATAAAAACATTTAGTTTTTGTTTTATTTTTCACCAATAAAAAATATTCATATTTGTCTTGCCTTTATAAGACACTCTTGGTATTGAAGTTGTGATGACTAATATATGCCCTCTAACTCACCGACTTTTCAGCTTATGTTAGCTATTTTTATAGAAAATGTTTTAGTTCACACAATTTAATTATACTTGACTTGCAGGTTGTAGGGCTGGTATGGGAAAAAATTGTTTTTATAGAAATATGTATTAACGCATTAGTTATGTTTGATAGCTATACAGCTACATCATTAAAATCTACTTCTCCATTACCTACTTCTTGGAGCAGTAGGAAGGAAGGCAGTCTAATTACCTTATAAAATTATCACCAAGCGCTATCGCTTTAAAAATGCATACATCGATCGAAATACAAATGAGCGTGCGTCAATGAGCAAACACAACTATTGGAAATGAAAGGAAACAACGTATTTGGGTGAGCAGCTAAATTTACGTTCAGTAATTGCAGGTGAGAACAGCATGTGTAAGGTGTTTGAGAAACCATCGTACGGTCCTGTGAACAGTATGGCGACGTGACGTATTGTGGTCGTCCTGTAGTTCGTAGTGATTTTGCTTTGGGCAAAGCGGGCGCAACAGGTGTAGGTCTTTAGTTTTCATTTGCCTGTAGCTCAAGGGCGCTGGTTTTGTCAGCCTCGAACATATGAAAGCCGTTAACAGTACGGCACACCGAGGCCCTTTGTCCGCCAGTGCACCTCAGCAATGCAAACGTGAAATACTTTTGTTTATATCGGATGTCAGGCAGCCATAATTCAGTTGTTCGTAAAATGTAATTTCTCTACCAGTATTTGAAATATTAGTACCTATCCTCAGAGTTACTGCGACTAGAGTTAATACTACAGAAAACATATACTGTTCTGTCGCTGTGTTAACTCTAATTCCAGTTAGAAAAATAAGTTATGTACAATCACATGTTTTTGGTTCCAATAAAATATTATTTTCAAAAAGGATATGTAGAGTGCATTAAATTTAAACATTCATTTTATAACCATCCATTTCATTGTTAAAACACTAACTGAAATTGTTTACGATAGGCCTTGCTCTGCTTTATAATTAAAAAATACTTCAAATTTACGTAATTTTCGGCTCAAACGCCATCGTTTCAGCGAAACCAAACTGAGCGAAAGTTTTCTGGCCTTATTTATTACTACGGTACATTTTCAATTTAAAATGAAAGCGCAGTAAGGCAAGACAAAGAGAAATGCCAGACGCTGTGTTCTAAATAACTTCTGAGCATTACGAGCAGAAGTAGGACGTAAGTTTTTTCTGATGTATTGTTATAATTTTATATAAGTTATATTTGAACCCTCTTTTGTTTCAGTTCATAAGGATTTCCAATATATAATCAAATAGTTTCGGCCACCCTTGTACGCACATCGCATCTTTCTTCGTGAGTTTTTGACCATCAAGTTCAGCGGGCGTGAATTTTGACTGCTGTTTTGTAATGGACAAGACGCAGTCCGGGAGTTGATAATTCGATTATCTTGTCACAAGGGAAAATATAAATAGCAGCCCGAGAGACCTAGTACAATTTAGAACAACAGATTATCTGTGTAATTATTATCTGAAAAAGACTGTATTTTTATCATCTTTTCCCTATGCTTGGAATGACGGTAGGAATAAGACTGTAAAGACCGGTCAATATCGTCGGCGAACATTTCGTCGTCTGGAAATACCTATAATTACTGGTAATAACCGGTACTATTTCTATCATCAAAAGTTCCTACTATAAACGATGATTATCACTGCAAATCGATGATTATCTCCGGTAAACTGACGAAAAAATTCGGATTGGGTACTACGGCATTACTGGTTTTGATTTGAGCATATTTTCGAAATTTTTTGTTAACTTTCTGTGATTATTCAATTTTAAGAATTCCAACGACGATGCAGAAGTCTAGACTTACGAAATACACGTCATCACTGAAGATACATATCACATAAGCGTCCTTTTCATTTAACGAGCAGCAAAGCCACTCAATTAGTGACAATTGACCATTTGGTACAGTTTCCAAATCTGCAGCATGCGCTAGAAAATGTTGCTTCGAAATGAAAATAGATTAAAACCTTCCTACATCTATAATTTTGAGGAATTATGAAAGAGGTTAGAAGTCATCGACACCCCATCGTATACGAGTATTACCAAGCCTGCTGACGTTCATAAATAATGATGGGAGAAAATAAAAAATACTTGAATCCTGAAAACCTTTGTCTAGATTTCGTACAAAAGACGTGAGGGTGTCAATAATGTGCATTGAAGTATTGAAGTTCCTATGCGTGTCAAATCCAACGCCGTGGTTCTCGTAAGGAAGAACTGTCCAAAAGCTGGAAGCGTGCTCTCATCTCTTCATTCGCTGGCTTAGGAGGTATCAACAGAAAGTTATCTGGGCCTGCAGGCCACAATTTATTCATGATCTTCAGATAGAAGCTAAGGGGGCCTAATTTTGGCAGCTTTTTTCCATCACGAAGTAGCGGCCACGGTTTTCATGCTTCGCAGACCCAGAACTCAAGAACAAGAGATTTTATTCAAAATACCGCCCACATTGAATTAGAATACCTTCAAGTGCCTTTAAAATATAGTACTCTACTGTTTATAAAGCTGTTCATGATTTTTCTGAACGACAAGAGTGCTCAAACATTGATATAATTAATAGTCATCTAAAGCATATAATTCAAATAAATTCGATCATTTCCTTAACGATTACGTTTATTGACCGCTCAAGGCGATTCATTGAGAGTCAGAGCTCATGATATCAATTTGGAAATAGGAGGGATGAGTTCTGGTGTTTTAAATATTCATGAAGCGCTGGTCCGGCCAGATACGGGCGTGCGCACCCAGGCATTCGCGTCTGCTGCGAGCGTTCCCAATGCATACGAATACAGCGTCGTGCCACCTGATATATATATATGACTGCCACATCTGCACCCGCCTCCAGCCACTCAAACGGAGAAATGACATGAATAATGCATGGTTTCATTATCGCTGTTTGCTCAGCAATAAAAATATCATGAATGACAATACGAACACTAACGAGGGTAAAAATGTCTAATTTCCTAATTTGTGATGACAAAATAAGACACAAGTAACCTTTTTTAAGTTATTTACTAAGTTGAATAACTTTATTGTGATTTGTTTTCATTAGTCACTCGAAATAGATTGAGATACTTTCAGTAAAAAACATTATGCACTTGTTCCTCAATATCCACGGTTCTGGCTCTACATCGTTCTAATTTATTTAGTCCTCAAAATATAAAGCGAAAAATGTCATTTAGAAAATCTGAAAGAATGTCTCGAAGGGCACAATGATGATGGATGTATTTAATGTTCTTTCAGACAACAAATTCATGTATTTGAAGTACATGAAATCTATGTATAAAAGCTTTGGCAGCGAGAACTCTAATGTTCATTCAGAGAACATGAACTAGGAAAACAAGCATATATCTCATAGGTGTTTAGTTACATCTCGAACGTACCCGTGAAAAATACAACATTAACGAATCAAAAACTTGGTGTGTGCCTTGTAATTCTCATTCCTATTATACTAAATATACTAACATTTTTGAGACGGTATTATATTCTTTTACTTCTCGAGTGACGTTTTCTAGTTAACGCTTCAGTAGTCATTTTTAGCGCTGCTATTTGTGTCTAAATGATAATTTTCGGGTGTATTCCCTGTAAGTGTGTATTCAGAGTTTGGTAAATGTTTGACGTCTCGGAATATAAACATATTGAGTACGTTCTATGCTTCTTTAAATGGTCGTGTATAGTTTTATGGGGGACGCGTTGCTTCTTTAGAGAGGCAGACGAATAAAATGAAGAAAACAAAAAGAGCTTTTTCTATTGGACCTCGCAACATCCTCAAAGGACACGCGTAGTTTACTCTCATACATATTAGATTGTTCGGAAAGTACTGTCCGTTTCAGGAATACCATGAAGCTTATTTTAAGCTTGGTATTCAATTGTATTGCAGGTACATATTATTATACCTAATTATTTACACTCCTTCTCCAATAATTTTGCATATTTTTTTCAGAAAACTTCATTAAAGCAAACGAGCTCTTAATTATAAATCCGGAAATAAATCATTAATTTACTTTCTATATGAGTGAACGCTTGTTTGCAATACTTCCCTAGTAGTTGCCAACATCAACAGGGCGTGGGTAGGGAGGTCTAAATTTAATTGGGCAATACAAAGGTAGTTTCAGAAATTCTGCAATGGTAATAAGAGTCTTGAAAATGAAGAAAGTAGAGGACGGCAATGCATTGCTGACGACGAACATTTGAAATAATCTTTTTTTCGCAAAGCCCGTAGTAAATTGAAAAATAAATATCTCAAGCATTTCGTGTCAGTATTTCAAAGGTGTCCGACTATCTAAAATAAATTAGTGAGATTAAACAGCTCAATAAATGGGTCCTGCTTGAGCTCAATGAAAATTAAAATGCATTAAAAAGTGAAATGAAGAAAATTGGATTCATAATGAGAGTCGCAAAGAACCAGGTCAATGGCTTAATCATAAAGAGCCACTTACGTATTTCCCAGAACCAAACTTACTTCAGCGGTAGATTTTGATGACTGTTTGATGGTCCGCAATTGACATTGTTCAATACAACTTTCTGGGAGCCAATCGAAGCATCATAGCAAAGGTCTACTGCAATCAAGTAGAAGAAATGCATTTCACTGGCAAAAATGGGATCTGTACATGTGAATCGGCGTGACCAAGTTCCACTTCATGACAATGGGCGACTACATGTTGCATAGATGACGCTGTGGTAACTCACAGACTTTAAAAAAGTTTAAAAACATGTTCAGCGAATAGTAGTGTTCCTGTTGGTCTGAATTGTCACATTGCTGGCATATTTAGTTAAGATTCCGGGAGCTGCTGCCGGCAGATATTTTCGACTGTACGATATGAACAGGCATGTGTAGCAAGGAGACCAGTGTCTCGAGGCCGGCATAAAGTGATGATGTCGTAACACAAATACTGCAATACGCTAACCTACCGCTCAGTGCTGGCAGTCGGTGTTGATATTTTGCTGGTACTTCTGATACGAAACTCTGATAGTCCTTTATTGCCAAACTAACATTTTAACACACGGTCATATACCATCTGTACATTCCAATAATACACACGACTCTAGCGCACCACTGCCAAACACTGCAGTTGCAGATAACCACTGCTCACTGCTGGTATGCACTGTTCTTACACACACCTGCAACACTGCTTCACTTATGACTGCCACTATACATTGTTGCTACTTTACACCTCTGCCACAAACATTTGCTACACACTGCAGCTGTACTCAATTTCTCTTGATGAAACTAGTGTTACACACCCACTACTGCACATAGCTGATGCCTTTGCTACACGCACAGCTACAAACCGATATTACACACTAATGCTATACACCGATCCTAGACCATGGCTGCTACGGTGCCGGCAGTAGTGTTGGCCCGAGCGAGCGCGTGCCGGAGGTCTGTGTCCGCGCAACAGCTCCCCTTTAGGGAGGGCCAGCCTGGCCCTGGCTTTTGGGCCGCCACTTTTGCGTTCTCACGCTCCCACCTCCCGCACCCCGGCAGTTCTTTCATCCTACCACACTGATTGCAATCACTCCAGTGCTTCTTGCTTCAAGTACTCCGTACATGTCATGGACACAATGCGTGCATTTTTTGGATGAATGTGTATCAGTTTTCTTAATTGCGTTGAATTCATGGGACTTCATTCGAGACCATGAGTAAGGAAGCAAAGTACTTCATCCTGATTTTCTGATTGCAAATCTCATAAACGCACTTGTGACACTATGCCCTAGTTTGTTGCTTGACATGAGGACAAGCATCTGGCGTCTGACTCAAGCCACTTCATTAGCAGCTGGGATCTCTCTGGATCATTTGCGGCAGGAATAACACTGTATTGGTTGGACTGTATTTCGCGTCACAACTGGAAAACAAAGGTCTAAAACACAGCCAAACATAACTCGTGTTCCAGTTCATGGATGACGATGGTTAAAGCTTCATTCAAATGCACTTTTGTTTTTAAACATTAAAAAGATAGAAACTTCAAACGCTTCTATACAGTCTGCATAAAATTTTGGTGCATCCGCTGACAAGGCTTAACAACATTTCAAATACGTATTTAAATTTTACTTCTGAAATATTTATTGGTGCTTAAACCTTTGAAACACTACTACATCAAACTCTGGCACTGACGTTTTCTTTTAATCATATGCGCATATGAATCGCTTGAGGTACGATAACTCGATGTTTTTTGTAAGAAGTCAACTGCAGATTATAAACCACGATTATACAAAGGAAAAGTAGGAGCTCAGGCAGCAGCGCTCGCGTGAACAGCAGAGCTAACGTTGAGAGCGTCACACACACGGCAGCCCTAAAGCTACAGCTCCTGTTCACTCTCGGCAGCCGCTCTTGGCCCTGTTCCAAAATCTGGAGGATACGCTGGCAGCTACAAATTTGTTGGTTTCCTCAAGTGCAAAAACAAATAGAAAACGCATTACAGCTCACTTCTCTGACGAGCGCTAGCGCTAAAAACTTCGAGCTGTGGAACTGCTAACGAAGAGGATAAATTTTAGCAGCACATTCACTTAGCAGTTGAATAAGCGCCAGACGACGCTGTCTGATGCCGGGTAACAAAGCGAAGTAGAATCCGAGGGAAAGAGTAAAGCGACAGCAGTTTGTTAGTTCAGCACTCCAATGAGTTTGCTGATAGCGTAGCTTTATGTAGTGTACAGTGATAAGCATGTGCGAATAATAAGTAATCAAGTATCTGATTGTACTTGATTTTGTAAAATCCCTTCGGCCATTATCAATTTAGGTATTACTTTATTCATAAAATACTTTTAACGTGTTTAAATCAGACTTTAGTAAACTTTGAAGCTCAGTATATGGTCGGTCACTAGTTCTGCAATTGCCTTTAACCTTAAGAGTGGCTGTGTATTTTTAGTGGTCTATATGCACGCAGAGTCTGGCAGAAGTAAGAGGTCGGTTCAATAAAATTTCAAACAACTCTTCACAAGAAAGAAGAAGAGCGGCAAATTGTAGACGAGGCTCTAAACTCGAATATGTTCCATTACGTACTCGTTTAATGTAACAAATCCTAATTGACAATATACTGATAGATAGCAAAATTTAACTGCTGTTTTTATGTTAATGCTTTTTATGTTTTCTTTCAGACTTCTGAAAATGACCTAGTAGGCCGAAACATCAATAACTTAAGATGCACATTTTTTAGAATCCTTTATTTTTTAGAGCCCTTCGACTAATTTTTCATCAATAAAAATGGTACTGTTTGAAGCGACTGTTGTTGTTCTCTGTTTGGTTCAAATGCTTGTTGCATACTGACAACTATGTGGCAGACGCGATGGGAAAACACGACAACTGCTACAATTTTAGCATACTTGTGTGATTCGTTGTTGTGTAATAAATGTGTTTTCTTTTGTTTCTATATCTTGTTGAACTATTTCCGATAAATGGCTTTAGCACTGCAATAAAGAAATAACAAATTTTTTAGAACAGATTTCTAAAATTTGATACCTACGGTTTGCACACTATTAAATTTTTTGCTCTAAACGTAGACACACTATCGGTTACATACTTGAAATTACAAAAGTAAATAAATTCAAGGAAGCAAATGTACATACAAATAGTTTTGTATTTTCTAGACTCGTTTCTCTTCTCCACACTTTACTCACTCTACTCATTCAACCACCCATCCATGGATCAATAATACTGTCTATCTTTAACATACTGTCCCTGCTCCCACTCTCCCGTATCAACTTCGGTGGCCAGACGCTTCTCGAGCATTTTTTTAAAATCCTTAAATACATTAATACTTTGCAGTCCATCCTTTCCAACAGCTTACTACACTTGATCTTCGTCGCACCTATGCATTTCTCAGTATATCAAGCCATGTCTTGAAAACGATACTACTGAAGCGCTTCATTCAGGTTATTCCAGAGACATTTTAAATTACTACATGTCTTTGATTGTTGACTTCGTTTAGGTGATTTATAGGAGGTGCACGTAAATTGTTTATTTAACCAATAAATTGGCATACAGTTGTTGTTGCTGAAATGGATTTTTATGGCAGTTTTATGGAAAGACCATTTATTCGCGGTTACTAAGACCGAGTAACATTACTATTCATAGGTAGAATTAAGTGAATTTTGTAACATGATTCCAACTGCAATATCAAGCGTTTCCGATATATGTATTTAGGTGTCAATGTATCATTCAGAGATAACACCATAATAGTCTTCCCAATTAAGAACAATAATTCATCAAATAGATTAATTGCCGGCACCCCCTATATCAGAAAGAAACGATGGCTCTGTATCATGATAAGAAAAATTACTAAGAAGAAATTCCAACTGAATGGAATCAAGATGAGCATTCTGTTATTTACGTCATCTCTCAATTGACGTGCATTTGGTATGAGTGTTAGAAAGTTACATCCCCGAGCAGCTGAATGCAGTTTAAAAGTATTAAATATTTGCACCCGATTCTTCAAAGTGATAGACTCATAATTTACTTTTCACTAAAACTGTGAGGCTGTCGAATAGCTATTGAGACGCTCGAGAATTGCTGCGGCCGGGGCCTGGGGCTGAGCTGTGAGCAGCGCTGCGGTGTCATCCACTTCTCATTATACTGCTTGTCAGTCCGCTCTTTTGTGACGATGACGGTGAAAAAATGAGCTCAGGAAGGGAGGCGATGCCAGTCACATCACTTCTATAATTGGGAATTGATTAAACGGTATCCAAGGTAGCGGGCACTTGGCGATCGATGCAATTTAAGCTATTTATTTTTAAAAGATTATCAACTCAGTTTGTGTTCTATTCACACCAGTTTTTAAATGCAAAATATATACTATTGTTCTTCTCAGACTTAATGTCAGAAAATATAAAGACATAATAGTGTAGAACTTCAATTAATAGACTTATAATACATAAAGAGCATAACAAACTCCATTGAGATAAGCATTTGCAGAGGTTTGAGCACATAAAATTTTCACGTTAATTTTTATGGAGATAGATCATTGCAGAATAATAAATACAATATAGAAGCACATTGAATTATTTTTAAATTCCTACAGTCATCAGCAGAAAATTATTCACACTCTAACACCTTAGCTAGAGCTTTAACAAATAATCCTGCGAAGACTGCGTCATTGCAAGCTGATCCAAACTTTGTGGAAGGTCGGGGTTGTCAAGACGTGCGTAATGATGTACATTGTACTGCTCACATCATATCACTAGTTGATGTTAACTTAGCGTGACTTCCGTAATGATGTACACTGTACTGCTCACATCATATCACTAGTTGATGTTAACTTAGCGTGACTTCCGTAATGATGTACACTGTACTGCTCACATCATATCACTAGTTGATGTTAACTTAGCGTGACTTCCGTAATGATGTACACTGTACTGCGCACATCATATCACTAGTTGATGTTAGCGTGACTTCCGTAATGATGTACACTGTACTGCGCACATCAAGAGTTGATGTTTGCCATGTTGAATATCGAGTTGCAACCCTACAATAATTACCTAAGCTGTTTTTCGGTAGTAAATTTTTCTCAACCTGGTTATTGCATGGCACTGATACTCGCTGCTTTAATTGTATTTTTCCTCCATTGTACTCGTATGCTGCAACTAGATTAAGTAGTTTCTGAGCCAAACCATACATAACATGAATTCATCGCGATCCTGATTTACACTGTCTTTTGAAGATACAAATTTCAGAGACTTTAACTAATCAATTGCAGCTTCATTAAGTACTGAAATTTTCAAAAAATGCTTGTAATTAATTAGTTTTAATACATACCGCTCAGAGTAATGCTGTATGAACCAGATTGGTAACTCTAATTCTTTTACGAAGAATTAGTGCCTGTTTAGGTCTGGCAATGATTGCATCATGATGGAGGATGCATTTTAGAGAGTAGCACATAATTGTAAAAGGAGATCTTTCATAGTTTTTTCGCTCGTAGGATATTGTTGTCATTTTCAAGAAACACGAGTCCTGCTTGTTTTGTCTACCAGGCTCTCAAGAATAAATATTCGAGCATAGTATACACTTACCCACTTAGTCGTTAGGAAAACATGCATTACCTTGACACGTTTACCACATGAGAGGTGATCACAGGGGTGCCAATCAATGGTTATAAAGGCATTTTAATATGAACTAGGAGAGCATGGGATGTTACAGCGAGGGACGGCAACGCAAACTTGAGGCCTAATCAGGTTAGGTCCAATTTACCCACACGGGTCATTTGCGTAATGGTGACGGTGCGAGCGAGCCGCTGCGACCGGCGTCATCATGGCCTCTTACTTTGACTAAAAAAAATAAGTTTTCGTTTTTCGCATTCGATTGACTGCAGTAGCATGACTTTACTTGTGCTGTTTCTCAATGTTTTGTGAAATAATTGTAGCTTGGGAATTTCCAAAGGTCGTTCATAAAGTCTCTACAATTAAACACACTACAAAAACAAATGAAATGATAAATACATGGAAGCTATTGTAAAATGTGAATTACATGAAGTTTTTAACCTTATTTGATACATTTATGTATGGATATGATCAGTTTGCACGAAGTGCATCAAAACAGTTTTGGATTTCCTGTCACGTTCGCAGGAGCTCAGCTTCATCAACGATGACAATGACATCAGTAATCCTTGGTTTTAGGTTATTAATGGCATGTGTCTTTGTTCGGAGCACTATATCTTTGACATAACCTACAGAAGCAAATCCAGTGGTGTGATTTTTTTTTAATGAGGGGGCCAAGGAATTGGTAGATACCTTTCAATCCACCAGCTTGGAAATGTTCATACCTTTATCCTACGCTGTTCATGTCTCCATGAACATGATGGTGGATTTCATTGATTTTTAGTCCTGCATTTTCGCTGAACGTTAGTTATGGAATTTATTTTAACAAACCATGATATGCATTGTGTCTCTTCTTCATTTATTCAACAGTGCCTTTGTCGTTTTCATCAACAAGATGCCTTAAACATGTATGCAACGTGATTGAAAACTCTGGTAATCACTGTGTACAATGGAACAAATGGCCTTTGTAATAAATTTGCTTAGTAATAGAAAGACTTTATAGATCCTGTGTATTATTTCTATACGTGTGTGATGATTTTAGTCATTCCATTTTAGTTTCCACAAACAATAATTTTTACTAAGGAGAGATGCTAAATTAAGACACGATAACCAATTTACCCTAGCTTCTATATCTGACAGATTGACTTCTATTTATTGTGTACCACACCATTACCCTGAGTGACTTTTTACCTTTAGAAGGGATTTTAATGAAAAAATTGTTACTGGAGAAATTTGAACCAACTATCATCATGTCATGTCATTAATGGAAGAGTTTTAGTGAAAACTCCTAAAACGAATCTTATTTTACTCCCTGAACTAGAATATTTGTAACCAGTATACGTAACGTATTGATATTTCTCGATAGTGCCCCTGCTATGGCGATGCCAGCAGTGCAGGCAGCATTTACGAGTCGTGTTCTATCGGGCCGGGCTGCTCTGGATCGATGACTGTCTCGCACTAAGTGCTCATGCCGCCAGAATCCCAATCGCACTCCTGTACTTGGCTTCTCGTTTTCAGAGAGTCTTCTATTTGCTCCCTGAAGAGTTTTCTCGAGCTTATCTCCAGGATACTCCGAGAAAGCAATTGCTGGCATGGACAATTTTCGGACGAGGTCCCAGAAAGTCTGGTCGCCTCTCTGCACAGACAGATTATACAGCTTGTCCGTGAATTGGACTAGCACCTACATAAACCATATCTTGTACATGTATGTTCTGTTAGGAATAGCGAAATACTCTCTTAGCGATAAGAACTATCATTGTTAGCTATTCTAATGCGAAAGAATAGGGGAAATTTTCCTAAAATGTGAGAATCATCTTTATTGTACTAAAACATAAAGCGATAGAGAAAAATTATTATTCATTCGCACGAGAGTGAGTAGTAGAATTTTTTTAGAAACTAGTATAGTACATCAACGTCATGTTATGTCGCTACATATTAGTTCTGTTACTCGAGTATTTCTAACCAGTCCCATACATGTTCGGTATGTTGATGGAGAAGTACACAAAGAATTCTATGTGTGCCGTACCAATACAAACTTTGGATGCCACCTTGACAATACCATTATTCACGACCAAATATTGGACTGTGCATAGCCCAAATGACAACATAATGGAAACAGCGTTTTCATAGCAAGTACCCTACGTTGAGAAATAAGGTTTAATTTTCATTTTTTATTTGTTGGATAAGCTTAAAGTAAAATTGTTTTCATTTCTTGTGTAAATGTTGTTCGCTCGATTGAAGAATCGTTTACCAAAAGATGCTCTGCTCAAAGTGTCTGTTATAATTTCCTCTTATTCCTTGTGCCTTTCACAACCTGTTTTAGTTTTAACGGCACTGGTTGTCAGAACCTCTTGTGTTTTCTCTAGCAGGTATAATTCCTATTTACGTGGTTGACTAATTTTGAATTTAAGTAAGAGTCGAAGGAAAATGTAGCTGCGGAAAAATGAACATGAAAGAACGGGAAAGGAAAAAGTCGAAGGAATCAAAACGGGAAATATGATAGAATGGCATGGTATTATGTGAACTGTTTACAACCTGCACGAGTCACGTACTGGCAATGAATGACTGTGTGAAATAGTTTTCTTCGATTACCTTACTTTATCAAAACAATAAGAAAAACGTTATTGATTTTTTCATACTTATACTGCTAATATAAATGAAAAGTCTCGTCAATATTTACTGTCACTTGATAAATAATGTAAAATGTATCTTGTTTCATCGCCTCCATTGTTCAAAGTATTTTAATCATTTAGAACTGATGTAAATATTTTTGTTTTGTTCCCTGATTTTTTATTCTAATCAGAACTTTGACCAATTTCCATTCGAAATTATGTCTTAATTTCTGTGATTCTTTCCATAACATTCTAAGAAGGCTAATTGGCGGCAGAAACTACTAGCATAGCTCGTTCATTTAGTAGAATAAGTAAATTTAGCTACAGATAATAAATTATCTTGCTTACATACTCGTTCATTTAGTAGAATAAGTAAATTTAGCTACACATAATAAATTATCTTGCTTACATGCGATAACTCAAAACACTTTGTGGCTGAGTGATCTATTTAGATACAAGTGCAACCAGCCTAGGCTGGCTAAAATTGCTAATTTTATTCATTAGGCTCTGTATTTCAACACAGGCAGAAGATGTACCATTGAACAACTATGTGTTGTTCGTTGTTTCCAGACAGTAAATGTGTTGGCCAATAGCTTGTCAATCATTTTTTCTAAAAAGACTTCATCTTCATCATGACATAAATTTCGAAATCAATTGGTTGAGGTTTCATTTGCCTTTCAGTCTTTGCTTTACAGCATTTGTAAAACCTTAGCCGCAGGAATATCCTTGATAATATTCGTCTCAACTGTGTCCACTATCAAAAAATAACATTACGGACCAACGTACCAGTTTTTTATGTTTTTAGAGTATGTAAAAATTTACCAGTTTTCTAAACATGGTTGCATGCTTTTGATATTGGAGATGCTAGTAAATTTATTATGAGTCATTTAGTTCACACGACTATTGTTATTTCAAACACTGAAAAATTACACTATGTAACAAAACGCATACATGTACACATACATTGGCTTTATTGCTGGCAATATTTTCGCTGACCTGGTTAAAAATTATCATGGATCTTTATTGTTACAACTTACAGCTGTTTACTATGATCAGTGTTTACTGCACATGTGGATTGCATTAGCTCCATGTGACTTTGTATTTATCTTGGGATGTTTCTTACTTTCTTCTAAGAATTTGCAGTATATGTGGGAGGTTATAAACGAAAGTCCGTAGTAAGGACTTTTCTCATGGTCTAATCTTATCCCCAGCGGTCATTAATCTTGGCAAGAAAGAAGACTCAGTTCTAACGATTTCCGCTTCTTTCCGCAGGGTACCTGGCGGAGAACCGCGGCTACAGCCCGCCAGCCCCTGTGGCGCTGCCTCTGACCCCGTCTCCCGACGCACGACCCCTCACGCCTCCAGAGACCCTCACTCGTCTTTCACCTACTCTAGTCACCCTTGGTGTTCCTCGATATGACGTTAGGCATGAAGAAGAACCCATGAACCTTACCACTAGACCGATACCTCTGTACGAAAGACCGCCCGAAGATCTATCAACTGCGCACGCTATCTTGGATTTATCCAGAGCCAGAGTTTCTGAATACTCACCTCCACACACTCCTCCACATCTACCATTCAATAATATTTGTCCTCCCCTAGCCTATCTACCCAGCCAACATCACCAGGTCTCTTCACCAGTTGCAACAGAGGAACCTCATTCAGAACTATCTCAACAGAATACTTCTATTCATTCTGTTTCTCATCAAGTTCACGAAAGTACACCTCACATTCATTACTCAAATATTTCTTCCCATGAAATTCTCAATCCGTGCTCCCCTTCTGATACTATTATTGATGTAGATGATACTACAACCAAATCAAGTGAAGGGGACGGTAAAACTGTCGCTTACACTTACGAAGCATTCTTTGTAAGTGATGGAAGAGCAAAGAGACAAACGCAAGAAGAAATCGATAAAACACGCTATGCGTGTTCCGAATGCGGCAAGCAGTACGCCACGTCTTCGAACCTCTCTCGCCACAAACAAACCCATCGTACCTTAGATTCAGGAAATGCTCGCAGATGTCATGTTTGCGGAAAAGCTTATGTCAGTATGCCTGCCCTTGCAATGCATGTGCTTACTCATAACTTGAATCATAAATGCGGTGTTTGTGGCAAGGCTTTTTCTAGACCATGGTTACTTCAGGGCCACATGCGTTCACACACCGGCGAGAAACCGTTTGGATGCGCGCACTGTGGTAAATCTTTCGCAGACCGTTCGAACCTGAGAGCACATATGCAAACACACTCACAGCTGAAGAACTTCAAATGTAAAAGATGTAATAAATCCTTTGCGTTGAAATCATATCTGAACAAGCATTATGAATCAGCGTGTTTTAAAGACGTACCTTTGCCCCCGTCTTCACCTGACTCCAGTTCTCTATCTTCAGACGAGGTCCTAGCATCTTGTGCAGCATGACACGAGGATTGCAAGTCACCGTCCCTTGTCGTCCTTTTATCCACTCCTAGTAAATCAGTTTCGTGAAACTTGTTGCTTTTCCTCTTTTCAGGATAAACCACACGTGTACATTTACAAAAACACAGCATGTACAAACGTCAAAATGCTAGTACCTCGAAGCACCGTTAATTTTTTTCGTCTGCTAAACTACGATGAAAAGCTTGAGTGCTTCATCATAGGAGTCAATATCAAATAGAGTAATATATACGTACATAGATATATATATATATATATATGCATTCATTCATGATACGTATTAATGTATGCCGTGCATAAATCACTGCGATTTTACGGAGGCTGGCCGGGAGTTCATGTTTATCTAATGATAGAAATTAATATAGTAGAGATAGGACTAATTTCTTAATGACCATTTCATTGTCTACATAATGATTGGTTTGTTTCATATACAACGAAATAAAGTCAACGATGGCATGTTCTTCTGCGCCCTTGTATATAGCAGAGAACATTATAATTACCTTCATCTTCATTCGTAGTATTAGTTTCTTCATAAATGATCTCTGCAACCAAAGATAATTTAACTGATATGTTGGAGTTAGTTTGGCGCTTCCTTTTGCTTAAGATTTTATTTTCAAGCTTTGTGGAAGTTGATAAAGCTCTAGATTATGTTAAGATTTAGTGTGCGTAGGATCCAATCTATGAACTAACGTGTAGAAGAAAAAACGTAGTCTTACTTTGTTTTTGCTAGAAAAGAAGCTTTAACATCTTAGCCTTAACGCTTATAATATAAGTAGTTTATAGAATTTGCAGATTTACAAATTTTGTTTGGTTTTCCACTCAAATAAAGAACAACATTCAGAGTCGCGGGGATAAAAAATATTTTTTTGGAACTTGTGCTCCGAGTTCATAGTATGGAGACTGATGATAAAATAACATTCTCTGAACAGGAGTTAAATTCCCAGTCTTTCTGAATGTTACTGCATTTGGGTGAAGCCACGAGTTTGAGTGTGCTCTAGCTACTGGCGCTAACTTACCAGAGCGGCTGATACTTAAATAGTCTTTAGGCATAGTAACTAAGCTATACGTTCTTTCCCATTTGGGAAACTTATCTCTTTCTTAGAGCTCAGATAGCGCAGTAGGTAAAAAACATTTTATACGCATTTTTTTTTGTCGTGAGTACTGTTACGTACAATAAAAATACTTCTTAAACGATTCATTCAGTGTGAAAGAATTTTTTACGCTGTTGAGATCTATTTCTTAGTTTTTAGGCGTTGGCCTGGGGAAGTTTATACTGCTATCAAGAACGAGATATCATACTTTTTTGCAACATCTTCATCATATTAGCAACACTTGAAATAAGTTGAATTTGGCCTAGTTCGTTTCCAAGCGCTTTTGTATGCTAACCATTGAAGTTTGAAATTGCACATTAAAGGAGCAAAAGAGCGTGTAGGTAGACGGAGATAATGGGAGCATAATCTCATAAATATGTGTGATAATTCGACATTATCTCATTGCTCGAGGATATTCAACTGATGAAAATATCCCTTTATTAATTACAAAAATTCAAAATTAGTTGTGGGCGACTATATTTCATCAGGCAGCGGTTGTTGTAGCACGAATGCCAGGAGGGCTCGAGCGAACGCTCGGCTGCGGAGCTGCAATCTTGACATTTTCAAAGGTCATCATATACCCTTTGGAACAGCAATGCACCTGACAAATTCAAAGTATGAAATACTATCAAGAAGAATTAGCAACACTATTTGGATCAGATTTGATGCTCGATATCAACTTCATTGATTACAGTAGACTCCGAGGCCGTTTGATTCAAAATATTACTTCAAATTATAACCTTCCAAATATAACCTTCCAAATTACTTTAATATAACATTCAATGTTTGTAATGCGACAAGAAACAAGTCTTCCTTCCTGAGCTTTATGCTCGTGTTGGTATCAGGCAGTTGTTCTGGAAGCTGATCAAGCGATGACTTTGTCGGATCGACCACACCCTCGGTCATCGCTAGTCGTAGCCGTCTGTTCCAGAACACAAAATTGTGATGATCAGTCATCATTACCGTAGTAGCATTTTTTCAGAGCAAAGCAGTATCCCACAATTTCATCGGCGTAGAAAGATTTGTGAGACTCTTTTCAAATCTAAAATAGAGGATCCAATACTTGCTGATGTTGGAGGAGTTAATTTTGAATTTTTGTAAGAATGAATCTAATCAAGACTGATTGGCGTAATGAGAACACGAGTCTCAGCAGACCCAAATTTTCTCTGTTCATGGACGATCATGGCTCGGGTCTTACATAGACAATGCAAGTTCAGAATATCTTTTGCAGGGATTTTTCTAAGACAAACGCTTACAAGGTAGTTGTGAGTTAATACTTGCTTCCTAACAAACGATGGTGTAAAATTTTAACACCGGACATAGTCTATAAGTAACAATTTCCTTTCGATGAAAGAATATGCCATTTAAAACTTCCCTTATAATTTTTGGAAAATATGTACTATTTTATAGTAGTTAAATACGCGAGTGATGACTAAAGTGTAAGTTTAGTGTTCTATAAGAGCTTTTATAAAACCATCCACTCTTAATGAGTACCTAGCATGTATTTAGCTTAAGTCTTGGTCATTCTTTCACGATTTTTTCCCAATTGCTGAAGTTTACTGTATAAATGTAAGGAAACTTGTAGATAGCACGCAAAATTGTCAGAGCAACGAACAATTCAACCAGTTAGTGATTCGTAGCTTTAGCTCTAGCTATGCATTGTTTACTGTAGAGCAATAACATAACCTTAAGTCCATTATGCAAATAACGACCCATCACATTCCTTATGCAATACTTAATAATTTAATTTTAAGAAAGTTACCACGCATGGCGTTATAATCCTTTAAGGAGTTTCAAGGCAACCTGAGCCGTGAGTTTTCTCTCATATGATTTTATTTCTTGAAGATGTCCACAATTGATGATGAACAATACTTTTATCTCAAGGAGTGCTTCCATCAGAATTAAATTCATGTTGCAGAGTATGAAAAAAATCCCTTAGTGCATCAAACAATGACTACTGTCTCATATTTTCATTCTCGTACATAAACGTAGAAATTTTGTTGCTGTTTGAGAATTTTTAATTTTGTGTCGTTTCCTGACGCCATTGACTATGATTCGTTGTTCTGAAACCTGCAACTTTGAGTTAGATTCAATCTTTGAATTATACAGTATGATGTATAAGAAAGGGCAATCTGGTCCTAAATGGTTCAATTTCGCCTAAACAGATTTTCTTTTCATAATAAATTTTTACGATGGTGGGACTGAGAAGCATCATTTCTGTACTCTTCATTGCCAGCAGAGTCAAAACACAGCTCAAGTTGCTATCCTTGTTCTTGCATGCTTCGCTATAGTTCGTGATGCGTTTTATCTCTATTCGAATCAGGCACGAGCAACACATGTTGTTGAGTGCAATATGACGTATGCTCTAGAAGTTGTTAGTGTCCGGGCTTGTTGATAATGTCAGTTCTAAGACATAATGTCCGTCACGTAGATGCCAAGAACTGAGTCTCTGCACAGTATTTAGCAATTTTATACCCGATGAAAAAAAATCACTACTACCGTGATGAATAGTCTACGCTTCGCTCGATAGTGTTGTCCTCAGAAAAAAATCAACAAAGAATTTTTTAACTGCGACACGAGTTTACAGTCAATTCGGCGAATAACGGCCACAGAATACCTTAAACAAGTGTTCAAGTGTTAGTAGCTTTCTCGTTCTTCTGATGCACTTCAGTGTATTTAGAAGCTCAACTGTGATATCGGGAATATTTTCTCAGTTTTAGGTTTTTCCTGTGGTTTTGGTCGGAAATTGTCATCTGAAGTAAAACCGAAATCAACGTGTGTTAGTACACTACAAATTTAATTTTTTGTGTAAGAAAATGACAAAATGAAGTATTTTTCTAAATCAGATGGCAATCTAGTTTGGTTTTCTGTTTTTGATATTTATACTACTTTTTGATGTACGAGAAAAATGTTATGCCACGCGGTCAAAAACAGTGTGGTTATGTAGAAACTAGTATACTTTAATCATATGAACATTTGAATTTTGCGACCATGTTTTATAATTCTCTTCAAGACAACGAAGACACTTTGAAATACATACAAGACATGATATAAGCACTGTACAGTTAGAAGCAGATGCCGATTCAATCGTTCGAATTGGCAACAGAACCATGTGTTTATGTTTGGCAATTTTCTGAAAGCTATTGTGAAGGTGAAATAACTTCCAATGAAAATTTCCAGATTCTGCTCCTTACGTGAATGAGATTTGATTCAATGATTTTAAATTACCTACTCATCATAGCAATTCGTAAATTTGGAAGTAGATCATTGTGTGGTGCAATTCTTAATTAATAGAGTGCATTTCTGCATGAGCGTCAGTTCCATATTGGAACTGGGGCAGGGAGAGGAAGTGAGATAAGAAACTATTTTTTTCTAGATTTAGTATATATTGTCGAAGCAATAGTGTGCTAGAGACACACCGAGTATTCCTAAAGCAATAATGATGCTCATAGATGTTAGACTTATAGTAAATGATTGCAACCCTCCACACCCTGACTTTCGCTTGGGGCTAATGTGTCGCCACTGTCTGACTTCAGCTGTTTCACATCCTTTACTTCTTTATTTTTAATCAGTGTCCAGCATTCGAGCTCTTTATTTCAGTAGAACATCTAACTGTATTTACCAAGGCTGAATTTTGAGGGTCTTTGAGTGGCTTAACCTTGCATTGAAAACAATTGTGATTGTATTTAAAAGCAGGAATTAAAGCTGAATATGTTAAAGAGTTTCTTAAGTAAACATTTGGAACTCGCGTCTACGGAACTTTAGGGCTCGAATGCACAACACAAGAAAGTGCCTCCCTCGGTCATCCTACGAGGTTTTCAGCGAGAAATAATCAAATAATGATTACCGTACTCCGACCGTAGGTTATTATGCATTAATAACTATTAAGGGATATTAAACAACGATTCTAATCAAAGTGATACTGAGGCCGATTTCTTGATGTTTTATGCTTATGAATAAATGAATTTTTATTGTTTGTTTATTTTTGATTAATGTGTTGTTACATTATCGAATGATTACTGTTGAGTATGCTCAATCGATGTTTGATGTTGAAAACTTATCCCCCAGACTGAATTAAGTGTTTCGATTTTATCCGTCTGCACATTAAAAACTCATGAATTGTATCTGTGCTTGGTGTTACAACGTTAATTTTGACTACAAGTGACAAGACACATTGTGTTTGTCATGCTCATTGTGAGGAATTTCAACTAGAGTTATCACAATACTTCTGACTACACAAATAAGAATTACACAAGCACCCTACAATAGGTGCAGATACCGAAGACTATTAAGTCCATTTACCTCTAACTTAGCTTCAATTTCATGTATGGATATATTTTCAAAACTCTAATGGGACTTATGTTATAGTTTGTTATCTAAACAGTTATAGTGACAAAATATTCATTGGCCATGTGATAGATTTTTAATTGCTTTCGAGAATTATGAAGTCTGAATATCTAGGCCATTACAGTATGCAATGGTAATTCGCAAAATTTGTTGAATGAATGTCTTAACAACATAATGAGAAGCATCACACCACATAAATTTAAAATTAGCATCCAAGCACATAAAATTCTGTTTCGCATTAATGCTTTACACGCGTAAATATGACAACTTTCAGGATTATATGACCTTCTACAAGCTTGGTATAAACACTTGTGAAGTTTGTATTCGTTGAAAAGTTGCTTCACCTGAAAGTTAAATCTAATATTGTTCAATATAGGGGCCAGTTGAGCACTTGATCTGCTTAATATTCCCCAACACGGGTTTCAGATCAGCAAAGCTGGTTTGCCCTGCAAGTGACGACCGGTGCCCAGCTTTTGAAGCGATGAGCAAGCTAGTTAGGATGTGGTGGTCTGTGGTTGAGGAAACTGCTCGTCGTTCTTTGATGCCACTCCTTTTTGACAGCTGTTATACTTAGCCGTCGGGCCGATGGAATCTTGGCTCGCTTGTGGATCTCGACCATAGTTGTTGTTATCGTTATAGCATAGTAGAATAAGGTTATGCTTTAATATCTATTGTAAAATACTTACTCTCGTTAGTACAACTGTTGAAAAATATTTTGAAAACTTTCTGTTTTCTTTTTAAGTTTTAGGTTATTCAATATTGTCTCCTTTTAGGTGAAAAATGAGCATTACTCGTGTGATGGCAAAGGATTTAATGTCAACAATTAGTCTCCTAAGCTATGCTCATTATTTTGAAATACAAATAATTACTGATATCTCTTGAATTTTGGTACTGAAAAATGAAATTTGACAGATTTAATTCTTTTTGCAGTATGTGCATAAAATACCTTCAAATGTTTTGAATATCAAGCAACAAATCATTATTTTAAATAGTATTTCTGTTAATGTTCTTACTGTGCATCAAATATTTTGCTTTGTGTTCGCTATGAAGTGTTAATGGAAAGGAAACATAAATAATGTTGAAGATTCATTGAAACTCACGTTTAAGACTTCTTGTGTTTGCTTCAGTTGCTTTCGTAAGTGAAAGACTGCTAGAGTCTGAATCACCGACATAAAACAAGAAGAAAGTAGTGTTCAAGAAGACGCCAAAAGTAGATTGCTTGGCTTTAATTTACCTATCCTAGTTACAGAGCAGAAAATTGCACTACCTAAATGAGAGAACCTTCTCAAATGCAGCCCTAGATCATTAATACTTATTCGTTTAAAAATTCCTTTCGAATCAATTTATTTTGGCACCGAAAAAATAAGCATCCATTATGTATTGCAGCGCGTGACAAAGGAAAAAAAATGCCAAAACATTCAGTTAACATAAGCAAATCTTTAAGCATTTTCCCAAGTGTGTTTATTACAAGTTTCATGCCTGCAATTGGCTTTTACGAATGTACTTAGCTTGTTTCAACGAAATCTTTTTAATATGCGAGTTATGTTCTGAGAACGCTGTTATCACACTGCTACTGTTAGCGTACTCTAGTTCTTTTGCCTTACAATTGAAATGAAAACCCCTTAAATTTTAGAGAACGGATGAGGAAGATCTTGAGCTACAAATATTCCAGAATTACAAAAAATTCTTTAAAGTTTTCTGTAGCTTCTGCGGTGAGACAATACTAGTGATCAGTTTGTTGCATATTTCAAGTGGCAGTTGGGAGATCGTAAGAGAAAAGGCAGCCGCGCCTTATGGTGTTTAAACTATGCCAGACTATTCAGTTATTCACTTATATACAGTATATCAGAATTAATATTGGGTCCCATAACTGAATTTTGTTTTCTATCTTCTTCACTACCACGAAATAGGCCAAGTCTCGTTTCGTAAACGTAAGGGAAAAACCGATGAATTGTTGTTTAACATTACTTATCATTCGCTATGTAAATAAATATTGTTTTTATGTACTGCCTCATAACAAGAATTTGCATCTAAGCATATATGTATATAAATTAACAGTAAAGAATCAACCGTATAATATTATTGTTTCAACTGAACGATATAATAAAACTTGACGGATTTCAGTTGAATTTTCTACTATGATAGCTTTTCAATCAAAAATTGCTCCTAGCTTTATTTCAAGTTAATATTACGTACTTCTCAGTCAATAAATACTGAACAATTTATTTGCTTCTGAGCAGTGCTAAGTCACATTTTTTAACGTAACTCGCTTTGTAACTACCCGCATGAAATTTAAAAGACTGTTTGACCGTAACTTTTTTTGCCGTGAGTAGATTGGATTCCGATCGACTTCAGAAGGATGGAGTGTCTATGATAGGCCCCTACTAGAGTAAGCATGATCTTTCCTTTGACAAAACTGATCAAATACGCAAATATGCAGCACACGAATAAGTCAAAACTCCAGGGGCTGAAAGCGTGTATTAAATTTTTTTCTATCTCTACCCCATTTGATGAATTACCAACTCAAGCTCTAAGCTGAAACGAATACTTAGTATTCACACAAATCATATGAATGGATAACATTAGTTACTGTACAATTAGTGATCACATCGTGTAATAACTTCAGAGCAATCTTTTTGAAAACATTCTTGGTTAGTTTGTAGCGTTCCGTCTGTATGGTGGTAGTGTTTACTATCTAAGAACTGGTGCCGGTTACATACTCACTACTAAGACTTAGATGCCATAGCATGAGATTAGCTTAAGTATAATAATTACTTATTCTTCTTGCCTATAATCTTGTATAATCTTTAACTTTTTCTGAAGTTTTATAGGTACGAAGAGTGATCAAACACCTGCATGAGTTACAGTTGTGGTTTTTAAAGTTCTTCACGAACTTTAATTTCATGGGTCCCGTTTTTCAATTATTGTTGAACCTCCAAAATCTGTGGAATGAACCATTTATCTTCGAATTATTGATTAAATAATATACTTTCTTTTCCTTCCTGTTTTTTGACTATAATTCGGGTTGTTTTTTCACTCGTCGTCCTGAAAGTAGCACTACTATATTACTTGATAGAGACTAGTAGTTGCTTTTGCAAGGGCATCTTTTCAACCTAATTCGTGCAGAAGAATTCAGTTTCATTCGCAAGCGCAGGCTCGAGTTCATTTGAATATCTAGGAACTTGCAAAGACTTTATTTGAAGAGAGAGTATAATACAGATAAAGATTTGAAGGTGTTTTCGTACGCCAAATTCTAAACTCGATTTTGAAAAAATAGCGCAGTACGGAAACAAAATAAATTAATTTACTTCTGTCTAACCGTGCTAGGATGAAATTGAACCAAACAAGTATTAATAAATACAATCGAGGATTGAGACTGGCACAATGGCACAGATTCTGATACTATCTAATGTTAGTATACCCTCGACGAGCCATCTGAATGCACTATTTCTTGATCACAATTCTCCCAGATTTTTTGGAGGTTGTGAAAGGTACATTTTCGAACTTGTATCGCTTATTTCGCAGGTGTGTACATTGCATTCTCAGCAGCTGTTTGGACTTTATACTGTCATGTCATAGGCCCATTTAGTCCGCTGAGAGCGTGCTTGCTTGAAGTTCTGGGCGACGTGTTTTGAAAGAATTGTTATTCCAAATATCACTGAAGAAATAATTACTTTTAACTGGAGTGCTTGATGCTATATAAAACTATATGATTATTAGATGACTCATTCTGGCTGGCGTTGGATTTTTATTGCAAAACCAGAGTATTTCTCACGTACTCTAGATATTTTATTTTGAATACGGTAAAAGTATTTTGTTGTACCTATTTTTATTTTCCTGTGAAACTGTTTTATTTGAACAGTATGTACATTTGTACGCGTTTTCTTCCCTCTGAAGCCTAGTGATCAAAAAATTATGTGTGTTGATAGTGGTTAAAAACACAAGAGTTTGTGACTGTTCTGAGGCGCGAAAGCTTCGTCCCGGATATCTCATTTTTGTTTCAAGTCGCAGTTTGGTTTAAAACTCTTATAATCTTATGTACTTGCTACATCTACGTGGGTAGAGATTACTGTCAAATCTTCACTGGGAGTAACGTTATCCTCTCTAATAGCATTTGTCATCTTGATATTGAGGGAAAGTACCAGCATATACTATTTACATTTGTGAGGATACTTTCAGTTCGGGGAAATTAAAATTACGTATCGTGCTTCAAGTTTCATCAATAATCTGCAGTTCAATTTCCCAGATATGTTAACTAACTCCATGACAAAAGCACTGGTGTTAAGGTATAATTGTCAGTATGACAATGCGCTTTTTAGTGAATCTTCAACTAAATAGGAAGTTCATTCGACATCTATTTGAAAAAATCGTTTCAAAGCACTTTTTGTTTCCCAATTTGTGATATGATGTAACAACTGACTTCTTTTTTGGTTCCATGTTGTTTCCCAGTTGCGGTAACTAGCTGCAGCAACAGCAGTCTTATGTAGCCTTGCTCAAAACAACCACAAACAAGCAGTCCAAAGCCCTAGGAAAATTTTGTAAGTCTATTTTCTTAATAAATAGCATAGACCGTTTCGAGCCTTTCACTTAATCCTTTTCTATCTTTACATTCATTGCGCAGTAAGATAAAGCTTACGTTTTTACTCTACAGTAAATCAGTCGGGTTTGCATATTGGGTTCATTGCCCGAATACCGATAGCTGCCGAAACACCGGAGAAAGATCGAATTTTTACCATATGCTGTTAAACATCTGTCGGTTCCAGTTCGATCTCACTGTAAAACAAATAAAAACTCCTAAACGGGGTCCCAAAAAATTATTAAATTATGATGATATTTTCCCAAAACTTCCATATCACGAACTATTATTATAGTTACAGGGTGCAGAAAATACACAACCCGTGTTTTTTAGGTCTCTATACATAGGTTCATATTAAAAGAAAAATTGATATATTGAAAAAAAACGATATGATCGTTTTTGTAGACCTGCTGATCACTTCTTACTCGGACTCTACTGCAACTCGTCTTGACGACTTCTCTTGTTAGATTGGTTGTCAAAACCACTTTGATACGCTTAATCAATTTGTTCTTGGTTGTGCATGCAGTTCGATGGGGGGTTCCGTTCGACTGCGCCCCATATGAAAAAATCTACTGAATTGAGGTCGGGGAAGTTGGGAGGCCTGACATCAGGTGAGTCAGCATCACACAGCATCCATCGTGCAGTCAGACCTCCTTGAATGATTTTGCCTGGCAGCTGCTGCTTCAAAGTTGTAGTTGCAAGGAACTAACTCGTGTCGAACCATTCTATCCTAACAAAGCTGTCGTTCACTTTCAACCACTGTAGTAATTTCGGAATTATGGTATCCGGTCATAATACGAATCAATAATGCGTTTTTTTCTCAGATCTAGCAACTTAAATTCCACTGCTGATGTCATGACTGCGCGTGCCGACTGTACAAAAACTACTGATAATCTTATTCAATTTTACCAGTTGGAGAGAGCTAACTTAGCCACAAGACATTCCGAAGGAATCACTTTATTTATTCGCCTCATTCTGTACATATCTGACTGCTGACATTAAGTGAATCACTCGTGTTCTAGTGATCATGTCCTCACGAAGATATGAACAGATTATGATCAATACATAGGCAAATATTTGGTTCATTTATTTACAATTACGACGTAAGATTGCCGACAAAAAAAGGAGAGAATACAGTCTCTTCTTGAGGTAACGCTTTTTAGGGTAACCGTAATAAAGACAATCTCCAGTTTGGGAGGACAAGAATTTTCCAAAAAATTCCTTAACTTAGCAATTGTCTGTTTCATTCATGCTCCACAATAAATACAAAGCACTGTGAGACGGCCAGTACGAGCAGGACAAAGGTTTACGTGAGAAAAAGTAATTTCGTGACTCGGTGCTCTTAGGCTAAGGCCTAAGTATGGTTTGATATATGGTTTTGTTATGAATATGAAATTGTATAGTTAATAAATTTAATTTTAGGAGTTACTCGCAATTACATGAAAAGATTCATGTCTTGTCGTTCATGATTTGGTATACGAACTACTACTAGTAGAAGCTAGCTTGTCCTTGCATTAGATGTACAGTACTTTCAAAATGCTCTAATATCTAATTTCTCATAGTAAACTAATTTTTAGCCCACTCCACAAAGCATCTAACGAATCAGTGTCTTCTAATCTTTTAAACTTCGAACAACACATCAACTTGGTTTCGAACAACACATCAACTCGGTTTTGCTATGAGGATGAAATCTGTCGATTTACCCAACCCATTTACTACTTTCTCCTAAATGTCGAGTTTGCTGTAGAGCTGGAACAGAAAGACAAAACATTTACAGATGTTCTCGTACTCGATGTTTAAGCTTATTTCCTTCGTTTATAGGCATTCACTGATCTTGGAGCTAATTGCATCAGTTGTACATGTATATAAAATTGACATGCATGCACGAAATCATGGATAACTTCTATCCCACACTAAGAATACACCTCAAGTACCTTTAGAACATTTTCTTTACGAAATGAATTTGTTTAGAGATATGTAGTATAACATGAGTATTCTAAATTCCAAATCGATAATCTACGCAAGAAGTTTTCAGTTTGAAAAAGCTTGAGTAATAGCCACTGATCATGAAGGTAAGGAAATCAGGATCCAAATTTTAAAAATAAATGTTTGTTTCTTTGCTTCCACTTCGGTACATATTTAGACTAACTTCTCTATTCTCAGCACAGATCAAGGGAATTTCTATCCCAGAACGTTTTCCATTAATAATGTTGCCTGACACGTTGGTACGCCTTTATATCTCACGTGGAAGATAAAGAGAGTATTGTGAATTTATGATTTCTCTGCGAATTGGCAACTTAGAACTATATGTATTCTCGGTGTCTGTATGTTTCAAAAAGAGAGTTCAGGCAGGACGTGTTGACAGTGTCGAGCAACACATCAGTATGATAAATTTTACTGAGTCATTTCTATGCACTGAACACATTATCCTGTTATTTCTGTTCGTGCAATTAAAAAGTTGGAATTTCAGTGAGCGCATGTTATAATTCGTAGACGTTGTGCTTGAAACAAGATGTAAACTTCATTCATAATTTGTTGAATAACTGTAAAATTACCCACAAACTGTGTATATTGTTAGGTCTCTTAGTTTTTGCTTAAAGACTCACATATTTGATTGAGTCAAATTAAGCGTTGAATGATAAAGTAGGCTGCTGGTTGATTGCATGATTATCGACTGCCACAAAATTCAGACTGTTGATAGAAATTATACCTGAAAGTGTGTCATTACAGATAAACATTTACAAAAATAACTTCAAGACATCCTTTGCACCAAGACGAGAAATGCCACACAATGTTATGAATTCAAAGAGGGCATAGGATACGTTTAATTTTCATCGAGTTTTAATCCCTTTATTGAGCAGTTTCAGGAACGTAAATATTATTTTAAAATCATAGCGCTACATCTATATTTCATACGATAGATGGTCTTTTGATAGATTCCTCAGTTTTTGAGCATTTGAAAACATTTTCTAACACGGCAATTTGTTATTTCTATCGCACAGTGGCATCCTGCGGTGAACAAACAACTCACACTCACATGAAAATGAACTGAAAAGAATATTCTAAAATTACGAGTGAATTATCGAATAACTTATCCACACACACATGTTAGATAAGGGTGGAATTAAAGGCATGGAGACTAGAACCAGCTCATGAACACGCGCCATTAATTTGATGGCGTCGTTCCTAGGATTTTGAAATTATGTTGCGTCAGCTAAACCTACCAATCGATTCTAGATATCTTGACTGGAGCCCTCAAGCGTCGCAAGCACCATTGTCTGTGACACGAGGGATACGTCACCTCCCACTAGACACATTTTTTCGAACAGAATTACACTCAAGTTGACGGCGTGGCTCCAGAAATAAAATGTTTGACAGTAGGTAGGTGCTTGTATTTTAACCACTTTCCGAAATGGATCTCTGAAGAATGACAATTAGCTGGGCACAAACCAGTGCTGACTATATACAAAATGAATCAGTTATATTTTTAAATATATTTAAAAATTGATCAATTACAGAGCTTCTATAAAGTTTTCTTTTTATTCCAAAACTTTCGCTTGAAATCGATGTTGGCTTACGGATGACGAGAAATTTTTCCCTCCTATGGAAATTGTTTGTAAAGAATTCAATATAAACGTATTTTTAGGCGCTTCTCACTGGATGTACATACATGTAGGTCTGTTGATCTGCCTATGATAGTAAAATTCAGCTTTTTAAAGATTTTGCTCTGGTAATAGATTGATTCTATTAAATTCAGGAGGGTGAAATATGTATTTGGACAGTTTAAAAATTTAATTTGAATAGATTTTCAGACATAATACAGTTACAAAACTCATTAAAAGTGAGACATGATCAAATATAAGGGAATTGATTGCTAATAATCAAAATTATGAATCTTTCCAGGTATATATCTAAGATTATGGTCGGACTGGTGAACGAACCCGCTTGCGATGCGGAAGACCCGGGTTCGAGGCCCGCTGCTGCCGTGGTCGGTTTGTGTATGACCATTGGCGGCTGAAATTGCGGCAAGGGACTTGGGTACCAACCCAAGACGATTGCGTAACATCATCATTAGACATCATCATAAGCAATTCAAAAGAAATTACAGATTATAGAGCAGAAGATATACATCCACTATGATACCAAGATAGGGTAAAATTTTGTAGATTAATATAGTTTTATAAGTAAAATGATTAGCAGCGTTTCAAGAATTCTAACATGTAATGAACTTGAACAATAGGTCATCTTTTCGTCTGCATTCCATTTCTTTACACTTGGAATATTATTATTTGGAATAATACTATTATTTTATTCCTCACTTAGCTAAGCGAGGAATAAAATAATAATAATGATAATGTGAAGTTATGGAACGAGGAAGCATCGAAAATTTTTCCAATCTGGCGCACGTCGTTCAAGATGTCAGAAGAGATCGTTGTATGTTTCTAACTGTTCAAGATGTCAGAAGAGATCGTTGTATGTTTCTAACTGTTCAAGATGTCAGAAGAGATCGTTGTATGTTTCTAACTGTTCAAGATGTCAGAAGAGATCGTTGTATGTTTCTAACTGTTCAAGATGTCAGAAGAGATCGTTGTATGTTTCTAACTGTTCAAAATGATCCTTCAGTAATTAAAAACCCACTTCAGAAATTCTTCGTGTAAGTGGCTCTCAGGTTTGTATAAGAACAACTAGCAATGAAATTCATTGGCAGAAATGAATAAACTTAAGATACCAATGGTCAAGAAAACTCTATGGAAAATGAAGTTATAGTGCATCAGAGACTATTTAAAGCGTTATACTGATATTTCCAACAAATTTGATGGTCGAATTAATCAGAGATCAAACTTTTTGACAGTTTGGTTTTCAGTCAAATTTTTGAAAAAACAAAACTCGTACAGGTATGATCAAAATAAAAAGTACCATACAGCACATAAAGCATTGTGGCGGAAGCACTGTAGAACCAAATATGATAATTTGAGGTATTTCTTCCTTGAATAATCCTGGAGTACTGAAAGTAATTGAATGATCAATGAATTGTGTCAAGCTTCTCAAGATAACAGAAGACAACACTAGCCAACACTTTTTTTAACTTTACTTCTGCTACCTTAAGAAGTCGTCTTTCAACTAATTTTGCTAAGCAGATTTCAAATCTATACTCAGATTTGTACTAGCACGTTAGGTTCCTGATTTATATAATTATATCTATGGTTAACATGTCGAAATAAAATGTTATTTAGTCGTTCTAGTATTCGTGCAAAGCCGTTGATATTTTTTACATAGTCGACAATGAAAACGATTGATCACATTTGTAAGACTTTCACCTACAGAATTATTGAAATAACTTTTATTTCGTAAAGTACCAGCCCATTTCTAACGGTAAAATATCGCCTGACGATGAAAAAACTCGAGTCTAGCCTCGGGCCGCAGAGCGGGCAAACTCTTTCTTTTTCTTAAACTCTCCAGTCGTCCGAAATCTCTCGCAGCGACTTTCTGAAGGGTTCCTTGAAGCTCAAGTCCCGTTTGAAAGAAGACAAACCCAAATCCAGAGAGACAGAGAGGCGGCCTGGCGTTGTGAGGACAGTTGTTGAGTCAGCAGACCTGATAGCGGCCTGCATCGTCACTGCCCTGATTACTCTATTGTCCTCCATAGGGAACACCGTTCCTGTCTCCATAGGGAGCACTGTTCCTGCCACACACAAAACCTCCAAATCTCGAGTCGCTTTTCTGCCAGACTCCCGAGTAAAGTTTCGCGGCCACATTCTACTCAATTTTACAATTTTGCAGTTTTCTGTTGAGGTAAATGAGCGTTCGTTGGTCGCATTTAAATTCCAAATAGGGACGCGTTTGATGATAGAACATTCTCACGTTACAACCGATTTATCTTTGGTGCTACGATTGTTCGCATGCACTATGATCTTAACGTACATGAGTCCGTTACTATAAATGTAATTTAGAAAATGAGAGTAGGAATATTGGTAATTACGAGTATTTCATCAGTTGGCTTCTGTCACAAACAAATGTAATTTCAAATTTGAGTGATTTAAACGCTGCATATTTAAGCCTTATAAGACGATATAGGAAAGAGTATGTTGCAACAATAAAACACAATACGAAATGTGTCTTTTGCCTCTTGCAAGTTACCCTTGAAACTAATTCTTGAAAACTAACTTGCATCATTATTTAGCTAACCATAAATCTTATTACACATGTTTGATAATATATAGATACGTGCGTATACATTCATCTATCCATACACACATAGATATGCAGTGCACCCTCGCGCTACCACCTGAATTCGTTACTAAATTCTGGTCGCATCCTAAATCTATTTTTATAATTTAAATATATGCAAATATAACACTGGGTAACAAAAAAATATTTTTTGAAAATCGTCCAGGGTTTTCCAGCTGAATTAGACTAATTTTGATGCTCTGAGTCCGAAAATGACCTTGGGTTTGCTCAATCAGGTCAAGATTTTTTGCTACAGATTTTTTTAAAAATCGATTTTTCGTAAAAAAAACAAATTTCTGCGGATCATCAGCTGAGAAACCCTGACGATTTTTTCCGTTTTCCTCAAGAAATAAAAGTCAACGTATCCAAATTCATTCAGTTTTTATTTACTCCATCAAATTTGATAAGCATATAATAATTCTAAATAAACGTTACGTGACACAAAGTTTCAGAGTTCACGGCATAAATCGGCGTTTCTTCGATTCCCGTGCATGAGCAGCTGCTGGGTTGTCTCTCTTCAGCGACCAGCAGTAGTCCGCCAGCATGACTGCATCCCACCTCCCCTGGTACCTCTCCTCCATTTGGCGCATGTCCTGATGGAACCTTTCTCCCTGCTCGTCAAGATTTATCAAGATTGGATGAGTTGATTATAATCAACTCATCCAATCTTGATAAACCTGGAATATGCTGTTTTTGAGGTGCTTTTTCTACGGCTTAGTGTAAAATGAACTGGAAATCACTTAACAGTAGCTTATATTATAGAGAAACAAAAAAGACCAACAATAAGATAATCAGCGTTTGCTTTATCATGCTTGTTGCTTTTCACTAGCGGATGTGCGTGGAGTTGAGCATGTAAGGGAGCTACTGCTAAAACGCGGCTCCCCATTCTGTAAAAACAACAGATAACTTAGGCTATTCTTTTTTCTTCTTGTTTATATACCTAAGGTATTTTCCCAATATATGCATCAAAACACTACGTACAAGAAAATAGCTCCGTTGTGCGTTGCAGAATTCTGTTGAAGCGTGATATAGCATTTTATTCAAAATATTACTCGTTTTAGTTACTAGAACTTGGTTGGGGTGATATTTCTCCGTGAATTCCTGTCCCTGACTCCACTTACTACAAATGTCTTTTATCTGAGCACTAGCAACGTCCTCTCTAACCTCTTCATCCTGTGATAAATGCTCTTGCTGAGGGCCTTTCTTTGCTTATTCTGCAAATCAAGCAATTCTCTTGCATTGAGCTCATCACGATGGTCTTAAACTAGCTCCTGTACGGCGGCGTTATCGATTTTCAAGTTCATACTCTCGAGCTTGGAAAGAATCTCACCAATGTCTGCGGTCATTTCGTCAAAACCTTCAAAATCTCTTCCTTGAGACTCAACTGTGCTTAAGTTTCTTCCAAGTTGATTGCTAGATGCAGTTAGGGACATCATGCCAATCTTAGTTGATTAGATCGACGCACTCTAGGATATTGAATTGGTGTTTCTAAAATTCTCAAAGTGTCAAATAAATGTCATCAGTGACCGAAACACCTAGACAATGGCTCCTTAATTCACAATTTTTTAGAATTAAACATAAGCTCCTGATTTTTCGGCTGTAATATTCCGATCATATTGGGTAGAAGAAATTTGACTTTGATGAAATTATATTCGGTTTCCAGGCTTTTCACTAAGCTTATATTAGCAAAAGTCACTAAAGTGGTAAACCATTACGCATAAGACATTTTTTGACAGTTGGGTCAATGACGTCAACCAGCCACTCCCCATATAAAATCCTTGTAAGTCGTGTTCTTAAATTAGTCATCCATATTACTTGTAGCTTAAACTTAATAACATAACAACGCTTGATGGTGTAGAGGAGTTTTGGAATAGCGAAAGACAAGTGAGCTTGATTTTTCAGTCATCACTTGCGTTAGTGCAAACTAAAAGTTTTAGTTTGCACTTCACTGGTTTATTTCCATGCATTACCTCCTCCTACTGGGTAATGAAAGTGATTTTTCACATTTGTAAAATAATATACAATCTTATCACAGTAGAAAATTAGACTTAAATGTACTTTTCGTGTTTTATGATAGCAGATTTCTTCACCAATGCCGTCCAAACATTGTTACCTCACCACGCAGCTCCCTCATGCTGTAGTTCACTGACCATTTTCATCCGTCGATGAAATTTTTGAAGTCACTCAATACTTGCTTTGACTATTCTTATCAGGTACTTGTTCTTTGTTTTTTTTTCACGCACTTTGTTTTCAACTATAGTGCGCTTTCACAAAATATCGGTTCACTAACTCAATCTCTAGCTCTTTCTTTTCATTCGTTCATACGAGTAATACTCTTCCAACTTCTTCCATCACACGGCTGCTCTAACTCCATACTGTACGAGTTCTTCTTTTAAATATCTCAGGTCTAGACAAACTTCCAAGTTTTCGAGCTGTAATATGAGCCTGAATTATGCAATAATATGTATACAAAACAGTAATTCGCTAGTAATCACGTTTATAATGTAATATTGTAATGACAACAAAAGATGATCAAATGTTTGAAACATCGACTCAAAAACTAAATGTCGCCGGCCATGATGCACACAATTCTCAAAAAGCTTTGATGCTGATGCTTTCAGTACTTTAGATATATCACCTTTAGTGATATTTAAAAGTTTTGGGCTCATATCAATACCGATATGCTGACGAGTGCTACTACCGATATCACTGCCGGTATCCTACCGATTTTACTGCCAGTACCACCACCGATGTCAACTTCGATATCGCTGCCAAAATCCCTGCGAATATTACTGGCAACAACAACAACTTCAATAGCCCTGCTGAACATTTTAAGTGATATCAGTGTCTAGGAGCAATATTTTAGTCGAAACTTTAAGATCAGATCACGAATGGTGTCACGCATCGATCACTCATCATGTGTTCAGGTTCAGGTGTTTGACAACCTTTGCTCTGTTACGTTAGACTTCTGTTTAGTTGAAAAGCCCCTTTTTAACCCATATCAACCGTTATAAATGTAGTTTTATCCATCATGATCGTGGTGATGGTCGATTTTGTAAATTTTCAGTGCTTTGCAGGATCGGAAACACGAACACCATTATTACGTTGAGATAAAGTTTATTCTTCAGTCCTGCAGCAATGGACAATCTCGCTTTTTAGTAGCCTTAATGAGGGCTAAAATACTACACATAAAAATGACAGAACACACAGCACTATATAAAATTATATTTACACTGTGCGTGACTGAGGACAGCTAACCCTGAGTCTGTGAATGCATGCTTGGATTGGTAGGAACGGCGTTAGCACAATGTTTTTGCGTGTCGGAGCAGCCTTAACCCTGCATGTCGGAGCAGCCGTAATCCTGCGTGTCGGAGCAGCCTTAACCCTGCATGTTGGAGCAGCCTTAACCCTGCGTGTCGGAGCAGCCTTAACCCTGCGCAAACTTTGTTTTCAAAAGTCGATCGTAACCCAATGTGTTCATAACCCGAAGGCCACTGTATTGTTACCCTAGATTCATCTGCTGCTTCAAGGTACGAATTACTTTGAAAGCTAGTCAACTTTTAAGCTCAAAAAATTCAAGTATTTTGATTTATTCCATGCAGTTGATCACTAATTTTAGGAATGACACTAAAAATTTGGTGTTCCTCGTCGATGAAATATGAAACTGAAAATAACTTTTTTCTTGCACAGGCCAGTTTTCTATTGAAAGACTAGATGGTTCCGTGGAAATTCCACAGTTCATATTTGATTAATTTGTAATTATCATAAAGATAATTGTATCAAAATCTTGAAAATTATTGTGTTTTAAATGAATATTTTTATGAATATATACTGAATCTCCATTCTGAATGTTACAAATTTTCCGATAACATGGAAATGTAGAAGTTTAAGGCTGATAACGGAGGAAAATGGTATGCTATAGTAATCCAGTTCCTTTGGTATCCACAATACAATTATTATAATACATTTATGCCCGTTCTGATTTCAGCTTAATAATTTTTCTTCAGTAATAGATTGGAAGAAATGAGACGGACACACACAGATTGGGAGTGTGACGAAGATGGAGGTACACTGTATATTATATAAATAGATTTTGATTCTGTTAAACATAGTTGGCAAGTTGATAATGTAACATCAGTTAAACTGGTCTTTTTCCAGATCCCTCTTTGAAGTTCTAAATTATTGAACAAAATTCTTTAAAACTCTTATTCTAGTTTGGATTACAACAATATCTGGGTATAAACCTAATTTTACATTGTGTAAAACTCCCGCGGTGTAGTCTCTCAATTAAATTTACCCACGAAAATCACTGGACGTCACTCGACTCGTATAATTTTTAAAGTGATCAATAACAACCATATTCCTTGCAAATAATTGCATGGAAAACAAGGCTATTCAACATTTCACACGCTCTTAATTAAAATTAATGAAGTTAATAGACCTCATTCCAAAATAACCATTGAAAATGTTTTATTTAGTACCTGGCAGTCTAATGTTTCTACTTGCCAGGAATTTAATTGAATGTCGATGTAAACTCTTGACTATTCATTTTACTTTCTTACATTTCGAAACAAGGCACAAAGAAGCATTCTCTCAATTTTCATCAGAGGTGGATTTGGATGCCTTGAAAATATTCCATCATCTTCTCCCTTGAGAAATTCCTAAATGAATATATCAAGATAATTAGTGCAGAGCCGCTGCTGCTCCTTCATATTAATGACGCCTTTCTCCAGCAGAGACACCAACGAGTCTCTACAGCGACATCAAATTACACAGAAAAGTGTAATTTCTCCTCTTTAGCTTTATTACAACTCATCTCATATTCTAGTGATGAACAAAGAGCGCTCGCCCCTATATTTAATGGTGCACATATTTACAGCCGGCAAACTTTTGAAAATGATGCACTTAAAAGAAAATCCGTATAGTAATAAGTATAAAAACAGGCATGAGACAACTTTCATCGATCCAAAGAAAGCCCTCTTTCATCTAACGATCTCTACAGTAAAATATATAATGTATATAACGTACAATGAATGAGAAAATGCGGAGGAATCGAGCTCACACAGATATGAAGTTACTCATGGGAAAAATACCATTTTTCATGACGTGAGTTTGGCACCGATTGAAATAATTTTTCACAAAGTTTTGCTGTTGAAGAACGCTGTCAGACCATGGTGCCTCCGAAACCTCAGAATTGGCTCCATGTAGCGAAGAAAGCGAACCTCGTTAGAACTCCATCAAGGATGACGCATAACGGCTGGAAATTAGCATAAGAACCGTTAAGAGTCATAATGGCGAGATGAGGGGTACAGGAAGTTATTCTGGACCGAAAGACCGCCACCTCTTAGGACTTCATGCAGGTTGTCGGTAGCTAATAACGTATCTGTGTTGCACAACCTAGTCACTTTGAAGTCTAAGTCATTGCTTGTAGTTGTGGGGTTGGGAGTTGCTGAAAGATGTTGCATTGTCATAAATTTAGCTTATGCACACGTGTGGGATCACGAGTCATTTTTTGAATGTCGGTAATACATCAAACTAATGATACTTAAAATTTTACTCCATGCGTAAAGCTATCATGCTAGAAAAGACTAAACATTCCTAATTATTGGGCATAGACGTCAGTTATTTTCGACGCTTGCGTTAAGTCATTTATTTATGTACACATTCCATAAAATACATCAATACACACATAGATGTATTTGCACAAAGTACAGCAGTACTAATGCTTGGTTGGCAATTGCTTTATTCGTGTTTTGAAGTAATGATTGAATTTCGTTTCTCGTACACATTGTATCATTGAGGACAAAAAAGGGTTCATGGCCAAAAAAATACTTTTTCCATCGTAAAAAAGTTTAAGCAATACTAAGCACTCTAAGTCCTTCTTAGGTCACTATATATTTTCTGATTTAAAAAAAATAACACACTTGATATACAAACGCATTTGTTGATTCTATTCAAGAAATATATTAGTGAATTATCATGAACAATGACGCTATGTTCAAGTTACGTATGTAGTGCAAATAATCCGACTATCAATGCGCATGCTCACACGCTAGAAAATTCCAATTACAACAATTATTATTTTTCTTTCAAATAGTTCTCCTATCTTTTGGAGAGTGAGTAAAACGATGCTTCATACATCAATAATCTACCATCCAAAATTATTACACATATCTCGGTCTTAGAAGGGTAAAGTTACACATGAACAGCTGAAATAAAATTACAATAACTTATCGAAAAGAGGAATGTTCCTTTTCCAAGCTTTAATTAATTAAAGGGTTTAACAAACTAAGTTATCAATAATTGCTGTTGCATTTTGAAACATGTCAGGAACTACAAACAAGTTCAAGTAGCAGATGAAGATCGCTAAGGTCTCTGTAGCGCTGTGGAGAGATACGATTTATTTTCAAGCTTCATGTGAGTACTCACACAACGTGCGCTGGGATGAGCGCAAAACAGAACACGACTACGTCTGTCTACTTCAAAGGAAGCTTTACCAAGTCTCTTTAGTACAGCCAAGGAACCATCTTCAGTTTTATTCAAAGGTATAAGAGCAGCGGTATAAAACTCAAAGAAGAGCCCGCGTGGCGCCTGAAAATCACCAACGAGCCACATGATTACATTAGAAAATAATCATTTTACTAAGCAGATTCACATTGATGGACTGAATGATAATTATTTGCTAGCGTTATTGAGACACAATATAATTTCATGAAATATTTAGTTAAAGTTTACAGCTTGGGAAATTTGACGCTTCTATCAGTAAATATTCTCTAAATGAAGAAAGCAGAGAGGGTAACATCTATAAGATTCTTTGGAAGTCCTTCAATAACTTTTCTTTGGTTCATTTCTAATGCAAGATTTATCCTACATATAAAACCCTTTACAAAAAACGATTCTCCATCTGACGAGGACATTCAGTGATGACCCTCGTTATCGTTGGTTGCGTTAGTGAAAAATTCACAATTAAGTCTGAATCTCTTATTTTTCACTGGTATCAAAACTTACTCAACCCATGGGCATGATAGTATTATAAAAAGCTGTGTTGTTGAGAGAGATCCTTTCCCCTAAGAAAAAACATGTAATGTGTTGTTCATGTAAACAACACTGGAGTAAAAGAGTAATACATATCATCTACCCACTTTTGATAGCATAAAAATACTGCCTTTTAATACATTATAAATAAGACATTGTAAAATAGATATTCGTTTGTCAGCAATTCCACCAATGTGTAAGAAACCTGATTTGAGTTGAAAAAGTTTAAAATTGAATTTGAAACTTGAATGATATTTACACATGTAGGATTACGGCAGTCGACCTCATGGTTCCTTGCATCTATTTGCAATTCTTTTTGGCACTTGCACCACCTGTTCTTCAATGCACCACCTGTTCCTCAACACTCCCTGTGAACACTACATTACCTGTTCCTCTACACTCCCTGTGAACACTACACCAGCTGCCCTTCACATTCTTCGACAACATTACACTTCTTGTCCCTCGCATTCGCTGGAAGAGTTGCCTCACCTGGCCGTCACTTGATATTGGACTGAGTTTAGTTAATTATATGGTTGCCGATTGTCACAAAACACTTTTCAAAAATGGCATTACCTCTATGCTCAGTTTTACTACTCATATTCTAAGTTATTACATATTTGTGTTCTGAAGTTGTTATGAATTATGATACATTACTCAACGTCATTAATAGTAGAACATGTGTTTAATTCATGTTCCAAGTCCGAAAAACAATGTTGTAATTCTTGAAATATGGTGAGAACGATGTATTACATATGCAAATATATTTTCAAGCCGCTGAACTACGATCCTGGGGTTGGAGGCTTTATACAAACACCAATAGTCATTCATTCAAGGTGCGGCAGCATAACTGTCTTTTGCTTTTCAAGAAGGTGTGAAAAAAAGAAAGTAAAGGTGCTGCACCCTGTACTAATGCTCGTAAAATGCAGTTTTGTCAGCTGTATGTTGTCCAACATGTACACTCTTAAAGTAAAGTTAATTTCAATGTATCAGGATCTATGCAAAATTACTCATGGAGATACATACATAGAATTTGTATTCAGTCCCTGTTACGTTTAAATTTTAAGCGAAGGAACAGACTGAATTTCAAATCAAAGATGAAGTGAGGTTTCTTCTGAACTGCAAATAAAGAAGCGAAAGCTTTTACAGCTTCTGGGATCCATGCTAAAAATGTTAGGCTCTTCAAAAATACATTAATAGTTGTTTAATAGTTAATAGTTTTTTCAAATTAATAGATCTATTACTATAACTATAACTATTATTGCTACTATTTCCCTACGCTATCATTGCTACTATTACTATTATTGTTATTTCTATCACGATTATTGTTATTATTAATAGTTTATTAGCATAAACTGCAGAGGGACACAAGTGATCAACAATATTTAGAGTGACCCAATAATTTTAGAAATCTATAAATCTTTCTGCAAAATAATTATGAGATATACTTCAAATTAAAAATATACAAGTAATGTAAAGCGGAAATGCTAGAAAAAAATGAGATTCAAATCATCACTTGTACTTATTTCAAGCTCACAGTGCATTTGATATAACAGAAATTCATACAAGATAACTATTTTTTAACTGGTGTATTCAAATGACATCAATTCCCGTAGATTGAAATAAAAATATGCAGTGCTGTTCTCACTGGATTTCCTATCCAAGACATTATAGTAAATGCAGGGCAAGAGCAAAGTTGAAGTTCATCCTCTGGCAACTTGATATACATAAACACAATATAATGTTTTTAGGCTAGATATTAAATCAGCTTATTCCTTGATAGCATGGGCAACGAACTCGGCACCAGGGAGATATAAACTCTAGTATATAATGTATAAGTTAACTATCTTTTGAAATACATGGGAGGAGCCAGATCAATTTTTTTGAGAAGTTCTATTTGTGCTTCATGAGTTTTCCTATTATCATATTCATATACCAGTTACATTTTTCGGTTAGAAAATTTTTTTTGGAGAATATTCCTGAAAATTTGAAATATTATGATGCCAATTCTGAGACGCATATTTCACTTGTATAATGGAAGAGATAATATCGCTTTACTTTAGAAAGAAGTAGAGTGCTCGATACGCTACAGTACGAACAATAGACCTGAACTGTCCATGCACTTTGTGGTTGTTCGAGTACACATCTCAGGGGGCCTTCGAGTACCGTTTCATAGTTGCTTCTTCCACTTCGCGTCTCTCGAGCTGCCGTGATAAACAATGACACTTGAGGAAAACCTCTTCCAAGAAGATTCTTGCACCGACGCCTGCCCACTTTTGGACTCTGAAGAGACAATCCTCAACAAAAGCAATCGATGAACTCATTTTATAGCTCAACGGTAAACCTGAAGAATTTTTACAAGCAACGATAGTTATCGGAAGAAAACAGTACAGTACGTACGTAATAGCTAGTGGCGAATTTGTTTTTATGTACCCATGTGATACTCTGGCAATGAAAAAACTTTTTGCATTACACATGCATGCATAGAAGACAATATTGAGATGTCACGGTGTTAGTCTTACCGTCAATACCGGTGAAAAATATGTATTGAAAATATTAACTCGTTCATCAATGTAAACCAGCAACTTCTTTTTGAATTCGGTGGAGAACGACGATATAAATATGTATTTTATAACTTCGTTTGGAATAACTTTGGCAAAAGTACAAAATTTAGCGTCTTGCTTAGTCAACAAGTGTGGAGCGTCAGCTAACAGGTAGGTTCTGCAAGTCAACAGGTGGTGCGTGCCGTTTGCAGAGTCTCCTTCTCTTATCACCCCCACCGCTCCACTTGCTTTTGAAAGGACCCGTTCTTTCTCGGGATTTGTTTAGTCAAGGAGAGCGTCCCCCTCAAACGCTGCTATGAAGAGGCGCACCGCGCCTCTGACTTCACTCTCAAAAACTCGCCGAGAAGAACACTTGAGGGCATCTCTCACGTTTTAATGGGGCGCACTTCATGTGCTTCATTTAAACCGACTCATATCATAAAAATGTAAGGTATTTAAATCATGACTGATTATTTAAATACTACGCTTAAGCAACATTTTAAAATGATTGTATTTTGGATTTTATTTTCGTAGTTTAATAGGATACATTCTGAAGACCAAAACTCAATTAAACGAACTCAATTGAATTGTGGCGTTATCACTGCGATAGCATCGAAATCAATTAAGGTCGGAAATCAGAAGAACCATTGGAGTTGGGCTGCAGAGACAAGAGCTCGTCTGGAAGTGAAGGGCCACCAATCATGTACGAAACTGCTAAGGAGGAGAGGATTACAGACGCTGCAGAGCTCAGCATCCCAGCTTCCGGAGAGCACAAGATCGATGCCACAGCAGGATGAGCTCCATGTCCTGTGTCGAGTCCAGAATTAATGGATAGCCAGCGGGGAGGCTGGCTTGTACGGAGGTCTGCTTTACAACTCGTGTGGCCCTATAAATTTTCAAATAAGGAATCTCGATCTGACCGGATACGCTATTCATGGGGGCCATAATGTGCATTTATTGATAAGATTTGCATCGTTAGAGAACATGCTGGCCAGCGCCAATGTGCAGAAATTATTCTAGTTGTACTTCCCCAGATCACTGTAGGTCAATTGAATAATATACACCTGTTAAAATCCTTTCAAGTTTTAAACTTCTACCCAACTATAGAAACAACACTTAGAACAAGTCATTTAATGGAACGCTAGATGTTTTTATTTGTAAAAATTACTTAGAAATTATGCCTTTTCCCCAACAAAAGTGTACATTAAGCTTTACATAAAATGAATACGATGTTACTGTTAGTGTTGACTACTAAGTATCTCAGTTATGGTGCGAAGAAAATTGTCAGATATAAGTTTAGAAAAAAGGATTGTGACCTAACTTTGAAATGCCAGTAACGTTGCACTGAGAGTACAATCTTAATTTAAGCGGTGTTTTGGCATGAAACACTTCTATGTCATAATTTCAAATGGATTCGATAGGAAACTTCCCGGAACATGACAATCAGATTGAAAAATGAGTTGAACTTTAAACTGACGCCTGAAAATTTCACAATGAGCTGAAGAAAAAACTGTCATTTTGTAAATAATATTCAGATTCTGTATCTACATGGTATTAAATAAACAATTATTTTGGTAGATTATAGAATAAACAATCTATTCATTTGCTTAATAATATTTTTTAAATATCCTAATATCCTTAATATTCTTTAATAAAATCATTAAAGGTCCCAAAAAATCCAAGGTTGTCTAAAAATATAAAAAAACGGATCTACTGCTAAATACGGTAGGAAACATCATGAGAAAGTATAGGACATTTGGTGACGTAATTGCAAATATTCCAAGAAATGGTAGGCTAAGAAAGCTAAACGAAAGCAACTCAAAGTGGATAAGCAAAAAGGTAAAAAAGGACCCGTTTATAACCTGTTCTGAAATTCAAACTGACCTCAAAGGAGCTGGAATTGAAGTATACATGGACACCATCAGTAGAGCTCTAAATTGCCCTGGCTTGATTTCAAGATCCACAAGGAAGGTGGCTTTACTGAAACGCTAACATGTTAAAGCATGTTTGCATTTTGTTGAAACATGTACAGTGTAAAACAAGGAGCTTTAGATAAAAGTAATCTGGTCGGGCGAAATCAAAATAGAACTCTTGGAAGAAACAGCAACGCAGTTTTGGCAGAACACTTGCACTCACTTATAATAATTAGAATATTCTCCCCACAGTGAAGTTCTGAGGGAGTTCCATCATGATATGAGGATGTTTCTCATCGAATGACACTCGCTAGTTAGAAATTATCAGAGGTCAGATGAATGGGCAAATGTACAAAAAGAGTTTTGAGTAAAGTGTTCGAAAATCAATAGTTTCGTAGGGACATGGCCGTGATTTCGTGTTGCAAAAAGACAATGTTCACAAGTGCACTGCCAAACTGATAAAAGAATGGCTTAAAATTAACGAAATTGACGTCCTCAATTGTCCAGTCTGTTTCCAGATCTGAATCTAATTGAGAATTTGCGGAAAACTTTGAAAATTAAAGTCCACTAGCGGAATCCACAAAATATCAATAAATTAAAGGAGTTTGCCAGGGAAAAATGGGTAAAAATACAAGTAAATCTTTGGAGAAAAATTGTGGGCAACCATAGAAAGCGAGTGAAAGCAGGCGAATGAAATAGGGGATTTGCAACAAAATACTAAATGAATGTATCCAGTACTCTTGCTGAGGGTAATTACTATGAGCTTGAAGTAGGAAAAGTGTGTACAGTGTGGAAGAAGAGGAACCTAACAAGTGTTCCACTTCCCATGACCCAGATTTTGAGAAAATAAAACAATACCCGCACCGACTGAGTCATGCAGAACTGAGTGATCTCATTCGGGTATTTGACTTGACAAAAGAGGAGGCAGAACTTCTACGGTCAAGACAGCACCAATTGAATCTTTTTCAACGTTATGTCAGCGTCTTGCAGTACAACAAACGTCCGAAGGATCTGCTTTCTCTTTTTCAAGAGGAAAATAATCCGGTTGCTTGCTGCGACCTTAATGGCTTAATGAGACGTACGAATTTAAACCATGACACACCTAAATGGAGACTATTCAACATATTTTAAAACTTAGTTTGGAAACTGCATTACTACACTACAGTAATCGTCTTCCTTCTATTCCTGTTGCTTGTGCAGTTTCCACGAAGGAGATTTATGTACACAGGACATCCCTCCTTGACTTAATCAAATATGCTGAGCACGGGTGAAAAAACTGTGGCTGTCTCACAGTCATCGCTGTACTCGTAGGAATGCAACTAGGCTACACCGAGTACTGTTGCTTTTCATGTATGCGGGACTGTAAGACTAGAGAAGCACGTTACACTCAAACCGACTGTCCTGCAATAAATTTTGACTCTAGCGGAAAAAAAATGCCGTGGCCAAGCCTCTCGTGAACCCAAAATATCTTCTTCTTCTGCCCCTTCATATAAGTTTCTTTCTGATAAAAAAATTGTCAATTGTATGAAAGGCATGACAAGGACAGGCTTTCGAGTATTTAGGAGACAAATTTCTCAGATTTAGTTACGCTAAGGTTAAGGACTGTATTTTTTTTGGCTACAAATTCGGCAAGTTGTCGGTCCTGCGTTTTGTTGTGTTTTGGAGGGGAAGTGAGAGGATGTTTGGTCAAGAATGACCGAAAAAGTTATTTATGGATTCTTAGGCAACAAAAGAGATGATTCCTTCGCTCATTTGGTGGTAGTATTTCATAAAAAATAACATAAACTCGCATGAAACATGTCTTAAAATCCATTTTCTCCTTTCCCACATAGACTACATTTCTCCAAGTTGTGGATCAGTAATGCACACAGAGAAATGTTCCATCAGGCTATTCCTGTAAGGGAACAGTGTCAGAGCCCCGGGAATGAAGGTATGCCGGCGGATAACAGTTGGATTCTGCGAAGGGGTGCTCTGGAATTCACTTAGAAGAGGCAAGATAAAAGAAAAGCGATCTCATGAAGTCACCATTTGATTTCCTTCACTCCTAATCACTTGGCAAGTATTCCCCAATCAATCTACGACTCTTAGAACGTAATTATTATTAAAAAAATTTAAAATGTACACTCAATGTTGCTAATATTGGTAATTAAAATGTTTCGTTTCCTGTTACTTCATTGAAATAAAAATTTCCACGTATCGTACATCACAGAAGACACGGGCAATAAAGAATTTTGCCACACTCGTTTCCCCACATCAAAAGTAGCAAGATATGACTAATGAAGTTAAGGAAACATTACAAAAATTAGTTTTTGTTCATTCGTTTATTAATCGTATATAGTTGAGATAGCCCTCAGATCCTTTAAATAAATTAATTACCGTGAATGTGGATATTAGTTTCTTAATTGATTATATTTAACTAGCTAAAACGTAACATAAGATGTAGGTCAGTCCAATAAAGAGATATCCACAAGAGACATAATTAACATTCTTTCACCATAAAGTAGAAGTGAGTAATTTAGAGGTAAGTAAAGTAGAGGTGAGTGCAGTAGAGGTGAGTAAAGTAGAGGTGAATAAAGTATAAGTGAGTAATTTAGAGGTGAGTAAAGTACAGGTGAGTAATTTAGAGATGAGTAAAGTAGAGGTGAGTAATTTAGAGGTGCGTAACGTAGAAGTGAGTAATTTGGAGGTGAGAAATTTTATTTACCTGCTTCTGGAGTTCATGCGCAGTAAATTTGGGCTCCTGCAAAGCACATTTCAGAAAAATACACTGAAAATGAAAAATTCTGATCTGTCGTAGAGCCAAGTAATTATATAAGTAAAAGATTCGTCATGTTGCAGAAAGAAAAGGGCAAAATGTGTAAACTTTTTCTCAATCACCTAATAAATTTAGGTTTAAGAAAATATTCGGTAATAGAAAAAATTTACATCAATTTCCTCTTTTCTTCATCAAAGTGAGCAATTTTAATGGAAGAAAAACGCGGCAGTCAATTTAGTATTCGTGCTATGCAACAAGTAACTCATTGCATTTTACCGAAGACTTAAGCACTTGTTCATTTTCCACAACTGCAAATTAGGTTAGAACATCCAAAGGTAGGAAAAAATCAAGCTCTGTTCATGGTGTTTGACTTTCTTAATCGACCCACTGCCTCAAATTAAGTTCGTAAAAAAGTGAATGCTTACTCAAGACTAATAGAGCAAATGCAGATTGAGCGTTTAATAAATGATGGCTTAGCCATAGAAATACGAAAATGCTGATTTTAATATAATACAGCAATGATAATCATTAATCGTGTCTGAGGAAACGAGCCGTTTTAACCCGCATAATTATAATCGCATGCACACCATGAACGAGGATCCAAGAGTTTACCATCAGAAAAATGTTACAGAAATATAGACAAAAAATAAAAAACAATCGAAACACTAACCACATCAACCGTAAAAACATGAAGAAAAATAAGTACCATTGGAGGAGCCTGCAGTGGACTTTAAAATATTTTTCAGATCGTAAATCCAAGCTGCTCAGCTATACAAAGTTTGATATGAATGTCCTGCTCTGCAAAAACTTAGATGGAGCATGGAAAATTCACAAACGAAAGTGTTGTTCAAATTCTAAGAGTTATTTAAACAGCTACAAAAGACATACCCAACATAATAACATAACTTATGGTAGTTTGAAAAACAATACCTGAAGCTGCACCCATCATGGGAAATAAAAAAGAAACTTGCGTGAACTTCAATAAAAAAAATGAGCAAACGATCTGTTCCCCATCAAATTTTAATTTTTGCAAAGATATGAAAAAAACAAAACTCATTTACACACTTTTTCATGAAAAATATGTTGAGAAAACATGCATTGAGTAATGGCCTCAAACCATACTTGTGCATTATGATGTCTAGCCCAGAAACAGCTATTCCAAATTTTGGAATAGTGTTCTAAATTAACTTAAAAACTCCCCTGAGAAATCAGCAGCTTAATTCTCTGCCAATTTAAACCTTCTGTCTTATTTGCATGTTGTTGAGTCCCACTCAAATTTAGAATTAACAAATATGAAAAATTCATAACAAGGATTTTCAAAACCTCTGCTGTGGAATTATCAACAAATGTTATCAGTTCACTGTATCAAATAGTTTCCTATGCAGAAGACTTAAGTTTTCCTTCAAGACCTAATAGAAGTTCAAAACCTAATTGAAATGAAAATGATGGAAATGATTACATGTAGTTTTAATATTTCACTTATAATGACGGGAAACCCAAACAGAAACTGCCTGCTCTAAGACTGTTAACAAAAAGGACCAGGTCACCCGTAAAAAATATTAAAATTCAAGTCCTATCATGCCATAGAGCTACAGATTAATTTGATTCAGAAAAGTTTCACACAGGAAAATTTTAACGTTGTTAACTTCTAGTGACTCGATGAATGAATTCAAATATCTGAACTACTTAAATGCACTGCCAATTTGACCAGAACTGGTTAATTCAACCCAACGACAAAAATATAACTCATATGTTATAAAGAGACACAATTCCTCGGATTAACCAGCTTATCGTCACTCGTCGGTGCCGATGCATCTTGTAATTCGTCTCCTATTTTGAGCAAAATTTATCAAATATTTTAAATAATTTCTTCGGTTCTGTAAAATAATTTTCTTCTTCTAATTTTTAAGCAAATGTTTAAATGTATAAAAAGGATCAAATGGCCAGTACCATATGGCTTCAGTGACCCTTACCAGGCTATGACCAAACATTTGCCAGTCTAGGCGTCTATGTTGTTCATAATTTTTGAGACAACTAAAAAAAGATGTTTAATAATGTTCCATTGACGGAGTCCTGTGTTTTTGAAAATGGTAAGAAAAATAGAGCTTCGATGGTTTTAACCATGTGGTTCACAAAGTGAATGAAAATTTTCAGAGAGTTTATTTTGTTGGTCACTTGAGAGCGTTTTCCTACTATGTGTGAGACACTCATCAATGAAAGTGATACTTAAAAATTTGTTCTTCAAATAAGCTATGACTAAACTATGACTTTTCAACTCATATGACTTTCTTGCATATAATATCTCTTTAAAAACCCTCGCTCCAACGTGCCATCAGACAAAGACAAATACATATCCCTTCATTACCTCAATTATTTCTAAATTACCTCATTGATTCTAAAAGTGTCAATGAATCATGACTATGCACGAGAACATCAACGACACAATATTGAAACTCAGTCAATGAATGAGGAACATTTTTCGAAATTCAAATATTATTTTACACATCAGAATCACTTGATTTGAAGTGAATTATAAACAAAGAACAGCACAGTACTGAACAAGATATCAAAAACCATTTAATAGTTGTTATGGATATTATTTATGAAATAAATCCTCGTGATCTAATTATAATTTTATTCCAAATATGGTTGTAGTATTAAATTCAACAATGATATGCACATAAAACCCAATCCTACTAAGAGTGACTCTAGCTCATATACCAACAATCTTTCCCACAGTACCAAAACTTTGTGTCAGCTCGCTGAAAATAATTGAAAGCTTGCGTAAAGAGAACGTGTCAGGAAGACCCTTTTAAGAAATATTTTAGAAATAGTACGAGGAAAATAATAACTAGCAAATTTTGTTACGGCAGTAGCAGTAACATTGACAAGTTTTCTTAATCGATGCATGAAAACGTAAAAACTTAAACTTGAGAGCATTTCAGTTTTCTTTTCACCCTACCATAATCTAATTTTTGGTCGTTTCCAATTCTTCTTCCCTATACTAAGATGTTGCAATAGGGAATACAGAAGAAAAATTTTAAAGTTGAAACAGTTTCTCGTTTTGTTTATTGGAGCAACAAATCTTTTAGTAAGGACTTGTGCCCATTGCTCTTCATCCAGAAGCAAATAGACGATGAACAGAAGTAAACGACAATTTCTTGGAAAAAATTCCTCTTACCCACATTCTTACAAAGAGCACCAGTGAAATGAGCTTGTTTACTTCCGCTAGGCTCTGAGACTTGAGGCTGCTGAGGCAGAGTTGGGCATGTTTGTTTTACTTTCTATTTACTCAGGTCTCCATGTTGCAGCACCCGAATACGGGGTCAGTGTTCTTTTTTTCCGCTACTTTCTTTACGCTTTCCCATGACTTAGATGAAAAAAGCCGTGTGTTCAGTAGGATTATGAAAAGTTTTGACATCAACACGTCGGAAAGTATTATGTAAATGGAAGCACTTACCCATAACTGAGTATTTTTTAAATAGTCTGTTTATGGACACATGCATTGCCCATGAATGTTAATGAAATATAGAGCTTCATTGTTTCAGGGCTTTGGCAAAAACACATTGTGGCAACACAACATACGGCTATCACACTTAAAGTGGCTGAAATCATAAATCAATAGCTTCTAAATCCTGTCCACACAAAACTATTCTGCAAAAAGTTATGTGAAAAAATGTAATTTATCGTTTATTTATTTATAAAAAAAATTCTGATAAACTGTAAGAACGCACGAACCACACACACAATTTACTCCTGAGAAGTTGTCTTTTCAAGGAAGTCTGATTGTACTGAACCGAAGCATAAGCTCGTTTTGATGAATGTCATGTGCTTTACTCAAAATCCATTGCAAATGAAATAGAGATTTAGAAATTGATAAAATAGGTTACTGAAGGTCACTCTACATCGGTTTTGGTAAAATCGGATCTGAAAATTCTTCAATATTGACCCCATTTTGAAAACAAATAAATTGTAATGAACATTGAGTACATATCATAAACCAAACCTGACTAGAAATTGGATATTAAGAAAGTATTGAAACAAAGGCTAGTGTAACTTGCATAGTTTCGGAAATTCAGTCAGTCATAAGGAGTAGATACTGTTGCCAGATAGGGTCGTTTACTCTGTGATAACGTACGTACTAATAAACAAAATTTTTAGTCTAACAGCGTGGAAAGTCATGACAGTAGAAGCAGGTGTTCTAAAAAAGTCATGTTAGGCCCAAAAACGACCTGCAAATCCATGACAGTAGAAGCAGGTGTTTTAATTTAAAAAGTTGAAAGTCGAAAGGAAAGATCATTGGCTTTAACCATTGCTGTCGTTTCCGGAAAAGCATAAGCAAATTAATTTTGAAGATTATTTAATATTCCTTGGTACAAGATGTAAAATTCATTATGAGTCTATGCAAAAATAAATTCTGACTTTGTTCCATGTTCTTTGCAAGAACTATTGACTGAAAACGAAACAGTTGGTTCTAAATCTATTCAGTCTTAATAATTTTATCTAACATTTATAATGTAACATGCTATTTACAATTCAAATTTAGCCTAAACATTCTCTCATAAACTTTGGGAACCTAATCGCACTTACTTTGCTGAGCGGAAATGAACAAAGTTTTAATGATATTCGCCAATCAGAACTACGTTTTTTTTAAGATCAATTCAGTAAAATGGTTGAAATACGAGTACTTTCAGCATAAATTTTTTCTCACTCTAGTTAATAGTTTGAACAATAGATCAAGTTCGACAAAGTTAAAATGGAGACTGTTACAGCTTCTGCTTAACTTGTCAGGGGAATTATAAAACTGGGGATATTACGCACCTCCTGCCTTCTAGGTAACTATGAAGTTGAAGAAATGAGATTAGGAACTGTAGAAAGCCAGATCTGTTTAAAACAACAACTTTCTACATCATGCAAACAATTTCCATTCAGTGCTTGAAATATTTTTTATTGTGCATTGCAGCTACACCAGCTAAAGGAAATTTTTAGAAATTGAAGTTCTGTGAAAATTTGCTCAACTTTTAGTCATTAGCCGTCACGCAATTATTTGATTAAATAAAATAGCTGCTCAAATTTCTGAGAGCCATCACTACTGTACAAAATCCTTTCATTGAATGTGACGGAGCTGGTGAAGAGTCAAGGTGTCTTTCAGTGATGCACTGACGGCACTCTGTGGGCCACACAGGGGAGCTGAGTCTCGGAATGTTCCCAGTCAAAGTTGCTCTACGTATATATGTCTTCCTGGTGACCGCTCAAAATCTCAAAAATATAACACGAGATGCAGACAAAAAATAGTAGTGAATGTATTGTACATTTTGGCTTAAAGCTACCGCAAACAGAGGATTCGAACCATGATTGTTTCCTCCGTTGAAGCACATCGGAAGTAATTTCTATAATGCTGTAAGATGGTAAAAAAGTGCAACAGTAAAGTTCGCAGGCAGTAACGATATGCAGAATATTAATCCAATATTAACCACTGTCGTTTCTGTAATGCATTAGGAATAATTCCTCGTATTCTTATATTTGAATGTTGTTACCGAAATTAGATTCTAATTACATAAAAGATATTCTATTATGAGTAATAATTTACGCAGTGTTTCGTTCAGTGAAACGCAACTTGGCCTTATAGGGTTAAATATTGTAACCGAGTGATTGATATGATATACATATATTTTTACCTTTTTTATCTCTGTTGTTTCTCATAAATTAAAAATTAAATCACGCATAAGATCTCAGTGTAACTATTGTAGAAAATATTCGCACCCGAACACGACGTTTTAGTTTTGCATGGCGATGACTGATCGTGTGCGTGAACTACAAAGTGAAACTCTTTTCATTTATAACTGAAGAATTGACACAGCTCACAAATTTCTTTGTTTCCCGCACTGATTTTTTAGTGAAATATTGAATTTTTATTTAGGATTTAATTCGAAACATTCGTAGAAAATTAAGTGGTATTTCTGTCACGTAAATTTTCCAAAAGAATCGCTAATTTAAATATCATATCCTACTGCGTTTTTGTTGGAAAATTTATTCGACGGAGAAGATGATTGACAATTTTTTGGCGGATAAATACTTTTCCAATACCAGACTTAACTATGTGTAAAAAAATAGAGTTCATTGACGTTTGCACTACTTTACGAACATTTGACAACTGAGTAGCTTAATTATATTAAGCCTTCCTGATTTTGTGTAGGCATTCCACAAGCTAGTCGAATGCTTCACAAGGAGCTCTATATTTCAGTAAGAATTTTACTGAACGAGATTTTCAGCAGCCATCAACTTCCACATGTGTGTCGACCTAATAAAGAATAAGAATTCCAAGACACCTGATACCCCCAGCAAATCTTTGCCTTTACACGCTTTAGAGACACCAAATGATGATACTCTGTGACTGTAAGTTTCATGAAAACTAATAAACTGTCTGGGTTTGCTTACAAAAGCCCTGGTATATATTTTTTTCTGAAACTAGAAACGTGCATACAGATCTGTGGAAAACCTACACTTTAAGTGGCTGATAATCCCGCGGCATGTCAACAATTTAGTAAAAATAAGTTAAGGGGTAAACATTCAAGTTCATTTTATTTAAAAGCTAAGATTTACTTCTTGAGCATAAGCTTTAAATTGGTCTGCAGAAGGTCTTTACGGAGCTGTACCATAAGTCTATTTATCGTAACTTCATCTTCTCGGAGACAGCATGCCTTGAATGCATTTCAGTTGTTCGAACCATAAATTTCTTTACATAAGGAAGGAAGAGTTGGTAAAATATACGACCTCATAATTTAGCATCCTCATTGTTTGCTCAACTCAGATTATGAAATTTTCAACGTCAAGGAAGTTCCTAAAGAAGTTTTCACAGTTATACGTGACGAATGAGAAGCAGAGCTGAGTGGCCCCAGGCATTAATTTGAAAGACCGCGAGCGTGCAAAAACGATCTTTTTATTGTGCTGGCAAAATATGAGACTTTTAATCGCTCTCTCATGCGCCGTAACTTGTCTACGGGCGGCTCAAAGTCGTGTTGTTTGAGTCAGTGCTTTCCGGGACACAGCTCTGTCTCAACGCAACTTGGTGAACTCTTCCATGCTCATCTTGTGGTATGTTGTCACAAGCGACAACAAGCAAATCAAAAAAGTCCAAGTTCATGGAGAAGAGGAAAATTCATTACCAGAAATAGCTTTGCAAACTTAAAGGTCTTATTATGCAACAACAATATTTAAATCTTCGTGATCATACCACATGAAAAGTACAATAACAATTCATAATGACGGCCATTGATTTAGTCTTACTACCACCTAGAATTTCTTAGAAAAAATTAGAGGGAAGTTATGTGAAGACACTGGCTTCACATACAGTTACTCACTAAATAACATTTTTTGTCGTTCAAGACTGCTCCACCACAAACACAGATCATGAACAAAGACTACGAGTGTGATCACACCCAGACGTCATCACCTTGATTGACAAAGATTATGAATAACAAATTATGACTGTTGTTGCAGTAATATTTCTAAAACTATTTCAAGTTCAACCTACAAACGTACACTGACAAATGACAATTTTTATTGTGAATTTTTCAGTTATGTATAATTTGAAAAGTATCTTCATAGATAACACCCTGAAAAAGAAGACGAGCTTCACAGCTCATACTCGGCCTCTGGACCACAGGGACTGCTTTCTACACCAATTATCGAGCAGTTCTGATGGCCTCATGTCGATCATTTAGTGTTCACTAAAGTCTCGTCGCTCAGGTAGAACAAGCGCTGTTCTGCCACCATCCATCAAATTTTACTATCAATCACGGCTTGAAAACAGCAATTTTATCGTGTACACAAACTTTGGAGACGGGCAAATAACTTGGAAGAGAGTGATGGAAGTCTGCTCCGAGAGACGGATCCACGTGACCATTAACTTTTGGGTAGAGGTAGTAGGTTCAGGGCCTCGCAGCATTCACGTCATTCTCATTCTTCCAAAATCTTCATCAATATTTGTTGTTTGTCTTTTTGCTTTGCATAATAGGTGAGAACAGTGAGTGATCAATCACTGTGGCACCGAGGCCACAAATTATGATTCCAAATTGTTGCATTGCTGCTGCGATGCTCGAAAATACCGTGGATGAACTCTATTAATGAAAGATTCGTGGAATAGTCTCATTACTTTCAAAATAGTAATATTACTTCATTAAAATTGGTAACTGAATCATAGAATATGAATATATTATGAAAAGGACTATATGTTATCCTCTATTTTTGATATATGAGACCAGCCTTCATTACCATGAAGAATTAAGAAATAAACATCGTTCATACCCGCCTCCAGAGCTGTTTTATGGAGGATTCCCTGAAAAAAATGGTTGGTTCTTATAATCGTGTGTTACTGCTAACTCAATAAACAAGATAGGAATAGATAAAAATGTGAGGAGAAAGCAACTGCTACAGGTACATTCCTGCCAACTTGTAGTATCTTGATGCGCCTTTATTCTGTAACTAGCCTAAAAATTGCTTGCATGTTTTGGAAAGGGCTTAGCTTTTAATTTTACGAGAGAAGTGTTCGGCCCCACTTGACCCAAGTGGGTACCTGTGAGCCAGGACTACACTGCTTTGTTGGGAAAATTTTGCTGAAATGTATGGGGTTATACGAATGGCCTATGAATTTACGAAAGTAATAAATCTAATAAATGGCCAATGTTAGGTATAATGGTATTTATATAACCTTGCTTTCGCACATATTCAGCAATCATTCAGTCAAAATGAAAATTTTTGGTCGATTTCATGAGTCTCAAATGAAAGCTAATACCGACTATTTTCACAAAATCGGTTTATATTAGCAGACTTGAAGGAGATTCTTTCACAGTCGCATCCTAACCATCCACCTCAAGACTCAATATATTGGAGCAACAGAAATCGTCTTTTGCACGATGACTCGCTAATATAAGGCAGTGAGAGGATAATTTTATGAGCTGGAAAATCAGAGAATACCAAGAAGTGCCTCAGTGTCTTCAGAAAAAAATTGGGACCAAATGTCAGATCAGATGATAATCATAGTTTGTTTAGTAGCATGTCCCTCGGGATGTATATGATGAACGCGTAGGTACATATATTGATGAGGAGAAATTTAACCAGTATATCTTCTGAATAAAATTGGGACTCATATACTTACCTTCAAAGTGGACTTGGTCCTAAAGCATCCTCAAAAAAATACTTTTAGTGAACAATTCTCTTAGGAAGTCAGAAGTAGTTTTCATCGTTGTCAATTGTAAGTCTCAAAAAATGAAATACGTAAGCAAAGAAGAAAATGAATTTTTAAAGCGAGTCATCTCTTCCCCAATAGGCGTTCACGTACACACGATCTGTTAAAATTGGCCTTCATTTGCTCCCTTTAGAACTTCAATGTTTTTCAACGAAGGAAAAAATACTTTTTCTACTAAGTTTCTCGATTTTTCGGATGCAAATCCAGATATATTATAAAATCCTTCAATAGGAGAAGGACTCGGCGCAAACCAATACGGTGGCAGCTGGAACTTCAGAAGAGCTTTTGTTTGGTCACCAAACATATCCAGTGGCCGCTGTTGACCAGGACTGCCAAGATTGTGCTTTTCTCTGAAGATTTTCGTCTCAATATAATGCTGGCAATGCAAACTACATATCTAATGCAGCAACAGACTCTTTGACGGTCTGGTCACACATTCGTTGCTCATCGCCAGTTATTTTTATACAAACAATTTTCTGGAAAACTCAGTCACTTGAAAACCGTTTTCGGAATGATGACCTTAAATTGCTCAATTAGCCAATTTTCTTTCTGAAAGAAATGTACGCTACCGGACTGTAAAAACTGTACTGCTTTTAAAAACCAATTATATAACAAATTTCGACTAAATTTCCAGGCTTATGCGAGTTCACCACATAATTCTCATGATCGCCAGATATTTTCCGAAAACGTCCTCCATGATTTGAAGTGATGTCGTGAAATGAGGTCATAAGACACTGGATGCAAATTACGTCCGTTGATGAATCTTTGGAAAAAATATTACTTGAGGAATCACAATTTCAACCAAAGGAAAGCTAAGCTCCGGGTGTTGGAATGTTGTTTTCAGCACATAGTGCTTTATTTTTATTGATTATACTACAAACCCCGTAAGTGATATTGCTTGGAAGGAAGTGAGCAACTTTAGGTTTATGTTCCAAAAAACAGCACAATTTTAAAGTAAAACAAATTGTTCTACTTCATTGTTATCAGCTGTGACCATTTATGATCAAACAAATTAGATTCTAATATCAAAGTGTTTGAGAAAGAGTAATATATGTTAAACGATTATCGTTATTTATTTCATCACAGAGTGTATTACTTACTATTAGCATTATTTATTCCATCAGCAAGTGTATTACTTACTATTATCGTTATTTATTTCATCAGCGAGTGTTCTACTTACTATTATCGTTATTTATTCCATCAGCAAGTGTATTACGTACTATTATCGTTATTTATTCCATCAGCGAGTGTTTTACTTACTATTATCGTTATTTATTCCATCAGCGAGTGTATTACTTACTATTATCGTTATTTATTCCATCAGCGAGTGTATTACTTACTATTATCGTTATTTATTCCATCAACGAGTGTATTACTTACTATTATCGTTATTTATTCCATCAGCGAGTGTATTACTTACTATTATCGTTATTTATTCCATCAGCGAGTGCATTACTTACTATTATCGTTATTTATTCCATCAGGGAGTGTATTACTTACTATTATCGTTATTTATTCCATCAGCGAGTGTATTACTTACTATAATCGTTATTTATTTCATCAGCGAGTGTATTACTTACTATTATCGTTATTTATTCCATCAGGGAGTTTATTACTTACTATTATCGTTATTTATTCCATCAGCGAGTGTATTACTTACTATTATCGTTATTTATTCCATCAGGGAGTGTATTACTTACTATTATCGTTATTTATTCCATCAGCGAGTGTATTACTTACTATTATCGTTATTTATTCCATCAGGGAGTGTATTACTTACTATTATCGTTATTTATTCCATCAGGGAGTGTATTACTTACTATTATCGTTATTTATTCCATCAGCGAGTGTATTACTTACTATTATCGTTATTTATTCCATCAGGGAGTGTATTACTTACTATTATCGTTATTTATTCCATCAGCGAGTGTATTACTTACTATTATCGTTATTTATTTCATCAGCGAGTGTATTACTTACTATTATCGTTATTTATTTCATCAGCGAGTGTATTACTTACTATTCGTTTCAAAAAGATAGAATTGTCTTCACTTCATGTTAAGCACATTGTACGTATGACAAGAAATAGAGTGAAAAGTAATTAAATTAATTGTTCAGTAATTCAAAAATTTAAGAATAAATGTATAGTGTTGTTGAAATTGTTTCCATTTAGTTTGAATTTATTTTTCCGAGTTCGAAATACATTTAAAGAATACAGAGAACTATTTATCATGAAATGTCAGATGATGATAATAATTTGAAGTAAGGTAATTAAAATAAAGTTCAAAACTAGAAACAGAGGATAAGATTTTTACGACATTGTAAACACAGAGTCGTATTGTACAGTACGCTAATACAGTTATGTGTAAACACAGAGTCGTATTGTACAGTACGCTAATACAGTTATGTGTAAACACAGAGTCGTAATGTACAGTAAGCTAATACAGTTATGTGTAAACACAGAGTCGTATTGTACAGTACGCTAATACAGTTATGTGTAAACACAGAGTCGTATTGTACAGTACGCTAATACAGTTATGTGTAAACACAGAGTCGTATTGTACAGTACGCTAATACAGTTATGTGTAAACACAGAGTCGTATTGTACAGTAAGCTAATACAGTTATGTGTAAACACAGAGTCGTATTGTACAGTAAGCTAATACAGTTTTAAAAATTAAAAAGGAGCATTCTACAATATTTTAAGCTTCGTAAATTAAACGAATGTGTTGAAAAACATGAACTTTTATGATTACATTGTGCTAAACGTGGACACCTAAATTTCAAAATCAAAATGGGACCAATTTTAACAGTAGCAGACTTGATTCTTTTCTTGACTTAAGCAACTGCACGTCATACTTTTTCTTTGCTCATTTCTTTCATGTTTTTGCTTACAATTTCTGACAAATCTTTAATTCCCAATGGCTTGCAGATAGTACCTGTTGATATTCGTTGGCTTAAAAGTGATAAAATTAAGAATCTATGAAATAAAATAGAATTTTCAGTTATACCCGTAAATATTTTTCATCAATATTTACAGAAGTTCCATTCTGTATCAACTACTGATAACATGACCGTGTAATAGAAGAAAACTCATAACGGAAAAAATTGAGTAGCCTATTTGATAGTGATTGGGCGTGTCTGGTATCCACAATACAATGCTTATACAGGGGTACCCATAAGTAAGGTACCTTTTTGAAACTATCTGATACTAAGAATGACCGTCGTGTGTTTATATATTTATTTATTTATATGTTTCGTGCCACTTTAAAAAAAATTAGAGGTCTCCAGAGCTTTATATACTCGAGTCCGTATCGTGGATACCGAGTTCGGCGGGGTATTGCCCTATGATTCGGGTACATTGTACCCGAATATGACACGAATTGCAGAGTCAATTCCAGCAGTAGAAAACTAAGTGTCTTAGTTTTCACTAGGAATGTGATGATTAAAGAAACACTCAATTAAAACGTTTGCCATTTGTAAATATATATAAAACTAAATATATTGCGTTGCTTTCGTATTCGTAATTTGATTTAATATCTTTCCAACAGTATTTACCATCATTTTTGACGGCACGGATACTATCACAAAATTTCTGCCGTCATTTTTGACGGCTAGGTACCCTAGTTATAGCTATAAAACTGCAAATGGTTAAGATATTTGGTTAATTCAAAATGAATGAGGAGATTTCAAAGTTTTCGACCAGCGTATCAAGTCTACCGGCAATCATAACATATTGCCCAAAAAATTCATAAAATCCACCCCCCAAAATGAATCGCTACGCAATGGAACAACGAGCAAAAATAGCAGAACTTTATTTCCGATGTAATTGTTCGGTTACTGCAGTTCAGAAGAATTACAGGAAAATTGTTGGCATTGAAAGAACTCCTTCGAAGAAGTGAATAAAAAACTGGTATTGAATTTTAGACAAACTGGGACAACAACAGACAGACAACGATGTGGCAGGCCACGGACCATACGAACTGGTGCTTCAAGTTAGCTTGTTGCAACGAGTGTTGCTGATCGGCCCAAAACGTCAACTAGGAGACGTTCAATTCAACTCAGAATGTCACGTACCTCACTGCAACGTATTTTGATAAAAGATCTAAAATATCATCCATATAAAATTCAATTAACTCAAAAACTCCATCCTACGGACTACCAAAAGTGATTAGATTTTGCGAATAGATTTCTGCAGCTTGCAGAAAATAAAAATGTAAAGAATTTAATAATGACTGATGAGGCACATTTTCACCTCAATGGTTTTCTTAATAAGCGGAATTGCAGATTCTAGCCTTGAGAAAATCCAAAAGAAATTCATGAACGTCCACTTCACTCAGCTAAAGTAACAGTATGGTGTTGCATCACGTCTTTGAGGATCATTGGACCTTATTTTTTTGAAGATGGTATAGGTGATGCAATGTGTGTTAATGGAAACTTGTATAGACAGATGATTCAAGAATATTTGATAACTGAAATTTGAGATAATAACACAGAAATTGCCTTTTTCCTACAAGATGGAGCTACAGCGCACACAGCGAAAGAAACAATGTAAATGTTAAAAGCAATTTCTTCAAACAGAATTACTTTTCGTTTTGGCGAAATACCGTGGCCGCCTCGATCTCCAGATCTAAGTGCTCCTGATTTCTTTCTCTGGGGATACTTAAAGGAAAATGTTTAGATTGAAATGCCTGATACTTTACAGCAATTGAAACTAAACATCATTCAAGAGATCAACAACATTTCACCAGAGACATTAAGGAAAGTAATGAACAGCACCGTTGAAAGAGCACGTCATTGTTTGACTAATAATAGAGGTCATTTAAAAAATATTGTATTGCATAGTTGAACGTATTATATTGTTTCATTTATAAATTTATCTTAAAATTTGAAATTTCTTCTTTCATTCTGAATTAACCAAATCTCTTTACTATTTTTAGTTTTATAGCTATAATAATTTTAAAAAGGTACTTTACTTATGGGCCACCATGTACTACATGCATACCCGTTCTGATTTCAGTTCAATAATTTTTCTTCAGTAATAGATAGTAAGTAATGGGACTGAAACACACAGATACAGATATAGATATATAGATAGATAGATAGATAGATAGAGAGAGAAAGAGAGAGAGAGAGAGGGATGGAGATACATTGTCTATTATATAAGAAGATTTTCACCACTTACCCATACATGAAACTCTAGCGTTAACATCCCTGCTTTGGTGCTTCTTGTTACTGAGTCAGCTTCATATGTAGCACGTCACCTACATGGCAGTACCTTCATCAAAGTATCATTATAATTTGTGACTGGACTGATACGTTCATCTTTTCTACATGGCTGCTAAACATGGTTTAAATTCAGTAAGAATTTCAGCAAGTCCACATGTGTGTTGACAACGGTAAAAAATGCTGAATATTCTGCTGGTAATCCTTTAGGCACCATAGCTACAAGCAAGCCGTTACGTAATCTCACTCGCATTCTTTAAGGCCATTGCTGCCTTATCTGCTCCATGAAACTCTCCGATCGCAGTCTCTGCCTGACTTTTCTTGAGCGTTGTGAGTTCCGTGTATAGGGCCATAATACGAGGCTGGCTTGTACCTTGGTAATCAGCTTGTAACGTTTGCTGAGCTCTCTCTCCGGTTTTAGTTACATCGTAGAAAAAAGGAAAGGATTTTGGCTTAGATAACTTGTACCAGTTCTCCAACTGCAAATGAATTCAGCTCACGAAATCTGGTAGAATCATTCCTGTATTCAGTAAATGGAAACAGAAGTTTCTGCATTCTTGTGTTCGATCAAAACTTTGCCTCTTACAAGTCATATTTTTCTTAGTCTCCAGTAAAAATCAAAAGACCTCCTGACCCCATAACCGGGTAAAGTTATTATTCATATATTAAGTTCAAGAGTTGTATTGATCATTAGACTAATATAGTTGTCTGTCCCATTTCCTTATTATTCTCGGAAATAAAACAGTGAAAGAGATAAAACCTTACTCTGTGAATGTTTAGGCGTGACTTTCTAACAAAACCGTATAGACTGAGAATCTACAACGCTAACACATTTGTTTTCCGAATGGAAGTAATCACTTCTTAAAACGCTGGAAAGGAGAATATTGCTCGTCAGTATAAAGATACCGAGGCCATGATACCGGGCACCTCATAACGTCGCATTACAATGCTAAACTCAACGCTTCCTCCCTGTATGAACACTACAATAGTGCAGTCAAGAAACTTACACATGCTCGTGCTTTAGTTTATCGTATATTAAATACGGGGTGTCTCAAAAAAATGTACTCGCCCTTTAACCGTTGCTAACATGCTGTCTTCTTTGTGTTGCAGGTGTAAGGTTCGAACTTTTGCGAACATGATTAAATGTGATTAAAGAATCATGTTCGCAAAGGTTCGAACCTCACACCTGCAACACAAAGAAGACAGCATGTTAGCAACGGTTAAAGGGTGAGTACATTTTTTTGAGACACCCTGTAGATATCGGACTATATGTCTACCTGTAAGGAACACCTCCAATGCTTCAGCATTATGTTGTTGACGCACTGTAGGATATAGGACATATAAGACTTGGCGCTAGTCTAGTTGTACCACTCCTTCGTTAGGCCCTGAAAGAACTATGATGGTTCCGACATGCCTGCATGCACATACAGTCCGGAATACATGTTTGAAAATTCAAGAGAAGGTAAAATATTACATATTATCTGAGTAAACATTTTCTCTAATACGATTCCGACAAATTTCTGGATAATCAGGGCTCAGTCTCTAGGAATATTTTTTTAGGGTAGTCTTATGGTGAAACCAGGTCTAGACTGAACAGACTCTAGGTGGAATACAACTCATCCGTAACATCAAACTCGTGACTTATCCATTAACTAAAGCCCCACCTCACCTAACATTGGTTACATGATCAGGTAGTCAAACTTGATGAACAGAGAGTTCACAAGGCATTCATTATTCATAAACATTATGCTATTAAATTTAAACCTCATGTTCCATTCGAACTTTTAAATAAGGTCGAAACTATTAACCATAAACTTTACTACAAAGTTTAATCTTGAATTATACGATGATGAAAAAAATTATTGCAGAAAACACAAATTAGTGGGCTAATTTTATCGACCTAGTTTTGTTTTACCATAATAATACTACTTACATGTTTGCAGTGGGTAATTCAATGTCAAAAAATGTTCTTTCCAGCTTGCTTGACTATAAAATAATCGATGATTTGACCAAAATCAATAAGCCATTTTTTATCATTCTTTATCAAGCGAATACAAGTACCAGAAGCCACTCGTGTGACATTGTTCAATAAATGTCATTATAGACCTTTTTTAGCCGTGAATGTATTTCTTCAGAACAGTAAGTTGTCATTATTAAGTCACTGTATCCAAAATCTGAAAAAGTTTAGATTTTGGGTTCATAACAAGTGAATGTTAGGATTCAAAAGTTCTCTTCCTACAGTGTAGGGATAAATAATACGAAAACGGTACCTCTTTTTCTTCCTTATTGTCTCGGGCTAGAGAACAATGCAAGATGGAAAACCGCTCCTCTTTCTGTTTTTATGCGTGACTCCATAGGCTGGGCGCGACTCAGACAGCCAGTTATCAGGAACACATTCATTGTTCGGGAAGGACCAGTCATAAAAGTAGAGAGATGTTGTTTTCAGCCTACAGATATTCAGGCACATTCTCTGCGACACGAATTTAAACGCAACGATTTTTTACTAGCTTTACTCAATGTTGATGCAGGCTCACAGTCGCTTTGACTTACGAATATTCCTAACAACCATCATCTGAACAATGGGAAAATTGTTTCCAGTTTTGGAAAAGCAGCCTCAACTTTTTCTAGTTGTGTGATCTGCTACATACATTAGTGAAACTTTGTTTTACGGCATTACCATGTTCGATATAGAAATAGAAAATTAAACGATCATCAACAAGATTTAGATTAACATCCTGTGCACATACGCTTATGTTCAAGCGTGATGAGTAAATTAAGGTAGAACTAGATCACTGGAGACATAGATTTCATCGAGTGATGTTGGGAGAAGTTGAATTGGATGTTAAAGGAAATAATAAAATTATTGACTCTCTAAACAGCAGAAACATTCTTGGTTTACTGGAACTGATTTCCAAAGCTGATCCTGTCAGACACAACAAAATAAAGCAGTTTGTAAACTCAAGCAATTTCCATCCATCATATCTATTGATTCCTGAACTTCGCAATCTCAGCTATGAAGGGCGTCTTCAGCAGCGTGGACTCATCTTCCTAGGAGAAAAAAGACAGCGAGGATTACTTATCGAGACCAATAAATATCTCAACGGCTATAACAATATTATTTAGGAAGCACTTTTTGACAGAGATGATAACGTGCAAAGGAGAAATAATAGCCACGAACGACTAACAAAACCCTTCAAGATACCCCAGGCTCCACATAAACTTCTTTGCAGTTAAAATAACCGGAACCTTGAGCTAGCTGCTCGAAAATATCACTTCTGATGGCACTGTAAATACATTGAAAAATCGTCTGAACAGATATTAGATAAAGAAATTTTCCTCCCCTCATTTTAAAATACTGATCTATATCTTTTTCAGCACCTGGGGCTCGTGTGTGGTTGCGATGCGTGTACGTGACCGCAATTCCAGGACGAGATTACGGTGCGGTTACGGGATTGAAATGTCTGTGTGCGATTAAAGTGTATGTGCGTAATTTATGACTGAACTTTAGAAGGTACAGGACTAGGGTAGCACCCAAAGAATAGATCAAACCTCTTGCTATATTTAATAAAGTGTGTGGAGAAATTGCCCGGAAGCAAGAAAACCGATTGTTTTAGTGCAGTAGTCGACTTCACACATGACTTTTCTAATGTTGATAGACTTATGGTAATTATCAGACACGTATATTTTTCCCCTTGATAGATCACAGTTGAATATTGTCAAGTCTTTATTGAACTAAAATGTCGCTGAACGAAAGCTCCTGAGATGAAAGTGAAGAAACCTGTCGCAGCTTTAAAATACATATATTCCGTGGCGGAAAATGAGATGGATATTAATTAGCAAATTGCACTTTCACTTGAAACAAATTTATCATTTAGGTTACCAATGTTTGATCTGCTTTCAGAAGTTCTTTAACTTCTTACTAAAAAGTCCGACTAGAATTAGACTGGGAAAGTGTTGACTGCAGGTAATAACCTTTACTTCACATAATTAATGTCATCTAAATGTGATATTATAGAAACAAATTTGAATTAGAACTCAATGTTTAAAAAATGTCATTGATGCCTCTACAGTTTTTGTTCTTTTCTTCAGGAGTTTCTTCCATGTCCTTCGATCTCACTGAGGTGTCGAAGTTTTGGTAAGTTTTCCAATCAGTTTAAAGTTTGGCCCATATGGCGCGTGTCGGTGGCAGGCCTATAACACACAGGCTAAACTCCAGTAATATTGTTACCTACTGAAGTACGACCCCTCAGGGAGCCACTGCCTGCCGCTCGCCCGCTAGGCTGACACATGGAAGTCCAGTCAAAGCTTGCTGCGAGTCCAAAGCTAATTTTACTATTGGTAAATGAATTTTAAACATATACGTATTCAAAATTTAATGAGTTTGTGATACAAGGTAGGAAAGCACTATGCTCTAATAATAAATGAAGGTAGAAATACATTGATTCAAAACTTCTATCGCTCTTTCATTGTATTATATCAAAGAGTTAAACTTCATGTTCATGAAGAAAGAAGAAAATAAGACGGAACGTGGAGAAAGGACACTTTTAGTAGCAAACGTTATGGATTACCAAGATTCTACCTTCAAAGCTGATATATAATAAGAGAGAAGTAAATTTAACATTTTTCAAAATTAAAATACAAGGTCATTAATTTGTCTGTTAAGCTTAAACCTAATTTTTATACATTCATGTACCCATGCTAATACGTACAGCCCCTTTCTATCACACACACGTATACGTACACACATACACACGCACACAAAAGTGGGCACTAGATAGAGTAATGAATAATAAGATTGCAGTATTGTCTTCACTTTAGTTACAAATGTACATCTATGAGTTCACATAGAAACTGACTTCATGACCCTGAGATCTTCTTCAATACAGTATTTGCTTGACAGAGGATCGAATAGTTATCAGTTATACATGGACGGTTGGAAGGTTGTCAATGATCCCTCACTGATGACTTAGGGGAGGCGAATGTGCAGCCAGTTTTTTTTTTTTGGAAATTCTTGATTGTTCGCTGTGCCTGGAGGTGGAGTTCACCACTACCAGCATGGGACTGCATGCAGTAATCACATTTATAAGAATAGACACATCTGCTCCACCGACGTTCCACCAAATGTCCATTTCTATTGAAAAAATTGCATCTTCAAATGGTTTTAATACAACGATTGGATTTCGATTGAAACACAAATACTTTAGACCCCAGACATCCTTTAGAATAGTCCATGAATTTTAGTTCCATGTGCAACGTCTGCTCTACTGAATTGTATGCTGTTACCAGCTTAGGATGATATCATGCCAAAACTTCTGTCTATAAATATCATGTGAAGGTATTGATCAAAAGCGGAAAATTCGGTGAAGTAAAGGAGTTACGTATGATTTACTCTGTTTATAAGAGGCAAACATTCATTGATTTTGAAACCAATTACTTCAGTTCTATACAAGAAGCAGTTATCTAAAATTATGCACAATTACTCATTGTTCCGAGCATACTGAATTGCGATTCCATAACCTTAAATTTTCATCTTATCAAATTCCAATCGTTTCTCTATCCACTATATACAGTATGAAAGTTGTTCATATCGTCTTTTAACACGCCACTTATCAGGAAGTGTCACTGGTTCTATGTAGAAATTCAATAACAAGGTATTAAACTTCAAACAGTATTTATATAAATTTTTCAAAGCCTAATAACAAATATTAAACTACCACCTGCTTGCATTCTATAAACCAAATATGGTTGTAAGCCTCTGTAATACAATTTTCAGCCTCCTTCATACACCAAAAAATTTTACAGATCACACGCTCAAGTTAAGCATTGCCATTTGCTTGGAGATGAGGATGGAAGGAATTTTTCGGTGGGTTGTGATCACATTCTGCATCTATCTATTTATGTGTGTACATGCATACTATCAGGTCATGCCATAAGTTCTACCCGAATTTTTATTCATGAGGCACCCACTTTCCAAGTTTAGGAACTGTTCCAAGTTTTTGAAGATGACGGTGAACAGTTGTATGGTTTGAACTGACAACCACTACCAATTCTTCTGCTGATAGAACAAGATTTTCTTCAAGGGCTGCTTCAAGAAGCTTTTTATCAAACGCAACTGGACGTCATCTTCAAGGGTGAAATCTCCAACTCTGAGTTTCACGGACCATCTTCTGCAAGTTCTTTCATTCACACATGCCTCTCCATAAACTGACTGAATGTTTCTAGCCGCTTTGGCTGCTGAGTTTCCTTTCTTGAACTCATAAAGCATTATGTGCCTCAAATGCTTCTAGGGTACTTCCATGTTAGCAGGGTTTTTATCAAATAAAATTTAATTTTATTGTTCTCTGAAATAAAATTAGATCAGTTTGAATGCATCTAAGCGTAAAAACAATGTTCAGCTCCATTAGGCATAATAAAATACTCGTTAAATTTTGTTCAATTTAAAAAAAGGTAAAATTCGCACAGAATTTATGGATGACTTTATACTTGAAAGTTTTCACTGGGTTCATAAAACCTGTTTGAAGTAAATATCCCCATTCTATATATATATATATATATATATATATATATATATATATATATATATATATATA